>OZ024925.1:6723123-7154921 GCA_964017225.1 Netelia inedita
TACTTGAAAAGTCAGATTTATTTTTCAAATTTGCGCGGGTCGATTGGCGGGAAATCGAAACCGTTCGAAGGATAATATAAAAATATGGCATTTTTTAAAAATAGAACAATATTGATTTAAAGGTTGAAATTTCATTCTTTACTTCAGCATTAACGTTTGAGAAATTAATATTTTCAACGCTGTTTATGACAAATGCGAGCTTTATTTATCTACTTTAACAGAAAAACCGGAGATTTTGTTGATACGGCAAACGGTGTTTACATAAGCACGGGCGTCATTTTGAATACGTTTTAATAAAGTTCCAAGACAAATTTATTTCATAATTACATTACTTATACGATATTATTTTTTTCCGAATAAATTTGATTCTTGTTTACTGGTATAAAAAAATCCAATTTTTTATGGAATTTGATCGAACCTATAGGTATTTAAAATTTAAACCCCCCATTTAAACTGTTTCAGGCATTGCCGCGCTTATTTGAATGGTGGTGGGCGCGTAAGTGGGAATACGTCGCGCATGCGCCGTTGGATACGAGGCATGCGCAGGAAAGACGTATCGAACCGTTGAATCGTGTGAAGCTAGCTTTCGATTGGACTTGTTGGACACCCCCGGAGAACCGATTGTAAATATGAAATATACAATAATAAATATTATACTTACGAATTCTTGGATCGAACCAGGAGGTCGTGCGAGTCTGATGATTGATAAAATATATTTCTCCTTCCGGTGTACGCGCTTGTTCCCATCCATCGGGCAATGGTCCCAAGGTGGCCGGTGCAACGGTCGGGGTCTTTCCGCTCTCGACCGCCGCCGCTACAGCAGCGACACTCGCGGCCGCCGCTGTTTTCCTCGGATCCTCCCATGTCGTTGTCCTGTCCAAGTGGCTGTAACAAACAATCGACTATATTCACATCGGTACATGGTAGCATGCTATACGTTACAAAGGCGCATGCGCGCAAACAGTCTCATTTCCAGTTCCAAGGCCTCGGCAATACCTTCGTATTTCTCATACGCTACCGTGGCGCTCCCTGCGAACACCCAAGTGAACTATAAATGCCGTATAGGCACGGCGCTCGGACTTTGAATACACGATCGCGCGTTACCCCGATATAGTATAGGGAGGGCCAAAAATAGTTCCATTCAAAACGTCGTTGCGCTAGAAAATCCACGAGGAGAAGAAGAATAAGGAGGAGGACGATACGGCGCCGACTCGTTCCCCAAGAACGGAGGACTGAACTAATACCAATATACACACACACATATATATATATACATTCTCACAAACCCCGATCGCGTTGTGTACAAAGCTGTTTTCTGGCTTTTTGAATGAGCCGATGATCATAACTATATACGCCAACGCCAGGAATACAACATTCTGGCGTGTGCCCATTGGTTTCGCTCTGATACCTCGAATGGGATTAGAAATGCTGTTAATACGACCGGAGGGAAATAACATTTTTTTTTTCGAACTGCTTCGCGTATGGACCAACCGCATATGCGGCATGCGTCAGCGAAATCAACGCGTCATAACAGAAGGAGCAACAGCGGAGAAGCACCAGCAAAGCTTTCCGTGACGATGATGTCACGTTATACGGCTTTTCGTACATAACGTAGCGAGAGCATCGTCTGCTTACTGTGTAGACTCCAATGTATATTTCTCCCTCGCGTTAATCCAAAATCCGTCTCGACGCGACAGATATTATCGAACACGAGCTATCTACCTCGAGTAGAGTTTGAGCGATATGCTCGGACGCGGATGTACGGTTATTGGACAGACTTCCGGTTCAGGGAAGTCGACCCAATGGGCGATATGATTTTACGATTGAGTCAAACTTGACAACTTTCTATCATGTTACCCAACGATTTATATTTATATTTTCATAATAATTACTATAACGAGTCTTATATAAAAAAAACTCTCCAGCTTCTAAAACGAAACAAAAGAATAAAATTTCAGTTGTTAACTGAAGTCAAATGGTAGTCGACCATTTTGATTTAATAATTTAAGCGTTATTTTTTAAAGCATCGTCGAGAGAGAGAGAAGTTATGGCGATTGGACAGTCCTTGCGTGCAAGTTCGCACGGCCATGGATTTCCAACATTGTTAATTTATTTATTATGATTATTTTATTATTTATTCATGTTTATATTGATATTAAGTTTTTATAAAAAAAAATCGTGATAGCGTAAGTAGGTACGAGCCAAGAACCTGTCCAACTGCGAATAAATGTGGCTGCGTCCCATTAACCAGTTTCGTACAGATTTTGGGAGTCAATAAAATCTTACAAACCGAGTCCGACAATACTACAATTTGAAAAATTACGTGGCTTCCCGGATTCGGGCTTGGCAGTGTAAAAAATTAGCTCTTCGATTAAAAGCGGGTAGAGAGTCTAAACGAGGGATTCTCGTTGCCATAACGATACGTGCGCTGCTAAAGGGGGAGGTCAATGACGGTTAAACGTAATTAACGTACGGAATTCATGCATTTCCGGTTGAGAAGATCCACTTAAAAATAAACCCTTTGTTTTCACTTTTAGAAGAAGAATTATTATTTCTTTAAAACGAAAACAGATCACTTTTTGTGGTTCTCGAGGCAAGGTCTCCTTTGGAAAGGGAGCCATTGAAAAATAAAATAAAAAATATATTATCATTATATACAAACGCTTCCTACGTTATGCGTATTTTGGTTGCTCCTAACACTGTTTTCTCATCGTCTAGCAAGCATCGACGCTTCCACAACTGACGAAAATAGCGACTAATGGCTGCTGATTGTCGATTGTCCTCCTCTTTCTCTTTCTCTGGCGATACCCTCGCGTACTCCGCCGCACACCTATTCTTCGACGGCGCAAGCCTTTATCCTCGACTACCACGGGGATATAACTTTTCACGCCGAGGATAACCTTGGCAAACTTTGGACCCAGAGGGACGACTTATTTCTGATGAATCTCTAACGTTTCTTTATTTTTCTCGTTCTTGGATCAAGCTGAGACTCAATAACCGCGCGATATTTTTCATACGAGTCTAACGAAAATGTGTGATGTGAAAAAGAACAGAGAAAAAAAATTACATGGTTGATAATATTATTATCATCGTACAAATATTATTATCTTTTTCGAATACGCCATGGCTTCAATTTTCATCGAGACAACTATTGTACACTTCAAAATTCGCGGGCGTGCGACAAGTTTTAACGTATAGAGATAACGTTGGGAGTCACGTGACTCGAATACGCCGGGAGCAGGGTACGATGGGACTTTGGCGGGAACGTGTCTGGCGCCATCTCGCGTTTAGCCGCACGAGTTCCTAATAATGAGAACATCCACCACCGCTCGAATGGGAAAATATCATTTACCCGACTAATGTAAATAAAATATTAGAACTGTTCTCTAACAATTTAATATTAAAGAAGTTGATAAATCGAGCGACGATTCTTCCACTTCACCCAAGGGAAAACAAGCCTTCGACTCACCGACCAATGAGACGATAGAAACAGTGTTTCATACCTTACAAAAAGATGAAAGTTATAACGATTGGGCACACCTCGTCCAAAGTATCAAGATCAATATTCCTGATCGTGTAAGGAAAATGGCCTAGTTCGTTAATAACAGAATGGAGTGACGCGATTCTTTTGCCCGAAACGTTAACCGTAAACGAGAAAATGGACGAACCGGATTCTTACCCACTGAGTCGCCGCAGACGGCGTGTCACTTCGCCACAAGCTCCTGACACGGCATTAGCTATTTTCCGACTTGCAGGGAAAGACGATTATCGTGATGGGTGAAAGTCGCGACTAGAAATCGAGATACGATCGGTAATAGGGGTACCTACGTTATTTCAACCTAAATCATGAGGTAAAAATTGTTCTATCGCCATTTGATTCAAATTAACAAGGTTATGCTGTGGTCGATTAGAAGTTTAACCGTCTTTAGCAACATTGTCGCAACTTTTTTAGACTTAGTATTCCATATCCTCATTGAAAACAGGAATAGGTATCTCCTATCCAATAATCGATAGAAATAAATTATGCCGCGGGTACGATGATAATGTCGACACTGCCCGGGTATGCACGGTATACGGTACAGCTCATTTTCATCAGAAATTGTGACACGATCTTCGTGTATTCGATCGACCAATTAGTTTGCGATAGTCGGAATTCGCGAATTTCTCGACAAATCGGTTTCATAACACGAATCGTCCAACAGTAGAGCCTTCGGGAACACTGTTTCGTGATTGGCGCGATCAACCAATACAGGGTATAAAGGAAGTTTCGGGGACGTTGATTAATCGGCCATTCAACAATATTTCCGAGTTTACCAATTGGTCAGAAAATTGCACTAGGCTTTCGTCGTAACGAAGGCAATCGGTTTCTGTAGAAAGAAAGATTCTTGCGGACGGGGCCTTAACCGTTATTCCAAAAAGTCTACTATTAGCTAGATCGTATCGCAGAGCCACCTGGTGGTGGCAACGGTCGGAGCTTCTTTCCCGTTTGAAGGATTATACGAAAGTCACCACACCAGTTGCGTCGAGGAAGTCGAATTTTTATCTCATGCACGTTTTCCATCCAAAGCAATGCGATGCAGAGACCTTGCCAATTACTGATGGACGGTCGCAGTGTCCAATAACTGTATCGCTCGGTCTGTATCGTCTAGCTGCCATGGGCACACGTCGTCTCGTACGAGACGGGGCCAGCCAGGCGCAACGACGCAGCGGCGCTTGCGGCTTCATCACGGTATCTGTTCGCGGATGTACAGAGGGATATAGAAAAAAAAACACATTCACACACACACACACACAGACAGACACATAGAAGAAAAAAAACGAAAGAGACGAAACGAACGCGACGTGGCAATGGCCACCGCCGAGTGCGGCTCACGCCGTTTTGGCAATCTTCCAAAAGCCACGATGCCGTAGCTCTCTCGGAGTATAGCCAAGTAAATACAGAAGCCGATGAGAAGAGACGAAAGGAAAGTGGAACCGACCACGACGAATACGACGAGCACGAAGAAGATGACGACGAGAGGCGCGTTCTCGAGGGGGTCTTGCTCGAGCCCCTTGCGAACGACGCGCGAGAGTAAGGGAGCGCTCACACGGGACGTGGCACGCGACGCGTCAACGACAACGGCCAATCGAATGCGAGCTTTCTCGATCGCGCCAATGGGAAGCCCCCCCGCTACGGCTCTCCGATTGGACGGTTTGAACGATGCGCGACGTGACGCGTTTCTGTATGAACGCGCTATCGGAATCGGCTTGAGAATCATATAGCACGCTAGTGTTAGCCAGGAGCAGCGGCAACAGCACCAGCGAGTCAACGTGTGAGCTGAGAGAACCTCTAGCGGTCGAGGGAGCACCATTACGCCGTGTACGAGACTACGATGTATTTTTACTCCGGACATCACGGCGCCGGACAACTCGTAAATAGACACTCGCGTGCCCGCTTCGTCTTCTTCTTCTTCGTCTTCTTCTTCTTCTTCTTTCTTCTTCTTCTTCTTTCTTCTTCTTCTTCTTCCTTCTTTCGTCTTCTTCTTCTTCTTCTTCTTCTTCTTCTTCTTCTCCTTCGACTACTTCTTCTTCGCTTCACTAGTGTGCTTTTCTCCTATGCTTTAGACCCGTCTCGCAACGCTACCACCATTCGATCTCGAATGTTTGCGTGGCCCGCGCAAGACGACGTGTTTCTGTACTGCCGTTTGTTGCTCTTCCGGCGGTGGCCAACTTTCCCGGTCTACCGCGAATGTAGAAGGTGAATCCCGAGGTCGCGAAACCTTCGGGTCGATCTCTTACCCTCCGAACAAAACTTTTTCATGGGCAAACTGAAGCATCGAATGAATCCGTTGTACGATCCTATTTTCTCTTCAACGATGTTTTTTTGTTCTACTAAAAACCTTCCCTTACGCCGTAACAAAATTAGAGTAGCTTCTCAACGAGAAAAAGTTTAAAATGTTAGAAGAGATGTCGAAATGAACCTTTTACGACATTTGTAACCACGAGAGTAACCGTTTGATATATATTTAGCTCGTGATCGTTTACTCGGTAAGAATAGATTATTAAAATAGAACACAGCATTAATCATCGTTAGTGGCTTTCGAAAACGAGGAAAAATAATGTTTTCCGTATTTTTTTCGACGCCTAAGAATCGCGAATATCGTGATTGGTAAATAATAAAATTAATGCTTTAATAATGCCGTATCTTTTCATACACCATGGAACTTTGTCACCATCTCAATTAGAGCGCCACCAATTTCTTAATCACAAATATTGAAAACCACCCCAACTTTTTCTCAACCATATCATTCTTCTTTTCGATGTTCGGTGACCATGCCCGATTTGTTGCAAATAAACGAGTGTCTCGATTGGCACGTCCCCAAATATCAACGATAATAATTATTTCTCATATTTGACCGGTGCACGATCGTTTATTTAGCTGAAAATTAATTTTATCGCGTTATATTGACTAGACACTCTTCTTAAGCAAGCTTTAAAATACGTGGACATATTGCAAGCTGTATAAATAAATGTGGCAGCGTTCCGTCTCGTCGGGGTAATGAGGGTTGCGATAATTTGTACGTTTTTTTTTGTGAATTACTTGGCGAGAGTCGCGGCAGCGTCTCGACGCCCAGTAATTTCTCCGCCTCTTGATATACTGCTTGTATTAACATTACCTATACAGCTACGATTCTCTAAATAGCGTGTGAATACATACGTACATACGTGTGTACGTGTGTAATAGGGGTTCCTACGACTCGGTCACCACGTGCCCTCGCGCCCCGTTACCGGACCCCTCGGCCTGTGAGGACACACACAAACACACTGGGGTATGACATACCCCGTAGAGAATGACAAACACACTCGAGTATCCCCTCCATTTGGCATTCGCTAACGCCGGTGGGGGTGACGACAAAATCGCTTCCGTGTATACAGAGATATAAGAGAACCCTCGAATATATAAGATATATATATATGTGTGCTTTTGCCACAATTCAATATATATACAGACTGTGGATATGCAGTAAAGAGGATACAATTGATGATTGTACATTGTGATAAACCAGTGTTGATATTACCAGAATTTTAGCATCACCGGCGTCTCTATATAGCACCATTAATTATGCATTAATAGAGTACCTCGTCATGCCGCTAGGCGGCGATGCTGGAGACACGATACGTATTATTTAATACAGTCGAATCGACACTAATTTATACGAAGACTATTCGTTGTATTAGAAATAGTCCCTAGAGTGACTAATCGTTTTCCCTAGAGTGGAAGAGCGGTGGTTGCAAAACGCGATCCATAAATTCTCCGGCATGGCACAACCGATTGGGATAATATGTACGTCAGCCCCTTCTTGCCACAATTCTGCGTTGACTGAGTTAAATCTCGACTCGATCCGATGTGTTATGCTGGAGAATTTACAAATTGCGTTTTTGAGGTGGAAGAGACGTGTGGGTTGCAACACGGAATGGAAGGTTAAACTAACCTCACAAATTTTAACGTTTCAGATGAAGCGAAGCATTCGTAACCGAGGAATTATTTTACACAGTACTTAATTGCTTTGCATTTATTTTAAACATTCATATTTTTGGTAAGTAATGTGTCTGAAAATACAGGCTATCTCTTGCATATACGTGACACGTGTAGAACGCCCGTTATCCCGCTTTAAGTGAGGCTGTGCAAAATTCTGACAAAAACAGTCAAAGATCGTTGACTGTCCTCGTTTCATCATCCAAATGATACTTCCGACGATTCTACATGACTTCAATTTTAAAGACGTATATCCATAAAGTCAATCGCAACAAAGGCTCTGAGAAGTGTAAAACCCAACAATGAGAACGAAAAATATCAACAACACCCAGAAAAATAAAACCTAATTAAACCAGTTCTATTTAAAGGATTAATGAAGAATTTCGACATAAATTCGAAGTAGTCGAAGATACGAAGCGGATAAACAAATTCGACCGACCATCGCTATAAAACAAACATAATTAAGTATCTTTACTTTACCCTTAAAGTGTGAAGTAAATTCATATCCCACTTGAGAATACGCTCTCTAAATAATAATTAACGGAATCGAAACAAGGGAAAATAATAACTGTTCTTGGTACCGTTAAAGTACACTGTTTGAAATTGGCGCGTAAGCTCAATTCACGCGCCTAATTGGTCACTGAAGTAACTTTTCGATATTTTCAATTCATCTCGTGTTTGAGCGTATTATGTTATTTTTTTTAATGCGTATCTATTAACGCTTATATTCTCAAGGCTTGGCTCTCGTCCCTTATAGTTAATTGTAACTTTTATCAATCAAAAAACTCTGATCATTAATCAATTGAAATCGTTTATTGATTTTTACGTTGCAAGGGTCCACTCGTCAGAACATACGTGACCCTGGCGACATATTTTTTTTTCTTAAGAGATTGCAATAAGATATACGTGTTTGCGTGCTTGTAAGTTTATCAGCGACGGTCGTCGTCGTTGTCGCGATGACTCTATCACCTACAATCCGGTCGACCGTGAAGACTCGAGTCTTTCCGTGCGTTGTCTTTCTTTTTATTATTATTTTCTTTTCTTTTTATTCGTGTTTATATATATAATTTTTTTTCATTTCCTTGAACAGGTTCCGTTCACGTGATTCCGTAAAGTATGTTCCCTACGACTGGATCGAAATGCTTTGCCAATCGCGCTACACGAATATTTTATGCCGTTTTTAATTACCAAACGCTCGACCGTTCTCCAAAAAATGGACACCTTATTTGTCCAAATTTACGACCATCGAGAACGGTCCGTAATGGTTTTTTGCAATTTTTCAGTCGATCAGTTTTCAAGTTTTCGAATAATCCTTTTTTCTCTTTCGTATACTCTTTTTTTTATTGAAGAAATTTCACAAGCCATATTTTTTAGAAAAAAAACCGTTTCACACGATAAAGCATTAATTCCAATTTGTTTTTTTTTCTCAATAAAAATCAAGACTTGCCGAATAATAATAAAGCTGCGTTCGTGAAAAATAAGGAAGGTTATTTTAACAAAATGGTAATATAAAAATCGGTATCCAAGGAACCCAAAAAATTAAAAACTATTGGTATTCCATCGATTAATTTACCTAAATATTATCCTATGCGCAATCCACTTTATAAAATTCGGTTTTTATCAAAAGAAGATTAAAAGAACTGTCTTTTGTAGAAAAATCATAGAACCTCCTTTCTGCCTGGAAAACTTAAAAACCAACTATTTATTTTTCCCAAATAATCAATCTTTATTTTATTATTTCACGTAAAATAGCAAGCGCTGAATCTTCAAAACTTTACCAATTCGTGACACGCATTAAAAATATTATCTGTAAATTATGGTATATTATACGATTTTATTACCATTATATTGTATATTGTAAAAACAAATCAAGTTTCGATTACTTTTTATTAATCTCTTCGAAAAAAAAAGAAAAAAAAAGATTATTTAATTATTTAAACTGCCTAGTTCCCTCGGCGACAGCTTGATTTTTAAGAATTTTCGTATCGTACGAGTGCGTATAGAAGGAAAAATGTCGTTCATAAATGCCATTGCGAAAGTAGGATCGGTGAAGGCCATTAGTGTTAACGACCCCGTTGGCTTATTCGGCCCTTAATTCATTCATAATTTCGAAGGACACCGCGGTAGAGATTTCGATACGTTTACAAGCATGATATATAGTACTATTGAAACAGTAGTGTTCTATACATGGATATATATATATATATACACGCACACTTAATGAGTGCGCTGGAGTTGCCGTTACCTCAGGGTCGAATAGCAAATTGCCGAGAGATAAACCGTAGATCTACCTCGTGTACGAGTTCGGAGTATCGCAGATTACACACGACGTATATTATATACGTATAGATCGATCGGTGTTATTATATGAACTCTTCTGTTGCTCATGCGGGGCATAATTTTTTTTTCTTTTTTCTATTTTACGTTGTATCGGTCGTAGGAAGACTTTATTAACAGGTTATTTAACAGAATTGATTTTTATCCCGACATTAAAAGCGTGATTTTGTTGTCAAAAGTGAAATTTAGTTGAGATATCCGGGGGTCGTCCTGTCGCTACGTTACCGACGGTAGGTAACACAGGAAAACCAAGACGAATCGTTATTTAAACTTTTTCGATATATTTGTTTCCCATTGTCTTTTTGAACAATTTCTTGACTGCTTGGTAATCAAGTTTTCGATTTTTTTTTCGAGCATCGTCTCTTTTAATTAATTAATAGTTTATATTTATTCGTCTGTTTTTTTTATTCTTTGCTTATGTTTATTTGTGCGAAAAACCAACAGCGTTGAGTCGAGAATCGTTTATAAAATCATTGCGGGCCGCGCTGGATACGATTCAATTATGCTAATGATCCTCGTACGTGTCGCGATCGGGGAGACGCTCTGGACAAGCTTCAAAAACTTGGAATCTCCTGGCGTTGGTTAATTCATCGGATCGAGAGCCGTGCCGAATGAGAAAAAGAGAAGGAGCGACGAGAGTAGCAGGTCGAGCGAAGGGAACGAATCAAGAAATATACAAATATGCGAATATTTAATAAACAATTACGTCAATAAAAAGGACAGAGTTTTTTTATGACGTTGCACCATTTTTTATAAATCTTGATTGAGCAAAAGGGATTTTGGATGGAATGTTTAGTCAATTGTTTTTATAAAACGTCGAATATCTCGAAAATTGGTAAGCAAAATGAATAATGACTGATTTAATTTAAAAAAACTGAGTTTCATTAAACGATGATGAGTTTAATGAAACTCGCACCCTTGACCATTTTCCCATAACGTTCGGGCAATTTTTATAAACGGTGGCGGATTAATGTTGTAAAAACGCACAAAATATTGAAAATTATTACTGAACTAATCGAGAAAAACCGGATTGTGTTTTATACGAGAGACCCTGAAGGGCCAGTACTTGATCCTCCCGAATGGTATCGAGTGGTGGAAAAATCGATTATTATTATATTTTTGTTAAACCCTATATTTTTCGGTTACAGCGAAAAAAACATGTTTTTTGCGGCTGACAATGTTGAAAATTATAATTTCATAAAAAAATTAATTTGAAGTTTTTCTTTATGCTGTTCAAGAGGTAAAACCTCACGGTTTCTCGAAAGCTCGACGTTCTCTTAAACCAGTGGATTATCATTTTTGTCAGTGATTGAGGAAGTATCACTTCGTTTTAAGAAAAATGTGAGACAGAATCGGTTGATAAGAAAAACTGCGATCAAAATTTTCTTATCTCCGATAATCTCTAATCTATTCGGTAATGCGTTCGTGGAAAACAGAAAACAGAAAAGTACAGGAAGCATCGACCATTTTCTTGCGAGACAGTACAAGATGGCGTCTCGAGTTGAAACTCGTAACAAGGTAAAAAAATCCATTCCACGAAATAAATCGGCGAAAAATCCGTCAATAACTTCCTAATCAAATCGGTTTAATTAAACCAAAAACAAAAATTTCGTACTTTTGCAAACACTGTCAAAGTTATCAACGTTGCACGTACGTTGTTTCAAAAATCTTCGTTGAAAGTTCAAACAAAAAATAAAGCCTTTATAAATATCATCAAACTTCACACTTTTATCACGCAACTGTCGAATTAAAGTATCTTTCCCGTCGGGCTCTAAAGTTCGTCCGATTGTAAAAAAAAAAAAGAAAAAGAAACAGATGACTCAGCGATTTGTGGAAAACGCTTTAACAACGAAGAAGAAAAAACGAGGATAGCCCGCAACGAAATGAATAAATGACGATTTTCGTTTCAACGTTCGAACAACGTTGCAACTTGACTTATCTCGCGAAAATTTAATCTCAAATGGGTCGGAATAAAAAGAGATCGTTAATTTCATCGTCGGCGTGAGAACAATATTTTGGTGAAGAGCGTGATCGAACACACTGAGCAAAGTGTGTAGGAGCTACAGCTCCTACAGCGAATCACAGTCCGAGTGTAAATGTTGGCTCGTTGCATGCAACAACCACGAGAGTATGTACTATAATAGTTTGTACGATTGGTGTGGTGGCGTGTGGGCTAAGTCACCGTCGGCATCGTCGACGTCTTCAGCGTCGTCGTCGTCGTCGTCTTCGTCGTCGGTGAGTCAAACCGACGCGCAACTTCCTTCCTTCCATTCTCGTTTGACTTCCGGTACGTATACCGTAACATACCGGGATAGAAAGGGAGAGAGATTCGTGAACCTGCTGGTTTTACGGATACGAATCATCTATTTATATTCATACGTAAGTGTGGATACGTACATATAGGACGAAGAAGCGTATAAGCGCAATGCCGACCAATTAAAATTACACGGTGCTTGGTTTTTGAGCTAGATATAGCCGCTCGCAGCGTATAAGTTCATTATGAAAAATCAATTCTCCATTACATCATCTTTGCACAAGGCGAGTCTATTTCGATTCCGGACTTATTCTTCCAGGTCTCGGATTTCAATCTTGTTTATAAGATTCCAACCGTGGAACAAAATTCACTCAAAAGGGTTTAATTATTTTTTAGTTGCAATATCGAATGTTTTTTTACAGAAAACGGAAGAATTCTGGGTTCTCTTTAATTCAATAGGATTTATTGTCTATGGGGTGGTCATGGTGGTGGACGTACTTTTTTTTTAGTAAACGACAGGGTATGTTTTTCTTTAAAGCATTATTTTGAGAGAAATCAATTTTTTTTTAATGGGCTATCGACAAAAAATCGTTTTTGTTTCTAGGTATTTAACGAAAATATTCGAAATTTATTTATGTTTTAGATAAAAATCGAGGAAAATATTTTGGACAGAGCAAAAAATGTTTTTACTGTGTAGCGTGATTCTTTTACTTTTATATCTATATCTGATTAAAAAATGAAGTTTAACGACACCGACAATAAAATGAATAATTCTATCGCGAGATTAAATTGATAAAAGATCAATTCCATTCGAACAAAACAATAACTGCCGATCTAAACGAGAGAAACATTCGGTCGATGGGATTTATCTATAAATTGATACGAGTTTTGCCATATACCGCTATTTTTTCTTTTTTTAAATATATTCAATAGATCGTGACGATAGTTTTTGTATCCGAGCTTCACAATCACCAAATCCCAATGGGATATGACAGATAATCTTTGTATTTGATCGCGGAATCGACGTGCCAAATTTAATCAAACTTTTTTTTTTGTTTTAGGAGATAACAGCGATATAAAAATTCTTAGTGATCGGTTAGTCTCGTTTCGTCGCCATGTGGATCGGTGGAACTCAAAATTGAATAATAACGATACTTGGCAATTAGTACGACCGGCGCCAAAAATTAAATACATCTGCAATTATATGGCGAGATGTTTTTCTCGTAACGAGTCTCTTCATACATATTTATATTTATTCCAATCACCGTGTTCCTAAATTAGTGAGACACGTTTGATCTCGAATCATTTCATTCGTAAAATTACAATAACAAAATCTTCGATACGTTAAAAATATTGAAAAAATGACGAAAAATATTTAGAACGTCCCTGAAATAGTGTTCGTGTATTTTATTTTCACGATTAGTACGGGAAATATTTTCAAAAATCTTGATCCAGGATTAATAAAGTTTGGCACAGTTAACTATTAAATTAATATCTAGAATTTATCGTAGGATTTTTGAAATTTGTGTCTCAGCCACTTTTTTACCCCTAAAACTCTATTCATTTAGACGTTAGACTTTAATTTTTTACTTTCTTTCTAATTTAACTCGACTCTTTTCATCAACTATTCATGAAATTTAATTATTTTTTCGAATTAAACTTTGTTTTTTTCCGTATGATACAAATTGTCTAATCTTTATGTTATTTCACCGTGCATTAAAGTTATGTACCAACTTAATAACACGGTGCCTGCTGTACATTTGAGTCTAACGTTCAAACGCAAACGTAAAAATAGCCCTGGCTTGCTAAAAATAATATCAATTTAAGTAGAACAAAACTCGTATATCATTACACATTGGCCATTATCGACATTATCTCGACTTCGTAGAACTTTTGTTTGTCGAATAAAAACATATTTTGCCATACTTTACCGACTTTTAATACATACGCGTAGATCTAAGCTGGTAGATAAAGAAGTAAAAATACGTGTGACGTGGGATGCAAATTGTATCGCGATACAGTCATCAAAGTCTTATTTTGGTGTCGGTGTTTCTTATAAGATCGACCGTCTCTATTAATAAATACTTTTAAACCTATTTCTTTTACAGACGCGCGTGGCACGTGTGGTTAAATTATTTCATAACTTGTTTGTCTAAAACAAAGGGATTAGGAAAACTCATTTTGAAGATCATCGTCTATCTCACGAAATTAGTCCGAACGGTATTTTTCCATTCTGTCTGCTTATCAACGATTCGATAAGTAGAATAGAAAAGAAATGAACGTGTATAATTTTTTTTATTATTAAAGTAAAGTGAATCACTGTATTAAAATTAATATACGTGTATTGAAAGATTTTTGTAGCGCGTATGAATTTTCAAGTGTATTATTTAATATCGTACGATTGCTATATTAAAAGTAGCAGAGCTATATTGTACTTTTAACACTCGATCAATGACGAACGATTTAAATATACAACTGCTGTGAGTTAACTGGTCGGAAAAATTCAATATCGCTTATATCAAATGGCTGTATGATAATTATTATAAGATTGCTAAATTTACCATACAATTTATATAAATTGTTATCTCTCATAATATATCTTTTTTACAATGCGATAAATTTCGATGCGTGAACTATTCTTTAGAAATAAATTTCGTTTAAAACGCACCTTTTCAAATATTATAATTAATAATTAATTCCCCGATTAATCCACGATTATTAATTTTTCCACACCGACCGACGATATAGTCAACCTCGTCGCGTAGTTAATTATTTGACAGAAGATGTAAGATTAAAAATTTAATTTAAATCAAAGTTTTAAGTTTAATCTAAAAGTTTTAAGTTTGACTCGAAATTTCGACGATGTAGAATAATGGACCGAGAATAAATGTGAACGAAGAGTGCGTGGGAGAGAAAGAGAAAGAGAGAGGGACAGACTCGAGTCACGTACGGAGGCCTTTCTTTATCCTAACGCAGCTGTACTCTCTCTTATCGTCACAGCCTTAAATAATAGATAGAAGCATATCGAGAAGCTGCCAATGAGGAATAAACCGATGACGGAACGACGATACGTCATACGTGTGAGTCGTGAGTTCCCGAGTGTGTCGACAATCTCCTACAGCACGTACCTATATCGTTTTGTTAGATTACAAAATTGAGAATTCGTATCGCAACTACAATACGAAATAAGCCTGCCGAACCGATACTCTCGCTTTTTTTTCCCTCGACAATGTACGTGCCGTATAAGGGCAGCTACGGTACCGTGGGGTCATCGGACCATGAGAGTCATCCTCGTTACAGAAAGCATCCAACGAGTGATATCGACGCAAATACCTTATGCCCTATCGATTCGATATAATTTAATAAAACCAAACTCGTTAACCTTTCCTTTAGTAGAAATGTATTTAAAGAGAGGGCGAGTTACATATTATCTTTTTATCCAAATAAGGAATAACACTGTTTACGATCGTACCGAGACAATGTGGTAACCGTAATTAACCGTTCCCATGTTCTTGGAACGTTTATTTTTAATTTGATTAGAATAGCATTATTAACGTAGTTTTTCTAAGGTCCAAAATTTTAACTACATTAGTATGGAGTAGTGGGAGTCGCTATGACGACAAATGGGGTACGTGATTACCCCCATAGACGCTACGCATTGTTAAATGGCAAATTTCCTGAATTTTCTCGATTTTCAAACGGAATATTTATGTTTTTAAGATCCACCGACGGGCAATTAAAAGCTGTTCACGATATAAAAATAATACGCGTTATTTTAAGATAACTTATCCTTCTTTGGAAATGACTAGTAAATTTATGATACAAATCGTGTTTTACTTCGTTTTAAATGTTGTACCACGTGCGCATAACGACAGGTTTGAATGAGTGGTTTAAAAATTTGCCGACGCAACGATGAGGAAAACCGAGATACATTTGTTATTAATAGGAGTTTGTTATGATGTCGAAAATAATCAGAAGGAACTCATACATAGTGTAGAGGGAAAAATAATTCAGAAACAAATTGCTCGCGAAAGTGCTCTTTTCCCGCCATTTGCAATAACGAATTTGAAGATATGGATTACAGTTTTGGTGACCGATCATCGGTGTTTCATATTATTTTAAGGACATTAGTCAAAACCGCCCTAAAACTTTCCCTTCCGACGTAGGTACCTGGGAAAAATGAGTATAAAACCCATTAAAGTACTTCGATCATTACGGACACATCAAGATAGAAATCTGAGTTTCAAGTATATAACAAAACATTTTAAATTCCGTCGAAATTCAACGCTTGAAGAAAATTGGTCACCTAGTTCTCCCAGTTGTAATGTTCCAAAGCTGAGCTTGTTCGCGAACACTCTCTTCGGACCTCCGCAATGTTCATTAACATTTGCACTTCTAAAATTTAAGATCAAGTGATACAAAATAAAATTCCTGCCTAAAAACAAAAATATTAATGACATCACCTTAAAAAACACATAGTCACGATAAGTCACGATACCAGACAGGTTGCCCTAGCAGAATGTCATAGCGGACTACTTTAGTCCCATCAACCTTTTAACTCTGCTTTGAGTCATTTTCTCGAAAAAAACTTGGAAACCCGTTGAATTCTAAAATTGGTACAGCGACGAGACAATATTTTAGCGGTAAGTAATATTTATTATGTGGTACCCGGTTGCCCTTCCATGGCCTCTGAATCTTTAAATCTCTCCACCTTTCTTATCAGCCTATACAATAAAAAGATGTTAATCAATAGCAAAGTCTTGAAACAAAATCTATGGAGTTCAAACGAAATTACCGCGGCTAGAGATCTTTCGCTTTATAGTATCGATTACTTAAAACGTAACGACTACCATTATTCATCGGTCGATAAAAAGAATCGTTACTCGCAAAAAATTTCAAGTATTTTGCAGTATACGTAACGAGGTATAACGTGGGACCAAGCTTCATCGAGGACAGTTAGTTTATGGCATAAACGTACGAACGAGGATCCCGCCTCGTCAAACTTTACATAGATGGCAGCACCAAGACCGCGACCTAAGAATACGTGGGTCTTAAGCCTCTTACGGCGATATTGATTTTTATATATTTTTTTTAAGTCATTGTTTCCAACGTTTACAACGTTTTTACGACCCATCCCTTTTTCACCTAACCTAAGCTAACTTTCCGGGTGCGCCTGAAGACGACTTTCTACACCGTGCGCCGTATTCACCCGGGACACGGGAAAACTGCAGAAAACCCAAGTCAGGTACAGTCAAGCTCTTCCAAGGTCTAATGTTATTACAGGGAATCAACGAGACTAATTGTAAGACCGAAGAATGACCTTTTTCCACCACTCAGCGACACGTCAGCCAAAGTACGACTAAACGGTCACCGCACCAAGTATCGGCCGCTTGAAATGCTGCTTAACTTCGGTGATGACTTGAGCCACGCGCTAATCACTCACCAAATCAACGTCGATTATTGATAATTTATATTCACATTTTGACGCATTTTATCATGAAAAATGAATAAAATATTAACCTTCGAATACAATTATAATCGATAAAAAAATTCCTAATGAATGAATGATCGAGATTATATTAAGAATGACCGTTTTAACGTGGAATGTGATACACAGTACGAGCGAAGTGATGTCGCTTCATCGGTGCTGCCACCTACGTAAAGTTTGACAAGCCGAGATCCTCATTAAGTGACCCTCGTTCACCTGGTTCCCAAGAGACCGAGTGTGCGTTACAGGTGAGATGCTACAACGTGTAGGAAAGTCGCGCGCGAGTATCAACGACACACGCGCGCTCTGTCCCCGTCCCGCCTTACCCCACGCTCCGGGTTATAGACGACCTCGAGAGTACACTCCGCGGACGTTATCGTGACGTTTTTACAATCGGCCTCTTCGTGACAGTACGACGAATAACATCGAACGCTCGTGTATAACGTCTTGAGAACGATAAAGTGATGGAATAACGGCAGAACGAACATACGTTCGCGCAATTAACGAAAAATGAACGATCTTTCAAAGGCCATTGTTTCTCGAGAAATCGTTCCAATATTTGTACAATTAATACAATTTTCGATAAATGTGTTTTTCTTCGTTTTTTTCAATGATAAGGGGTCAATTTTTAACTGAAATCTCTAAAACGAAAAGATAAAAAAAATCTCAAAATGAACACTGCGACAAATATTGTGAAAAATGACATATTCTGATTTTGAAGGTATACCTTTAAAAATACTAGCTTGTCGAAAATTTTGAGGATTCGGTTAAATTAATAAGTTACTTTTATTAACGAATTATTTTTAATAGAGGAAATAATTTGAAGCAACCAGATCGGTCGGGTCGTTCGGAAACAAAATCCATGTTACTTTACAGGCTTCCTTCGCTATGTACATATATAAATAAAGATCAACAGTACTTCAAAGTATTGTTAATCGATAATAAATTCGTCGTAAACAGCTAACGCGAAGAATAATAATTATTACCTAATAGGCAATACCGACTTATTCAAATTTCTGAAAAAAATGCATTTTTATTCAGTTTTTTATCATTCGACAGATCATTCCACGCGATTGATTCCATTTATATCTTCGATAGATCCTTCAGTTTGAAAGTTGCTGAACTTGGTCCGCAGTGGTGAAGATTGTATTCGCCACCTCGATATACACTGACATACACTCATGACTCATTCTCCTAAATATTGAAACGAGCTTGGAGCTCATGGTCTCAAATTTGACTGTAACAACAGACGATACTTTTATGCATATGTACATATCGCGGGGATGTACTTCATTATTTTTAAAGATTTTTATACGCATTCGTTTAGACTTGATCAATTTTAACAATTTCCCAAACGTAGCCTTGAAGATCATTTTTCACTGCTGATAAACGTACTAAAATCAACGAAACCCTCGTTGTTGGGTGCTATATTTTTAGTTGTACAAATATATGGGCAATCTTATAAAAAATCAGAAAGCCGCAACAAAAAAGAATGCATTTAAAAAAGACCGATGTTTGCCAACAATTTAATTGCTATTTAAGTGTAACGCTAAAAACTTTTTTGTGCGATTGTATTTTATTGTCTTCTTTTTAATTTGCACAGAATTGCAGTATTTTGATTTCAAAACTGTAAATATTTCGCACCAGAATGTATTTTTTCGATTTTATTTATTATATTTAACTGCTCGAAAAAAAAGATTGTTAAGCTTGCTTTTGAAATATTCGACAAAAATTGCCCAAGTCTCTCCTTGGCATAGTTATTTTTAAAAAACCTTCGCGTTTTAAATAACGATGAATGCTATCAAAAACCGATATCGATCGTGCGAGGGTTATCTTTCAGCGGATAAAACGACTAATTGAAAATAAACATCGAATAAAGCGACATCGGCCACAAATAAATGTAGAAAAGGAAAGAGAGAACGAAAGTTCCAAAATCAAGACCATCTCATTACAAATTCGCTTCAATCAATGAAAGTAGGTATTGGGTAAGCGATCGTTTACCTATTTATGATTTTTTATAGAAAAATGAGAGATTGTGACTCGGGTCGTAACCCAACGATATTTGATCAAACCTCATCCCGTAAATGCATCATAGTGTAGAAATACACGGGCTCTTATTTAAATCCACGGATGAGAAAAGTATTAATTACCCAGGCACTATGAATGTTTTTATTTATCACTATCAACTTTCTCAGCTGATTTTGTCTAATTATCACATTTTATAAGTTCAGCAGTGAATCCTTAGATTTTCGTGGGAAATAACAAATTATGGACACGAGTATTATACGTAATTTTTCAGTAATTTCACGGATTTGGGTGGACTTCCGAAAACCCCCCACCTCCGATCGATTTAAAAATTTGCACAGACCTTCCTTTTGATGTTCTAAGACAACCCCTAAAGGGATTTTTGGCGCGTGCCAATAGTTTCCGAGAAATTAAATTTTGAAAATTGGATTTTAGCATGCGCGGTATATCTATATCTCCCTGACTTGTCGATGAATTGTTGGCTACTGGAACGAGTCTCAACTGAAACTAACTGTTGGGTACTGGAACTACTTACAACTCGCACCCACGGGGGGGTCCGGGGGGGGACCCCCCGGCGGGGCCAAGGGGCAGAGCCCCTGCGGGGGTGGAGGGGGCGGAGCCCCCCCAGCACGAGAACGAGATTATTAAATGAATCCCGTTTTGCTTGAAAAAAATTGGTTGTACAAAAAAATGTCTTGAACATAAAATGTGTATTTTTACATAATCTACAACTTTTGTTGGAAACATTTTAGTCTCCAATCAGTAGTTCTTGAAATAACATAGAAAAACGCCTTCAAAATCTATTTTTTTGAATTTTTAATATGAAGATCAAATTTGCGCCAATTTTCATGTTCATATTCGTGCTCAGAAGGCCACAAAACATAAGTGTGCAAAATTACAGCTCAATCGGAGGTGGGGGGTTTTCGGAAGTATATCCACGGATTTTGTAAGGAACGAAATATTATGTATCAACGAAGGCGTAATCCGTTGTCAATGCCCGATGCCTCGAAGGGATGTAATATTTAACGTTCGACAGGTCCTGGGAAGATGTTGTGGTCGTTCGTGAACCCATCCCCGTATTTCGAGGAAGTTCGGGAGGATGCATCAGCGCGCTCGAACCGAAAGACCTGGAAGAGGGATGAGAGAGGGCTACGTCGAAGAAAGCTTCACGGTGGCACAATCATCAAGGGGGCTCCTAAGGAGAAGGGGGAATCACCGAATACTAAGCTATGAGATGTGTTCTTGCCAAAGGGAACGAGAGAGGGAGAGAGAGAGAGAGATAGAAGGCAGAAGGAAGGGGAGAAGATCGAGAGATCCTCCCTCGCTATCCCACGACAGCAGCTAACACCGGCTCAGGTATACATAGAGGAGGGAAGACCTTGCAAAGCAGGGACTCAACTTGGTTCGCAGGTGAACCAGGGACGGACCGATTGAAAGGAGCGCAAGGTACGAGTATCAACGCGTGAGAGAGGATGCAGGCTCTCGTGAGAAAATGAAAAAAATACAAAATAAAGACAACCGAGACAGCGGCGAACCCACGAGAAGAACAGGCAACCCCTCCCCACCACTCTCTTTTCCCTTTTCCTTTATTTGCCACCGGAGGGTCGAGATAGTGACCTTAAGGAGTGGGGAACGAAAATCTACGACAACTTTCAGGTAAAAAAAGAAGGCGCGGAAGGTAAGAAACGAGCGGGAAAATATTATTCCCAGAATTACAACACCGAATGAAATCCTGACCACTTTCTCGGCACTCGAGGCTGGACCATCATTGAGAACCCAGGCACCAGGGACGGAATGACACGGACCGTCAAGGCGCGCATATTCAGTATTAAACTAAGACGAAGATACGACCGGTAGTCTCAGGGGATTCCGAGAACTTTTGACTATTTCGTGGTTCTAATGGCAATTTCGGCAATTCGCTTTTGGTCCGTTTTCTTTTTTTTCTTCCTTTAGTTTCCTTTTCCTATTAACTCGGCGGGACTCTTCGATGATTCATCTATGGCCGGAGTGAGATTAGGCCAAAGATCTCGGTCGTTACACCGGACTCTTAATTCAGCGGCTAAGTTGAAGCGTTGTTCATTTTTTGCTATCGTTTGATACGCACCATTCATATCCTTTTTTGAGTTACGCGTCATAAACGTCGCCTTTCGCTTCAACGCCGTCAGAGCTTTCAAGACCTTGTGATAAATCGCAAAAGGAATGAAAATGCATGGGGTAGTAGAGGCATCGAGATCGTTTCTCGAAAAACCAGGAGCGAAGGGTCGCTAAGTTTGTTGCAATTACTCAATAGTTCGGCAAGAAATTTTTCAGTTGTAAATCGGCTTTTTGCCATTTCCGTAAGTCCAATGGTATTAAGAAATTAAGTAAAGTGACGGAGTTTAAGATTATTTAACGTTAAACCTACCAAAGCTTTTAAAAAGTATTAAATTTTAACATAAAAAATGGTAAGATTAGGGTGACTAGAGGAAAGGAGTGTCAACTCCGATTAAAAAAACGTCTCAAAAGTCTGTACTTTTACTAGCGCTGTTGGCGTCTGTAACTGACCAATCATGGAGAGCGAGCAGCATGATATTGCGAGATAAACAAACCATCGGAGTAACATACCCGAAATCTGTACACAATCTATAAACACTTGTCAAAAGATATATTTTTATCAATGCGTGATACTGGTGATATTATGGATTTACTTTCCGTGTGAATTAAAATATATAAATTTCTCAATTGATTTCATAGAAGCGTGAAGTTATTGAACTCTTCGACGCGAATTTTCAATTCTATTGAAACAGCTATCAACAGCTGGTCGAAACAGAATCGAGTCACCGAGCCTGAATCATTTTCTAAATGCAAATGATCTATTTTATAGCAGTTTTCAAATAATACGCGTCAAGTTTTAATCGCGCGAAGATTTTGTCAGCCCATGAAACCCTCTTAAATTCTGATTTAGGTATATCTACTATTAATAAAATTGTTGCTTTAGCGACCGAAGAACAATGGCAATTACGCTTAACCGACTTTTTGGAGATTCGACGGGATAAAAGACTACGTGTGAAAGTAGCGACGAAAAAACACTAAAAAAACCAAGTATCAATCTCCAGCAACGTATACGCGTGGAGCGCTTCCCGGAGGTCTCGTATAAATCGGTAATTTTCGCCGGGGTCACAGGAAGGCGACAGGTGGGTGGTGATGGGTAGCGCGAGGTGGTTGAAAGGCGTAGTCGGCCAACTTCTCGGAGTTTCCCACGACAGGTGACACGTGGGAATACCGGCATGGCGCCGCAGGTGAATCGCTGCTGGGAGACGGTTTTGCTAAGTGGGGCGGGGAGAAGGGAGCGAAAGAGGAGCTGAGGTGAGGGAAGTGGTTGGGGGAGGGCGACGCACGGCAAGGGGGATCCAGCGGGGGGAGCAGCAGGGGTCCGAAGAGATAGAGCGAGAAAGAGCCGTAGCGAACCAAGGATAAAGAGGCGAGCAGAAGAAAGACCCTGGCCCCGAAGGCCCCGAGCAAGTGTACAGGTAGAAGTGGGGAAGCCCTGTTGCAGGTCGACAATGGGCAAGCTCCGCTGGTTGCTCCGAGCGTTTTGTGTTTAAGATGGTGTCTCCGAACACGATGCGCTGCTCTTTAACACTGGTCGCGAGATTCGCGATCAAGCAAGGGCCCTATCAAGCGCTCGATCGAATATTTCGATACGAACAATCGACGCCAAGTAACTACCTAATTAATCTAGTTTCTAAATTTCTCAGCTCGCAACTTCCGCCGCTGCCAGAAGTAGCCGAGTAGAAAAATCGATTAAAATACGACCAACGATAGGAACGTTGGAGGGAAAGGAGGACTGACTCACTTGAGGAAGTAAATTTGTCCCTCGGAGGTGCGCGCCTGTTCCCAGCCGTGTGGCAACGGACCGAGATCGTCAACGGTGCTTATTACGTCGTAGCTTCTCTGTTTCTGATGATGGTGATGACGCGCGTGTGGCTGAGGCGCGTGCTGATTCGCCTGTTGCGCGGACGCGTAAGTCTGTTGAAGCGATGCCGGACTGCTGTGGGCGCGCGGATGCGCTACGGTCAAACCCGAAGCTGGTCCGGCACCAGAAGCTGAACTAGATCCACTTCCGGCTCCCGCGCCACCTGAGCCACCGCTCGTCGCACCGGGCGCCGTAGCGCTACCAGCGACGGTGGCACCGGGAGCGCTTCCGCTAACCACCACGGTACCGAATGCCGAGTCAGCCGAATTTTCCCTCGAGTGCGATATAGAGGGACTCTTGCTACCGGTCGAAGGTGGATTGAAAAACGAATCGGGCAAATTTCGCATTCGTAGTGGGACTTGGAGCGGCCTCTTCGAGTCCGGCTTCAATACGCTATCGAATAAAGCCTGTAGTACCATCTCCGAGTCTCTGTCCTCGACTACGTTGCTCTTTGACAACTGGTCCACGTCCTGGTTGAGCGCCATTTTGGATAATGGTTGCGGCGGTTCTCTCGTGGCCGCCGCGCCGCAACCGCCGCCGGTTCGTTGCTGCCGCTGCTGCTGTTGCTGCTGCTGGTGCTGCTGCTGCTCTTAGTTCGTTGCCGGTCACACGATTCCCCACCGCACCGCGAGCCTCTATCCAACACTTTGAACTTTACACTATCTCTTTTATCCGTTTTACCTCCTCGCTTCTTTCCTATCTCTTCTTTTCTTCCTTCTGCTTATAGCGCGGCAAACCCTCCCCCCTCCCGCCCCCCCGCCCTTCTTTTTATGTTTATATCCTCAATACTGGCCTTGAGAGGCCTAAAACTGCTTGCACTTCTTCTCTTTTTCGTTTGATTATACGTCGTTTTGTTTAAAATCTATTTTATACATACTTCTGTAGCACACTCGTTTTCCTCCTCTCGTTTCTTATTACCGTCTTACGGGGTATATATGCCAACTCGAATATATAATTTTTGGTGCACGTATGTGTTGGCAGAGCCTAGGCACTCCCGGGCCAGTGCGCGTGTACGTAAGTACGTGCCTCACGGCACTCCAGTCTCCCCCTCTCTCTTTCTCTCTCTCTCTCTCCGTTCGGCTCGACCCGACTAGCACGGCTCTACTCCTCGCCTTCCAACCGCCCCTCCCCACAGTGCCTCGTGTTCCCACTTGCTTGTTCCCCCTCCCCCCCTGCCGCCGAAGACCCAAGACGTTCGCGGCTGCACTCCCTCCTCGAGCATGCGGACCCTGTCTCACGTTGTTCTTACTCCTCGTCGTCGTCTTCTCTGTTTCGCCTTCTCCTTCTCCTCCTCGTTGTCGTCGTCGCCTTCTTGTTCTTCTTTCTCCTCCTTCTTCTCCCTCGTTTCTTCTCCACCTTCTCTCTGATCACCGCCGTCCGCGAGACAACAAAACAAGCAGGACAATGCCGTTGCTGCCGCCGTCTTGATCGGCGTCGTTGGTGCTGCTTCTGCTGGTTGCTGGTGCTGCTGCTGTCTACTGGTGACAAAAAGTCTCTTGCCCCGTACTTTCGAGCCACGAAATCCTGAGGCTATATATTTGTTTTCTCTGTTTTATTCCTTAAACTAGTAACAAACGCGACACTCGATGAAACGCGTCCTATCTCTGTCGGGCATTTACGTTCGCCTGGTGCGTATCGCTAACACCCTCGTCGGTCGAGCGCTTCTCATTCGTTTTTCACTCTCTCTTTCTCTCTTCTTTCCCCGTGTGCAGCCGTGATACACCCGGTAGTACGTCATGCGTTTCACGCAATGGCACTGCAATCCTACACAACGATATGTACGATCGTGTATGCCACTTTGTCTCGTGACTCTCCTCCGTGTGCACAGTGCCTCGTGTATTCCCAGTATGAAAGTGTTTATATTCACGTATACATATTTATACGTATATGTACATTGGACACACTACCACGCAACACGTACGTTGGCACATCCGCTAGAACTGCGACTAGCCTACCTGTTGGCAGGAAACGATGGAAGACCAGAACGGAGTAGCAACGCAGAGGTAGAAAAAAAGATAAATTGATGATTATACGCGTATATATCGCGATGCGTTTGTATATTTTATACAAAAAACAGGTAAGGCACTTCGTTCTTTCTTTCTCTACCTCTTGTTCCACGTATCTTTTTCTTTTTCACCAATGTCTGAGAGAGCTGTCGGATATTTTGGTCTTCGGAGAGACACGCGCACGCATACAGAAACTGTCCTATCCCTTTCTCTCCCTACGGATATATGACAATGTGTAGAGGTACGTTTATAGAGCGAGTGAGAGGGACTCTCGGAGAGCAAGATTTCGTATCACAAGCTCGTACTCCCGGTTGTTGGCGAGGGTGGGGTAGGGGCCGAGAGGGGGTCCGGTCTCTTGATTTCCGGGTCTTACACCACACAGTCGGGACTTGACAAGCCTGTGGGGATCTCGTCCCGTGGGCCCCACGGATACGTGTCAAACGTATTGCTTTCCTTGGTACGACGAGCCGTACAGGGAGGGCGGGAGGGTGGGAAGGGGGGAAATGGGGAGCGGGGCACCTCTATTTTTCGGTTATCGACACTGCGTTCATTATCGTCGTCGTATTCCTCTGCTGTCGTGCGCGCCACTCGGTTTCACGACGTTGTCTCGATCATTCCCTTGGTCACTTTACGATGATGGTTGCGACGACGTTCGACCCTCTATGTACATACGTATATATATATATCACAGTCGCTCCTGGCTCGCCAGACGGGCGGATGCCTAAGGCCGAACATTAAACCACGTCGGAGAACTCGCGTTCGCGAGTGAACGCGAATGAGGGGCGGCCTGGAGTAAGCGGGGCCGTGAAGTAAGCGCGAGCGAGAACGAGCAAGAGAGGCGAGTCTTCTACCGCCACTACACGACTACTATTCATTCGCGGATCTCTTTACCAACTATACCATCTATGTATATGTATATTCATATATATATTTATACATATGTATATATGCATACGTAAACATGTATGTGGATACGCGATATGTTTTTTCCACTCTTGCTTCGAAACGGTGACAGTAACGCGCGTTAATAACGTATATCGATCGCGATCCTCGACGAGTGTTACGAGTCTTGGTAGCCCGGACCCAATCTTCGGACACCCACCTGACCTGGGCCAGTCAGTGCGCCAACAGACTGCACAAACTGCAACGACAGCACAACACGCCGTCCGTCCGCGATTGCGTCGGGAACGAGGACGGTCACGGGGGGACGGACACTTACGAAGCACTGAACGGCATCTACTCGGATCTCACTCTCGCGAGCCTCTTTTTCTATCCCTTTCTTTCTTTCTTTCTTTCTTTGGCGGCTGTGCTTTGCTCGCTCGCAGTCACCGCCACCACCACCACCACCACCACCACCACCACCATCGCTACCACCACCGCCGCCGCCGCTTACCCCCACCACTGAACGAAAGAGATGGGGGAGGGGCACCGACCAGCAGGGAACTCCAGTGTGTAGCGCTGTATGTGCGACGCGTGAATGTAAACGTGCACGATCGCATGGGCGCCAGAGAAGCGTCGCTCTATATGCACGAGTTTCCCACGAATACAACGCTGCATGTTGCACGGTGTGAGTGCGCGCCTGTGTTGGCCTGTTGCTCTTTCTTGACGATCGGGCGCTCGCGAACGATGAACACAGATAGAAAAAAGAGGGGGAAAAATTCTCGAGGTATTTAGCCTGGTGCACAAGCGGCGACCTGGCGCCCATATTATACCTGACGCCTACGGGATACTTTTTAAACAATATTTTCAGGAAGATTTTGTGAATAACTGAATAAATAACCAACTCAACGACCACAAAACGAGTAAACAAGAAAACAGTGTCGAATTAAATGCGAGACAATTTTATTAGGAGACCGGTCGTAGAAAAAAACATATGATAAACTTCAACGATTATGTATATATTAATTAAATTAGCAATTCACCGACGTAAATCGTATTTGTATTTTTTACCACGAGCAAATTCTTCGATATGATCTCAATCGCAATTGCTACTTTTTCTAGTAACTTACTAGACTATCGTATCGGATTGTACACTAAGATTAATCATAGATAATTTTCGTTTTTTTGTATTCCATTGAAAAAATATATCGCCGATCATATTGCATCGACAACATTCATTAAAGGGTTAAACCTTAAATTGGGGGTACGTTCCGTGATCCCATCGGTTCGATCGACCGATTGGTCATCAGCTCGCTCGCCAATGGTAGCAATTATGAAATACTGGATTATATCAAAACGACCGTGTCACTGCCATGACGATCCTCCACTATCGATGATCTACTTTTTGATTGATGCGACGTGTCGTCTTTGACTAAACCTGGAAATTTCCGATCCAATTGATGAATCTAGCTATGATCGCATCTACATATACGTATATTACATAAATTTGATCAGCTGGGATGTTACCAGTATGGAACATGATATACGGCATTCCGAGAACCGAGTGTTTTTCATGAATGGGATGTTACACGGAGAAAAAAAATACTAGAGGTGGGCTACGATTAATCGTTGATGAGGACCGAACCGCAGGTTCAATGTTAGCGAGTATGCGAACTCAGTATGGCCTCGTTATAAACGAATGTATCTATCGATTGGGCTAACAATGATGGATTCATTTAGAAAGCATATAAGAAGCATTTTGGTCAAGTGCTGACTGTTATTGGTATCGGTTACCACACATTTGGGTTGAATCATGCGACAACAAAATCCTAACCTCAATCTGGATGTTAACGTAAGTTTGAAAAGCTAAAAACGCGGCATAAACAAACATTCTATCGATACCAACGCCATTGTTTAGTTCTGTTGTTTCATATTTTCAAAATATGGTGCACTTTTGAATGTTAGATGTGCTTTCCCCTTTTCGAAACGATTATGCTACCATGGGCGGTGTAGCGTATTCAGATTTAGTTGCGTCAGAAGCAATCTGATACTCTTTAATAAAAGGCGACTAAATTCTTTGTTACTAATTAATCCTCTTAGGCGTCTCAGATGAAATTCTGTAATGATTACCAAACATTTATACCGCGGGAGCCAGTAAAATAATGGTTAACCTTGAAAGAACGATTTTCTCAGTACATGAGTATTTGTCGTCCCGAATGGTACATATTCATGTACATAAGGGACTTGCTTGCGTTATAAGAGTCATAATGGTGATAAAGGTGGACTGCAGCTGCGCGTCGATAATTCGATAGGTGGCATTGGCCACTGTCCATTTAATCTTACTGTGTAGCGATCAGCGCCATCTAGTGAGTTTTCGCTGCATCTAGAAAGTTGTCACTCTTGATGGCTTTCACCCATGAGAGGTCTTACACACTAGATGCGTCGGGCATTGTAGCGACCGCAACGGTCAATCACCATTCGTTCTTCTTCAAGATGTTTTTTGTAATTTCATCAGGCACTGATAATCGACTGATGGCCTATAATATTTCTAGCGCATCGGGTACTAACGATGTACTCACAGAGTATGAAACGCACCCTTTATTAGGCAATGTTCACAACGTTAGATCTTTGTTTGCCATTACTCGTCTTCTTCGACGCTACGCGTTACGTGTTTACTCTGGGAAGCCCCAAGTCTTGCTTGATTTCAGTAGGCATGAATCATAAGATGTGTTCATGCGAGAAAGCAAGATGTCCGCTAAATAAGCAAATTTATAAATGATTTCATCCTGAAAAGGTATACGAGAAAAAGCGAAACAGGGAGATAGAAACAGAAACAATAAATATAGTTATATGCCCAGCCTTGTCAATTTTTATAGGCACTTTTGATTGGGCCCTACAGAGGGGGATCATCCCCCTCTGTAGGTTGTTGAAAACTGTTCCTAATCAATGGAATATATTGAAGTATATCGCGAAATAAGATAATGATGACAACACAAGGAGTTTTATTGGGAGTTTGTCATCTCCACTTTCGAATCATCAAACTGATGGTAATCACAATTACGTACTAAGAGTGGGTTCGATAATTGATCTTCAATAGCTGATCATTAGTCCATACTGCTATTGGCTATCGAGCTCCTAGCGATTTGGAATCGATCAAATGATGGACCACGTCCTAAGTTACTAAAAAAAGCTTTGGCCTCTTAGGAAATGGTACTTGTAGAGTTTACATGGAATCGCAACAATGTACCTCATCGCCTTTGGTCCATCGAGACTAGTTTCACATTTTTTCCGAGACGATTGATATTTCAAGCAAAATCAAATTGGAATACTCGCGGGAATTGGTTCCAGAGGGCAACCTAATTTCCTTTTGGTTCAAACATCAATCATGTAGGAAAAAAGAGGAAGGGTATTTTGTCTTACCGACGGCGTTTATGTTACGTTGCTTTAAATCGATTTTGCCAACAGTCGTTAGTGTTTACAAATAACGTATTCATGGGGGTTTCATAAATTCTTAGGTACGGTCTAACGGATGGGGGTGCAATTTAGCTTGGTGAACGTAAAATTATGCCAAAAATTAGTTAAGCTGAATTTCGTTCCGGTTTGCTTATGAGAGAAAATTTACAAATTGTGCGCCGTCTGGCTAAGGATTCAGCTTACTCAAGTGGATGATCTGCTTACAAAACTTGAGAAAAACTGGAACTAATTAATTGAGGGTGGAGTGGCGAGGACAGTTTGCTTTAGTGAATTATCATTATATTTAAATCATTTGTTTATGGAACTGGCTCGCGCCCCATTAAATATTAGGTTGTAATATTAAATGTTGCATCTTCAAGAGCGAATAAACATTAAAAATATTAAACTAAATCGCTGATTATGTGCAACGCATTGATTAATCATATACCTAGATTCGTATCGGAATACATGCTTTAATTTTCCCGCCTCCAATATCAAATGCAATCGGTGCACACATCGGTTCTTACTTGCACCGAGCGAAAAGAAGGGTTTTTATGAAATAGCCAATTAAAACCAACCATCAAAGGGGAAAATTGGTATTTGTTGCGCATACGAGAGACACCCCATCACAGCTGTTCGTGGCGGTGATTGTATGAACTAAACATTTTATTTTCCGGTCACTCTTGACTCTTGAAATTTGAGAGAGTTGCTGTGCATATACACAGGATTGCATAATTATATATTGTACCGCACTGGGCGGCTCTCGGACATTCAATAATAATAAAAATTACACTAACATCAGAATAAATGTAAGATTTATTAAATTACTCGTACATATAGGTCTATCGAAGTCTCCGATTTAGGAGATATTTAAGGCACTCTCTCGATGGGTTCAGGAACGCACTCGTACGATTAAGCTCGCATGGCGACTGGAGGAAAGGAGTGTCAACTCGTGTTAAAGGTTGAGAAAAAGCGCCCCCAAATATATCGTAATTTAGACTTACAGATTTCGCCACTCGTGTCGCGCCACTCTTTAAAGCCGACCCAATGGCTGTCTTTTCAGTACATGCGGATAGTTTAATGATAATCGTAATCTGTCAATTCATATTTTTCAACAGCTTTGAATACAATTAAAAGTTCCGGCTATTTAAAAAAATGTATTAAACATTTTTGCGTTGACACAATATATTGTAAAGTTCGGATAGAGCGACCATGAAGGGACCAGAGATATTAAGTCGTACTAACAGGACGCAGGCGTTTTTATGAAAACGAAACTTGAGTTTGCATCTGTGTCACTAAAAGTGGTTGGATGTTATAAACGAAGTCGTTATAAATGGATTTTACTGTAATCGTCTTTTTTCGTCTTTTTAACCCACACGTTTAATTATAATAAAATTGTAATATCACGGACGGCATTACCAAAGCAACTCTATTATATTACGGACTGATAAAAACAAATCCTTTGTGACATACTTGTAGTTTATGCGTACCTTTGGATTATGTTATCCTCCCGGTTTGTTTATCTCCAATTATCTTTTGTGCCCGTTCCCCGCTACTCGTTGGTTCCTGACGCCGACAGCGCCACCTAAAAGTATATACTTTTGGTACGTTTCGGAGCTCGTAGTTTATACTCCTTTCCTCTAGTCACCATAAACGCACGGAATGAATGAACTCCGCCATCTACAATGACCGACGGTCGAATGTTTTCAATATTTTAGTTGTGGTTAACATATAATTTGTTGACGATAACAATGTTAATATATAATCATTTAACATTGTAAAATATTTTATAAACGTGATATTCATGTGATGTCCGCGTTTTAGCTCATTTTTTACATACTGAATGTGTTTTAATTCGAGCAACAAGACCCTGATACAGAAACGAAGATGTCTTCTAAAAGGTACTATCCCTCGATTGTTTTTCTTCTTCTTACTCTTTGATCCTGCAATGAACCTGTCTAGCCGAGATTCGATCTTGAAATTTTTCGTATTTTGAGAAAAAAAATACGTTTGATGCAACAATTCCTCTCCGTCCTCTGTCCGTTCCGTCAAATGTCAATTTTCGTCACTGAGTTTCCATTTCATAACCTGCATCAACGACTGAAATCCACGAAATTATTGATCAATTTTTGCAGCGATGTATTTTCACCCCCAGCAGCGAAACAAAAGTGAACTAAAAATAGATTTCGATATTTCATGCCCAAGCCAACGGGCTACATTTGCAAAATCCTGATACAAAGAATTCGATACAGATCTGCACTCTTTGCGATAAATCTGCCATCTCACATTTTTGTAAATAATCATAAATTACCGTCTTCGAGACAATAATGATTATTTCGGATTTCGCAGTGAATTGAAAAAATTATCAGAAGAAAGCTTGACTAGACAACCGGAGGAAGTATTTGATATTATCTGCAAGCTAGGCGAGGGGTACGGCGATGAATCTCTTTCATTTGACTAAAAATCCACATCGCTCGTAAAATCTCGAAATTGATTTATGAAATTGACCGTTATTTAGATCTTATGGATCCGTATACAAGGCCCTGCATAAAGAAAGTGGTCAGGTACTTGCCATTAAGCAAGTACCGGTCGACACTGACTTACAAGAAATCATCAAAGAAATATCGATTATGCAGCAATGCGACTCGCCTTACGTCGTCAAGTATTACGGAAGCTACTTCAAGAACACCGATCTTTGGGTAAATTACATGGAAACTTCTAACGACTAAAATAATAAACTAAAGATAACTGATGAAATAATATTGATCGTAATAGTTTATCGTATTAAATATTTCCAACATTTACGAGTATATTCTTCTTTAAACGAATATGCGCGCTTTGAAACGACGTTTGAACATCTTTGTAACACGATGCGCGAGTTTCCCACAGAGTTGGGCAAGGTTTAAATAATAAGATTTAAAAAAATATCACTCGAACGCTTTTGAAGCGTTATTTTAACGATTATTTTAACGGTAACATTTAAATGAAGAAAAATTTCAAATCTTAATTTGTTTCGCAGATCGTTATGGAATATTGTGGAGCAGGATCGGTCAGCGACATCATGAGGTTACGTAAAAAAACGTTACAGGAGGATGAAATCGCGACGATACTGTGCGATACGCTAAAAGGCCTCGAGTATCTGCATTTAAGAAGAAAGATACACAGGGATATTAAAGCAGGGAATATCTTGTTAAACAACGAGGGACACGCGAAATTAGCCGATTTTGGAGTCGCCGGTCAACTGACGGTACGACTTTTAATAATCTACTCATTTTTTAAATTATAAAAAACAAACAAAAGATATAACTCTCATTTAGTTAATTCTTCGTGGTGCAATTCTCGTCTGTCGGTATGATTTATTCATTTATTGAAAAAAAGCTGTTCAAAATTGTAACATCGATCCTATATCCAGAAGAAAAGAATCAATCTCTGGTTTCTTTAATTACTCGCGTTACTAGCGTATATCGTTCCGATTTACCGATCAAAAAAAAATCCGACATAAAGTTTGCATACGAATCCAAACATCGTTATCGCCCTTAGCTCGAGTTTCATAATTGTCTTTTACGATCCTACATTTGTAAATGGTTTCCGATGTATATTTCGTGCGATTTATTCACGGGAGATACACATTTGATAATAAAAATACAAATTTCAGGATACAATGGCTAAACGTAATACCGTTATTGGTACTCCATTCTGGATGGCACCGGAAGTCATCCAGGAAATCGGTTACGACTGCGTGGCCGATATCTGGTCGTTGGGTATTACAGCATTGGAAATGGCCGAGGGTAAACCACCCTATGGTGATATTCATCCGATGAGAGCAATATTTATGATACCAACGAAACCACCGCCTAGCTTCAGAGAGCCTGACCAGTGGAGTTCCGAATTTATCGATTTCGTCAGTGGTTGCCTCGTCAAAAATCCCGAGGAAAGAGCGACAGCTACAGAATTACTTAATCACGAATTCATAGGTATAAATATAAGTTGATTAAACGAATAAAAATCGCCATATCGTAGCCGAGAATTTTGCGTATCGCACAGTCGTGTCAAGCTTGAATCTTTGTCTATGTCGAAGGTGCGGCCAAACAGCCAAATATATTGAGTCAGATGATCGCCGAAGCTCACGAGATACGAGAAAAGCAAACCTCGCATCGAGCTCACGTAATTAATAACGTGGCGATCAAGGCACAAACGAACGCCGACGATTCGGTAAGTTCGTCAAATTTCATTGGCGAAAATTATTTTATAAGACAAAGGTGATTAAAAGAATGAAAATAATTTTTTTCATTCGTGCAAAGGACGATGATGACTGTAGCGGGACCATGAAGCCTTTACCGGAAGACTCGGGAACATTGGTGCCGAGTCACGATCTTCCGGACACGGGGACTCTTGTTTCGGCTATTCTCGATCTTGGCACAATGGTTATAAACAGTGACACGGATACTGAAGCGACAATGAAAAGTAAGGAATTGTATTTTAGCAACTTGATGCTAAGTATTTCAATTGAACTGGACGAGAATTTAAGGCGTCTTCGATAATTAATTATAAAGTAATTAATATCAGTATAAACTGGTATTACGTCACTATTTGCAGCCCTTGAGGCAAATTGAGATTGTAATACGTCCTCGTAAGATGGAAATTCATGAGCTGTAGTTGTCCCTTGAGGGATTGGTTTGCAAGCAATCGTGATGACATTTAATACAGCAATTATTTGTCGCAAATTTTCAATGATTAAGCTAAATTTCTTATATTCAACGAGATTTTTGAAGGAAAAAGGATTTTATGAAAACTTTATTCCACAGGGCACAATACCGGCTCTGTCGAACCCGGAAAAAAGTATCGGCCCTTGTTTCTCGATCATTTCGACAAAAAAGAGGCACCGGAAATTGTCAAGGTGACGAATTTGTATACATTTAAATGGAGATTATTAACTTTTCGTAATTTTCATTTGGTCATGGGGACAGATTGGCTTGCAGGGAAATGGTCAAGTACTGGCAGGGCACAATGCACAGCCCGAGAACAAATTGGATTTACAGAATCCTACGGAATCTCAAAGGTTTCAGAGCCATTTGCAACTCCAGCTCAACCAAATTTCACATCCGGTACAGGAACCGCAGCATAATAATATAGCCAAGTTTCAGAATGCATTCAGCGAACGCGATTTTGATTTCGTGAGTACCATGTTCCATTGACGTTAAAAGTTCGATAATCTTAATTTCAATTTGAGTTTAAATTAAGTGAAATACCGACAGAGCTCGTATGACTTCTTGGAATATTTTCTTTCCCAAAACTGTTTTTCAATCGCTCAATATTTTGATATACATACGGGAACAAGAAACTGTGTAATTATTAGACCGCGATCGTCGTTTCCTTCGTTTGCTTAAAAGATCAATAATCTCTTAAAAAAGTGAAGCGATGTATTTATTCCTGACTGACGAGGGAACATTCCGAGGTGCGTTTCGTCGATTTCGATGAAATTTGGCATGCTTGTAGAATGGACGAAGTTAAGGGATACGTTTTTTTTCTACGTGCCAATATTGATTTTTAAGGGGTGAAAAGTACCCTCGAATTTTTTTTTTCATTTTTCGTCTATAAGTGTTTAACGGTACGCGAGAAATTCAGAAAAAAGTACGAGTAATCAGGAGGTTAAGACGTGCAAAAGACTCGGTCGGTAAGAAAAATCGTGATGAAATTCTTTCCGAGACTATTGATATTTCGAATGGAAAAGAACAAGGACAAACTCCACTTTTTAGTTCTACAGTTTACCATTGTCGACTTTTCTCAAAATGTACATCGCAAAGGAAAAATTTACGGCAGGAAAATAAACCTACCTTTCGTTAACTATCGGGGCCCCTCTGTCGGAGTTTCACATAACTTTAAGGTATTACTATCGCTCATATCACCACTAAGATTGGGGGCAAGAGAGGTCAGAGAAAAATTATCCCGAACAACCCAAAAGAGGTGGAAATTGTTTTATCTAAAATGCTATGCAATCTTAATAGTTCTGACTCTCGAATGAAAAAATAATAGTGTATAGTAAAATTAAAACAAAAATATTCACAAATTAGTTAAATATTTTTTAAAGTATCGGGCAGTAAAAGTTTTGATACGTTCCTAACTGCACACATTGATATCGGACGTATACGCATGCTCGTACACTAATGTCCGACACTCAGTGGCATAAACGTGGCAACATCGCTGGTCACCGACGCTATTTTGTCGTGTTGCATACATACACACTGCGTGAGCCTACCGTGTTGAAATTTTCAGAAGGCAGAGCGGTGTTGCCACACGTTATAATCGCCGACTTCTCCCCGATGGACTCTTATAATCTGTATTAATAATTTATTTATTTTCTTCAAAACTATACGTCAGAAATATTCCATTCTGGTATCATAAAATTTTTTAAATTCATGACTATGAGTTCAATTTTTTTCAGAAAAATCCTGAATCCATTTTTCTTGTAATTTATGATAAATGAAACGCAACTTCAATTTATACGGGTTTAGATGGAGAAAATAAAAAATTGGTAATTAAATATCTCAAATTCTAGACGTCAGAAAATGTTTCGTCTTATAGAAAAGTTGTTCGTTTTAATGTCAAGAATATCTACACAAAATTTTAAGAAAATCCTATTTCAACCCAGTTTGCGATAGTAATACCTTAAGACGATGTGCAGAATTTTAAACATAAAAGACAACAGCGCCATTTGCGTGAAACGGAACGAGAACGAACTATAGCCATGGTATTGCACATATTTCAAAGATAAATCATTTTCCGTGATTATTGTCATTTCGGACAAAAGCAAATCACTAACACCTGCAGAGTTTTAGCTTTTGCCCCACCATTTATGAGACTCGGTGGTTCGTGGCTGGTTCATGATTCTTTTTCAAACACATAGTAGTAAAGAAATTAACGCGACGGCTTTTTTCGTACGCCAAACTTTTATTCTTGTTGTTGTTTTTTTAAATAACTGAACGTATGCATATATTTATATATACATAGATAAACAAGTATATAATTCTGCAGCTTAAGTTTCTCTCATATGAGGAACTTCAACAACGCATGGCCAGTCTGGACGCCGAGATGGAGCGTGAGATCGATGAGTTGCGAAGGAGGTATCAAACTAAAAGACAACCGATACTCGATGCCATGGACACGAAGAGGAAGCGTCAGCAGAACTTCTAACGGTTTGATATTGTTTACATTTTTGCTCGCGCGACGCGAGTGTGATAGATCAAGGGTGTACAGTTGTATAAATACGATAAATTTTATTCATTAATCCATACGCCTAGTTTCATGGAAAGGAAGCGCATTTTCGTCGTAATAATTTAATCCCTCGATTTCGTACATATACCCATAGATAATAAAACGCGTATGTAATTTCTTTTTTTTCGTTTGTCGTGCAACACAACGAAACTCTGCTCAGTTCCTTTCCATGAATCCAGAGAGCTTAGTGAAAACTAGCCTAGCCCGAGGGTCACCGGTGTAAATTATTTTACACGATTTGTGACGAAGATAAGAGGAACTAAAATTATACTCATTTTTTTTTATTTTTATTTGTTTTTTAAATAACAATTAATGTAGTCATTGTTGAATATACTATTCTTATAGAAATATTATAGACTCGAATATAGGAGCCGGTTTAGACGATCGAAGGAACAGAATGGAATAAATGTGCGATAGGTCATCATCATGGACAGGCGCGGGGACAAATAGTGCGATCGTTAGTTTCGTGTAATTGTACCGAAATTTCGATTTAAACTCATATTTGTCACGTTGCAGCTTTTTTTTTGTTTTTCTTGCGACGTGCTAGTCACTCGAAAAGCCGCCTTTGTTTACCGCCGAAATAGCTTTACGATGTATATTATGGAATTATTGCCCAAGCGTCTTCCATCCTGTGTCGGATATACATTGAGGATAGTCGGTGTTTACCGGGCGACGAGCGATTCCAAATTTTGAGGACAATTTTAAGGCACGCTCAGTGGCGTATTTTGCAAAATTATTGAAAAAAAAGAACGTTTAGCCACTTTTTGCCATAATTCTCTAGATAACCTCGAAATTTGAATGCGATCGGTTGATCAATGCCGGAGAAAATAGGAATCGCGTTTTCGAATCGCTCGTCGCCCGTAACACGGACTCTTAACATCGGTACACAAGTATTCGCTGTTTGCACGCTGACGAAAAGTGCCGAAAGCTGACCGTCAGCGATCGTGGTGACGACTTTTGGTACTATACCGGCTATTGGAGAGAGTGAGATAGAAATAGACTGTCGTCTGCTAATAGACTGTATTATATTTTTTGTATACAAACAGCGCATTACACTGTTGCGAGCTCTCATTATTTTATTTCACATCATCGTCGATATGGCGCGTATAAAAAAATTCTTTCTATACAAACATTACTTTATCATTTTATCAAAATTCAAAATCCCTTGTCTGTCCATACACGTGTATGCTAATCTAACGGTGCCATTAGTACAAAACTGGCCGCGAGCGGCGCCACTTGGCTTCGTGCACATAGCGAATACGAACAAACGGGCGTTTACTGATCGCTGTCGTGGCTTAATCGACGTGACAGCGGCCAGCTGTTCTCAACGTGTAATTATAGCGTTACGTCTTAGTCAAATGAGTGCTCACTTTTTGTTTCAATCCTTTTTTTTACAAATTTTCATAGACTAACTTGGAATTAAACTGTGTGGCGTGTATGTTTCCTTGAGAGGTAGGTTTACCTACCGAGACGCTAGGTGTACGAGAGAGATAGAAGTATCTCCCTGTCCAATGGTTCATTTTTTTTAATGAAAACATCAGTCAACCTGCAGAATCGCTAGGCCACGTGCGTTCTTCCCTCCTTTTATCCGATCGTCTTTGAGAAAATTAGATCACTGTTTTTCTTACCGACTGAGCAATTTTTACGACACACGGGATTACACATGTTCTCTTCGTCGTGTTTACGTTCTTATCCATAGCCGGCGACTATAGCGCTATCTCTATCGCACTCGTACAGATTAAATTGGTGTTTCACAGCACCTCAAGACGTTGAGAACGTCTCAATCAGTAACAAACGCTGTAATCCATTTTCTCAGACTTGGCGGCTAGCCCCCCCCCCCCTCCTTCCCCAAACGAGAACGGCAACTCCGGCTAATAATGGCGCTGCTGTTCAACGTTATAATTCTTTTCTCACAATATTGATAAATTAACGAGAAATTTGTCAACAGCGATTTATTATTATTTTATTAACTTCTTTAAAAGTACGTAAAGACTATCGAACAAATTTGCTCACTCATTTGTCTAGATCATAGGGCTAACTCGAAAGAAGAGTCAGGATTCATTATCGTTAAAGTAATGACGATTTGCGTTATCGATTTAGAAGATCTGGTTGAAAAGATTTTGATTTAATAAAAATTTGATAAATCGACTACACGTGTGAACTACACATAATACGCTACAACAAACCGGAGTATAGCCAATTTATTGTTTGACTGATTTTTGTATGTAGTATTTTTCTTCAATTTTGTTATTATGAAAAAAAAAATCTTTGAAATTTCGGCTGTATCTTCCGTTCGCTCATCTACACCGGAACTGGGCAGAATGCGTCTCGTTCGAATTCCCCTTCCTTATACTACATTTACTGCCATATTCACGTTTCTTTTTCTTTCTCTTTGTAAATTTCCGAATAATTTTTCGTTTCCTTTTCGATCGACCGGTAAATTAACGCTCGCGATCATAAACTCGTAAGAATGATCCGATGGGATTACGAACATAACTATTATGCGTGTAGACCGATATATGATTTAATATGACATTACTTTATCATATTAATAGCTTAATATGATATTGGTTTTTATCATATTAATAATTTAATACGATATTGATTTATCGTATTAATAATTTAATACGATATTAATTTAACGTATTAATAATTTAATACGATATTGATTTATCGTATTAATAATTTAATACGATATTAATTTATCGTATTAATAATTTAATACGATATTGATTTATCGTATTAATAATTTAATACGATATTGATTTATCGTATTAATGATTTAATACGATATTGATTTATCGTATTAATAATTTAATACGATATTAATTTATCGTATTAATAATTTAATACGATATTGATTTATCGTATTAATAATTTAATACGATATTGATTTATCGTATTAATGATTTAATATGAAATTGCTTTGTCATATTTAAAAAAAACGTAACTTCGGTACGAAAATTCTTTTTGTTTTAGCGTAAGTCTTCCTCGTTAGTCCTCACCGGAAATCCGTTTGCGTTAACTGCGCCGCGCAGTTTTTATTTTTTTTTCAATTTTCGAACAATTTGTTGACGTAATTGTTCGAATTATCGTATCGCGTGGATATCGCTTTCGGTCGAAAGATATTTTCGGTTTTTTTTTCTTCTCATGCTTGATCGAATAGCGCTTGCCAATTGTGAACGGCGGAAAGAAGAAGAACGCGTGTATAGGAATTTTTCACTTGACGTCACGATAGAATATCGATCGTATGGTTTGTTTCATCATTAACCATCGAGTCTGCCAGCAATCAATTTTTTTTATTCATCTCAAGCCATTTTATTACAGAAAAATTAATAATTCAAGAAGTTTCCAGTCCTTCGAGACAATCTCGTTTGCTCGGTTTTTTCATACAGAAAAGAAAAATTATTAAACTCTATTATCAATTTTTATCTCTCAGGACAACCGGTATAGAAAAAACAAAAATGGTTTCGTTTTTTCCCTCTGTTTTGTAATACAAACGCTAATTATTAAATTCCAAATATTATAACAAATTCCAAATTATCGACAAGCCCATTGGAAAAAAAACAATGAATTGCCGCTTATCAAAATAATACGTGGCACAAACAATTATTTATATTTGAATTAACATACTTGAGACAGTAATTAGTAAATCGTGACACGATATTTTCAAAAGAAAAAAAATCCCATTGAAAAAAGTATTTTTCGTTTTTTAATTGATCTCACACGAATTAAATTAAAAAAGAAGCAATAAAGATTGTAAATCGAAGATTCAAGAATTCGCACGAACGTGTACGACTTGGTGGGCTGGTGTGTAAATATGTCTATTGTAAAAATAAACTATTGACTAAATTTCACAAGCTCGCCAAGTTTTACGATCACAAAACACACTTTTACAATATATTTCGCGAATATTTCACAATCTTCGCTTCTTCAATCTCTGCCGTCTGCGTGAATCGAATTTTCCTCGTGTCAATTATAACAACAACACGAAATTAACCAGCTGGCCACAAAAATAGTCCCGTACCAAAAAATGCAAATAGAATAATTTGTAAACCTCGACGAAGATCAAGACTCCTGCTAACTGGCGTCTCGTATAATATTGCCAATGAAGGGGTTGAACCAGTTAATCATTAAAAATCATAATTTCTCATAGACCCAAAATGAGATTTTCAGAATGAACGGACGAAGTAAAAAGTTTATTGCTGGAACGATTGGTCAGGAATGAAACGAGCCACATATAAAATAAATCCAATTTCTCAGAATATAATTTCCCATTGTAGGTATATATCCGAGTATGTAATTCCTTGTTGACGTTTGGCTATCTTGCGTATATTAAAGATAGGATATTATACTTAAAGAAACCTATAGCCAGAACTGACCTAATTTTTACGTTCACTTAGCGAATAGTCGTACCAGAATGAACTACCATATTTTTGATATAGAAATTATGTGCTACGACAGCCATACAAGATCTGACTTGAAAAGAAACGAAAAAAAAACAAGACAAAACAAAAAAAAACAAATTATTTATTAACCGGATCTAGTTTCTCGCGTCGAACTTGAATGAACGAACGTTGCGACATAATTATAACCAATATGTGATTTAATCCTCAACCAAGTGAATCGATACGTGAGAATAACTCGAGATGCGAATTAATCGAAATCTCCAATCGAATATAACGTATTAAAGATTCGAGACGAAAAAAAAAACAAAAAACAAAAAACAAAAAATAACACACGATCGTTCTACAGATTTCTATGATTTATCTTTCGTTAGTCGATCTTTCCAGCAACGTCCGGTTGCTTTTCATTTTGTAAATATCGACGCGTCATCTCTGTGCCTGCTTTATAATGCTTTTTGTTTTTGTTTTTCGATAATCTTATATTATATATTAAATACGAGTATAAATCTGATTAATATCTACAATAACGAAACAATTATTTATTTGTACGAACGTATAAATTTATTCATTTCTTGTCATTACACGCACGTTTCGACAAAGTAATATGTTACATATGTATATTACACGACTTAGTATAGAAACGATTTAATAATCTTTATAGTATATATACATATATATATATACTACAAAGTATATATATATATATATATAAATATATATCAACATTCATTAAAAATGATAATCTGTAACAAACTCGTTGAAACGACGATTTCGAACGCACCGACCGAAAGATTGTAAGGAATTACAAAGAATAATAAAACATCGTGAGTAGCGTTAGATACAGAGTTGGCAATTTTCCACTGGTTTTGTCAGTCTATGAGAAATTACATTTTTTACGAAATATATAAGCCATATAATAGTGAATAAGGCAATGCTGTAAATTATTCTCGAATCGTCGGTTACATTTTTCTTTTCACGAATGTTAAGATCATGCGGAAAATTTAATGAGTACGAAAGAGAGAGAGAGAGAGAGATGAATATTTTCTGGACGATGATTTTTTAAGAAGGGAGAACGTTTGCGAACGAAAGAATATTCTTGTGGGAGAGTGGATCGAATTATCGATTATCGTGAGAATTATTTAATTTTGTCCGGTAGTTTACTGCTTCTTATAAAATTGACCGAATGCTTTTGTTACTTACCGAGAGGATTACACATTGCCTTAATGACGATACGCGAAATAAAGCACAATCTTCTACAAGGGGCCTTGTATAACAATGATAAGTGGAATTTTACCAAACTCTGGTAAAAACAAAATAAAGAATGCGATTATAACATTTAATAATCAATCTGGTAGAGATTCGTCGCGTTGTGACGAACGAGAATGCTTAATAACTCGGATATGTATGTCATTAGGTGGATTTAGTGAAGTTACGATTTTTATTTTTACACAAATAAAACGTGGCTTTAAAAATTATTAACGATGAGATTTAATATCGTCGTCCTTCTTTTACTATTTTCACCAACATCGTCGTCATTCGTTTTTAGGGGAGCTTTTTTAAATGACAAAATCTTATTCGTATAATTTTCGTTTTTTTTTGTGATATTTCATCGACGTTATACGCTTCATATATATTCTCTTATCGGCAAGGCGATATTCACACGATATGCTTAATTTTTCAGTGATATGCAATTTCGACGACCAGTCTTCCTATCCTAAATAGTACATCGTGTATCAACGATATACTGAAATTATGTACAAATATGAAAACAAACAAAAAAACGACAGAAACCCACTGGTATCACTTTACGTATGATATTTCCGTTCACGCGTATCTTCTAGATTTTTCAGCTGAATTTTGTTACCGCAGTGTCGAAGACTGCAAGGCGATGTATTATATTTTTTATTAAAATGTTACGCCCACTTTTAGAGGTCCAAAAACGTTTTTCTTTGTGGAAGAGAAAGTAATTACATAATAATATTATTCAAAGATATTTTTACATACCGGTGAGCGAAGAAGCTACGAGATGATATGAAAATATCCTTCGCCCACAGCGGTTCTATTCGATGAGTATGATAAATAAACCTTCGGTATCTTTATTGCGCGCTAAATACCAAATTACTATTATGACGAGTGAGCTCAAAGTTAATTGGCAACAAAATCTTTCATCCAATTATCAATGCCATGCACCAGCCGCGCTATTAATTATTATTTATTTCCGAGGCAAGGAAGAAGTAATTTGCAAGGACACAGCGCTGTTACAATTTTACGTTAATTCAACGAAATAATGGCGAGCAGAAAGATGCAAACGTTAAAACAGCGTAACAAAGAAACATCAATTTATATTCGATCGTATGTTTCAGTCTCTTATTAAAAAGTCAATTCTATATTAAAGAAAAGAATCTCGTATGAAAATAAGAAATATAAATGCACTTTTACAATTGGTCTGCCTCTTGATAAAATAATTTTATGAAAGTGACGATTCTTCGTCGTATTATCGCAACGACTTTTCTTCATAATGATCATTAATTTTCCATAATTATCATTATTCGTAAAAACTTGATCTTTCGTTAGTATCAACATTTCAACAGGCACTGAGAAACAGGCTTAATAGTTTATAGATAACTCCTGCGTCGATATGGAAATATGTAATGAGATTTGGCATATTTTCACTGAACCAAAGTCACGTTCCGATATTAATTTTGTCATTTTTTTTCCATCGGGGCTTTCGTCGAATCCGGAAACTTTAGCTCGCAGTCGTATTTCAGCCTCGGATAAAAATCCACGAAACAAAAAGTTCATAATATATTTAAGAAAAAATCTATTGAGTGAAATTTTCGTATTTTGCCGAAGTCGATGCTCGAAATTATTCGTTTTCGCGCACTTCAATGGAATTTATAATTATTATTAGCGATCGGAAAGTGAATTCGATTCAGTGGCTATGCATCGTACGCAGTATCAACAGATTTATGAATAATCTGCGATGGGTGAGACAATAACGCCCGGAAAAAGTCTGCCAAATTTTCATACTGATCCTGGCTTTTGGACGGTCCGAGTTATTCTTTCTCTAGTTAAGTAAAATAGCACTTTTGGCACATTAGATATCACGACATTATAACGCAATACCACGGAATGAAGATAATCATATTTTGAAATATTTTATCTCGTCAGTTCCCTTCTTTATCTTTCTTTCGTTTCTTCGTTTCTTTCGTTCGAGTTTAAAGTTTGAAATATATCCTTGATTACTGGTATCACCCTAGCAATTTTGGCAACTACAAAAGTCAACCGAAAATATCAACGGTTGAATTTGGACAGCTTTACAACTATAAAGTCAACCGTAAAAAGGAATCCTAATGGTTTTTTCAACGGTTGTTGAATCCCAAACCATCCACAGAAAACGCAGGATGGTTTACTTTCGAAGATGAACAGTTGAGAAGTTGTCTAAATTCAACCGTTGAACTTTTACGTTGACTCAACTGTCTTTTTCAACCGGTTGACCAAAAATTGCCAGGGCATTGCAATATCCGCGAAAAGCAAATGTTTTCGCGCTCAACGGATAAAAATTTGAATTTAAATCTTTCGCGATATGAAATTATCATTCATATTGTACAGAGATCTAAAAGTTTGCTCATTTTTTTCGGAACGTTGCAATCTATAGATCGTCGTCACCAATCATATGAAATGCATGATTTTCTGTAATATCACAGTCGCTTATACTTTGCCTTTCTGGTACTGCGACGATCGTTCTCTTCTCGCTCGAGCTTCTCGATCTTCCGGCCAATCTTTCGGCCAATTTTTTTATGACCGGTTCGGTTTTACGACTTCTGCTTTCTTCCTCCTTTGATGTTTTGCCCATATCGTCATTGCACGTGGATCCCATTATGAGACGGCTGTGACCATCTCGCATAATGTACGTCCATGGTTTGCCCGATGCTTCCTGAAAAATAATTATTTTTTACACTCGTGAATTTATCGAGAAAAGATCACAAGTAAAAAAACTTATTTCCCTAAATAATAACAACGTACTTAATTTTAAAAGACGAAAATATAAATTAGAAAAGCTCTCTTGGCAAATTTGGAGATTAAAATGAATTTTAATTTGAAAAAATGAGTTCTTGCAGGAATAATGGAAAAAGTGACTATAAGTTGTATGAATGTATGAATGTTTTTCTATTTAAATTTTAATCGGTGTCTTGTCTCGCTCACTTCCTTTGATAAATTAACCTCAACAAGGTTTTAACCTAAAAAAACAAGGATATTATATTTGCGTCGATATTAATTTATCAATTCTGCACTGTACGAAGTCATGCTTTTTTCAAAGTCTGAACGTATCGTTAAAAAAATCATTTCTCCGATATAAATCTAGTACCTACACGAGCATTCATCTAAATACCGAAAAAACATTTTTTACCGGATGAAAAAATTACCGTAGGTTTATTTCCACCGACGTTTTTTAATAACAACTCATCTATCATGGCTTGAAGACAGACCGACATTAGGATAGCCTGTTCCGATGAAATAGTGATCCACTGTAGCTGATTTCTCGCCATAAGATATTCAAAGGATAATTCTAGATTGTATTCGTTCGTTTCTTCGCATCTTTCCATACCCTGAAAATTAATTTTACAAAGAATTATTACAGTTCTGTAAATTCGTTCGAGACACTTTGCGTCTAAAGCGTAATCGTAAGAAATCGTACATTCTGGAGAGTCGTTATTCGCCAACAACGCATTCGAGTAACCTTGAACACTGCTTCGTGTTCTTCCTCAGCGTCCATGAGAATTCGCAAATTCAACTCGTTTCTGCCTATGGACACTAGAACCTTCGAGCCAAGATACGGATAATCGCACGAACATGGAACGAAGTTAACGTAACCGTAATACCTTAATGTACGCGCCACCTCCAAGAACTGAAATTATGGAAATATTTTTGTAATGTTTAAGAAAACTAGACCAAGATTTTCGAGACTATTTTTGTCCGGTTAAAAATATTTTCCAGACGTGAAAAAACGCTTACCTCTCGCTTTCCTCCGCGATTCTGAGCTTCGTGGAGTCGATTTCGCAATTCATCCCTGACCGGTATACATCCCCTTTCGATTTCCGATAAAGTTTGAATGTAGAGCAAATCCAGAGCTATGGGATCTCGCATTAATTCCATATCGTACGCTATGTCCCAATATCCTTTGGCCAGCATAACTCGAACACCGCTAGCTCCAACATTAGCTTGAGTCATTAGAGGCGATTCGAAATTCTGTAATCTGCGTAACACTGTGAACGATAACGAAGATCGTTAAATATCCGATGAAAAATGTGCATTAATTTGTCATTGTAAGTCATACGAACCATTGATGTGTCCCTCTTCGCTCACGATCACCACGAATAGTGAAAAATAGAGATCGAATTGCTCGCGTAATTTAAGTTGTCTGCAGACTTTCTATAAGCGGCAAGAACACGGGATCGACTCAAATATTGTATAATATACAAGAATATTTAAGATGTAAGAATTTTCGAATATTTTAAAGAAATTTAATCGAGATAGTATTTTTTGGAAAATTGTAATACTCGTCGCAACCTTCAATACTGTAGTTGAATTATCCACTGTGGAGACTTTAACGATAATACTTTGTCCATTCATGAGAAAAACGTTAAAGTTCTCGTTATCGGTGGATCTACCGGCTGTCTCCAACTGAGCGTTCAATAGAAATCCATTGAGCAATTCTGAATTATTTATGGCCGTGTTTTGTCCAATTGTTTGGATATATCGTTCCAAGGCAAGACGACGATCTTCTTGTTGAATAGCGGTGAGAGGGAAGAATTTCTTTGGAGGAAACGGAGGTAGAGGAACATCCGGATCTTTGACCAGTTGCTCGTGGAGATTGAGCAGTTGTTTGTATCTCACTGTACAGTGAAATAAACCGTTTATATGAATGTTGTAAGCCTAGAAATAAAAACAAGGCTTTCGTTGAACACTCGTGAAATAAGAGTATGAAAATTTACGAAAAAAAAAACACTGAAAACGGTTTGTACCGACCAAATAGGGATTACCCGTCGAATCGTCGAATTCCTGCGTATCCGGTATTGAAAAATGCATATTTAAATGCTCGATGTTGGGGAATGGATCAATATATTTTATCTCGAATCTTGTACCTATATATGTGTAAATATACATTAATAGCTTGATTAATCAATGAAAAAAATGATCGTTTTCTAATATTTTTTAATTATGCAAATATTACAGAAAATTGATCTAGGACGTTGGTACGATTTTTCTTGTACGGATTATCTTTTATTCTGCTCTATCGTATTCCAAGAAATTCTTCCTTTGTACTTACAATATTTAACACGATACAAAACGTGATTAACTCGCTAATTCGATTGAATTAACAAAATTAGAAACGTTAAAGTATTTATTGAAACAAAGCAATTACCGTGGGGAAAAAAGATGCGCAATAATTATTTTTTTGCTATAAGAGATTGTTTTCCGATTTTAGCAAGCTCGCATGTTGCAATTTTGAAATCTCGTGTTTATGTTTTCTACACCTGATAAAATTGTTTTCTTTTTTCAACGTAATTGATTATCCAATTGAGGTGGAAGATACAACGTAAAGTCATACGCAATGTTAACTCTAGACGCAACCAAAAACACAGCTTTCTAAAGTGCTTAATATTTTTAATTAAATGAAAAGGCAAATAGACAATATGCCAGATTTCTGAAAACTACGTATAAAAAATTGTTTTTGTTTCAAATGTTGATTATTCCCATCGCAAATGTAATTGAAGTAATTTTGAGGTTATATGAACTTTTCATCGCCTCAAAGGCATATGCTAAAGCAACTTTTCGCAGGGAAAGTTTGTTTCTACAGTCGTTTTTTATTCGAAAGTGTCGAAGGACAGTGAGAAAATAATGAAAATACAGCGTAAAATTTATACTTTAAAGTCTTAAATGTTTTTTTACCTCTAATGATGTAATGAACAGATTACCATGCCTCGATTTATTATCAATTACGAATAACAGTCATTGGCAATATAGATACGATGTGTAGTTATTAGATAAATATAGAAAATCAAACCTGCGTAACCTCTTCATGTGAATATGACACTCGCGACCATTAAAACTCGTATAGAAGAGAACAGTCTCCATATAACACCATTTCAGTTTTTCTTTCAATTGATTGGAAGTTCTTAATTTTTTAATTTTAATATTGCTCGTTTTCCAAATAAAAACTTTTCAGAATATCGGAATTATCATTCCGGCACACTCAGCAGTCGTCGCAAAACGTCAGAGACGTCACAGTTTTGACAGCTTTTCGCTGCCGCAATCGCAGGAGCGCCCATTCGCCCACTGAAAATTGCGCGCTCTATGACGCATTATTTGTTGAATATCGCGTGGGAGGTTAACTACAGTCCCGACCAGCTTTCCAATTCCCGATATTAGGAAATTAGCATAAGATAGAAATAACCATACGGAGATGAACAAATAAGTGGCCAAGGTCGCAAATTGGAGTTCCATGAGTGAACCTGGTCATCAAGGTGGGGAGTAAAATGTGCACGCACATTGTTTCGTGTCGTATGGCAACTTTATAAACGTCGATGTGACAGATGCATTTACATTCGTGCATTACTTTCCAAAGTTGAAAAGTCCCGTTCGGAAACTTTTCCCGGCTAGAGTAGGAGTAAAATACGAAATGACCTTAAGGTACTCTCGTCCGTGAATCACAAAAATAATCGTTGCGAGCTAATATTAAAAATTAATGATTAATAAAATATTATACTAGGCTCAATTTTGAAAGATAATCCGCGACCGGGAAAAAATTACCCATTCCAAGCATAACCTATAAAACAAATTCGCACGTGAAAAGTTTGTCACTTTCTCAATCGATAATATCTCCGCAAAGATTTGATTGTTACACAAAGGTTACGTGGGTCGATGCATGATCTTGTGGATGACTTTCACTACAATCGCCGAAAGACCGTAGGCGTGTAGCATGATTTTAACCAACAAAATACAAACCGTGCGAGAATATTCCGCAACTCCATGTTTAGAAAAACACGAACTATCGAATAAGAGATTTTCTTCCCAATTATGTAAAATATAATTAGATGCCGTTTTAATATGGAGAATATCTTACATGCCCATGCATCCTGCACAATTTCCTACAAATCCATATTATTTCCCAAAAAAACTCTATCGGATCGAATCCTCACCGACATGGAAAACAATTTTCTAGTATTCAAAATTTAGAAAAATAAGGAAAATTCATCTCGTCAGATTTAACAAAATCTCTTAGTAAACCCAACAAATGTCTCATTCCTTATTTTCATTGTTTATTGTCACAGTTTATAAGTTACAAAAACATTTTACATTTTTTCCGATTTGATAAATCCCTATGACCTTCCTAGAGGTCAAACAATTCACCGATCCATTTAGCAAGTTTCTTCTTTAGGTGAAAAAACCACCAACGCTTTGTGCATAAATGACTAAAAATAATCTATGAAACATTTTATACAATGTACAAAGCACGTACGTTTATCGGTAGAAAAATATTTAGTTCTAGCGAACTTATACATATTTCTTCAATTTTAAGTAATAACAGCGTGACGTAATATTAAAAATATCGATATCTGGGTTATTTAAACAGTTTCTGGTCTATATTTCAGGTCCCAGTGTATCACGTATGTCAAAAAGTAAAAAAAAAAAGCCTCGTTGCGAAGTTAATAATAAAAATATAATATTTATACGATATCGAATTTTTTTTTCCCATACAGCATTAATAATTCAGTATTTCCGGAACTTCAAGCACTACTCGATGATAGTGCTTTGAAATACGGCGTTCTTCTAGTATAATTACTATAACGCGCGAGAATAATTCGCTGTATCAGTCTCGTATATAAAATGCTCGTAATTACGGCAACTTTGGTTCATTTTTTATGTACCGGTCTCGAATTTTTTTCTCGTTTAACCAAAAGCTATAATAAAAATAAAAAAACCTGATGTACGATACGACATCAGGGAATCTCGATCTTGGTCCAAGGCGCATTTTTCCTGTATTATTCTGCAACATATGAATTAAATCCTAAGAAAAATTAAAGAAAAATTGTCCACGAGGATGCAGTCTAACTTTTAACATTAATAAACTAATTTTTTTTGATTCTTCAAATAATACAACTTAACTTTAGAAAATGCGAAACAAAAAAAAAATGCAAACGTTTCATATCGTCGACTAGTCGTTTTGTTTCTGATTTACCTGCGGAATTGGAGAAAAAACGGATTTTTTGAGAATTCCTTCGACCAGTTAGCGTTGCGATTTTTTTCGCGATGATCTGGGCGTCGTTTGGTAACTTGCGATTGGATTCTTCGGATCGTTAGCATCATTGGAATGATCCGATACGTCGTTGCTCGATCTCGTCACGCGTCCACTAATTTCAGGATAGATCAAAGTCGACAATCTCCGCAGTACTATTTTCGGTGTTCTATTCGGGTCTATCAACAACGAATGTTTATCCAAATTTGATTTTTTCGACGTCGTAGCATTTCCATCTCTCTCCCCGTTACTTTCGATTCCATTCTTCTCCGAAGTCTCGTCTCGAGTTCGGTCGGAATATTGTCTGTTGGGGAAAAAGAAAACAAAATAGAACAAAAAAACTTCCCAACACTTTTTCATCAGAAAAAAAGTAAATTACCCAATATCTCGTTGAATCTCTCGATCTAATTTTGGATACTCGTTGTACAAATTCGTCAGAGCTTCTTTGCCGCATTCCGAGATCGCGTTAATAAGAAATTTCGCAACATCCTCGACCAAAGGTGATCTCGTTCGCGCGCATCGTCTCTTTAATTCCACAAGATTCGGAAGAAAAACTTGAATACGATGTTTCTTCATTGCTTCGACGATCGCCGAATTGTTCGTTGTCGTAGTTCCTTCGCCGACGTTATCATCGTCGCTGATTTGTCTCGAGCACGAGTTCGGTTGTAAATGTTCACTCGAGACAACGTAAAGTACGTCCCTGACAACGCAAATGCCTTTTTCGCACGCAATATCGAGTTCGTAATTGCTTCTCGTATTCAAAATTTGTCCCGTTAATTTGTTTATTACCGTCAATCTTCCCGGCGGATCCAAGTTTTCTAGCATAAAGTCGTATATCGTTCGTCGTTTCTCGGTATTTGTAACACCAGCGAGACTCATGGCGCGACGACCATTCTCACGACGTATCTTCCGTCGATTTATACCGCTCGTGCGTCTCTCGTAATCGTTAAAATGATAAATGCTGTTTATAAATTGTTGCGTTATGAGATGTTTATTTTTCGCTAAAAGACGTTCTTTAATTAGAAAAATAGTCATCTCTCGTATAGTCGTGTCAACGTCAACGAGCATCGTTAGTATGTGAAAGAAGAAAGCCTCGTTTATCTTGATAGTATCCTCGACAAGTAATTGTATGAAAATCACCAGTATTACTTGACGAACTTCGGGATTTGGATCTTTCATGCTTATGCACATATCGGACAAATATGGCTCGACGAGAGACGTGAAACGTACGCAAATATCGGCGAGAGCTTTGGCAGCGTTGATCCTAACTATCGAACCATTTGCCATATTTTCGTGCCTATCTCTGTCTCTGAGATTTCTCTTGCTCGGATCGTCACGGACGTTCCATAATAAACGGCCGAATATCGGTGTCATTTCTATCGCTGTCTCGCGATCGATCAAAGCTTGTTGTCCGAGAACAGTGATAGCGACTCCTTGCAATTCTTCCTTCTCGCTCAAGCATTCCGGCAAACTTTGTCGATCGAGAAGAAAACCCTGAAGTATACGACGTATTTCCAACGACACGGGCTCCCAGGACAAGAAAGATGCGTGTCCGAGAGTGCAAGTGGCACGGAAAATCATAATTCCAAAATTTTCATCGTGTTCGTCTTCGTCGATACGATCGATAATCTCTTCCGAGAGTCTCACGAGTTCCGTCAAGATCATCGAACGTTTCCCGTCGTTTCTAGATTTCTCCAAGTGTTTCGTTATATCCAATAAAATTTCCATACAAACGCGTATTAGTACGACCTCGATACCGTAATTCTTAAGATACATCGTCAATTCTCTTCTCAATCGTTCCAGCGTGAGATCGTCAAAGCTTCGCCAACAATTTTTCAACACTCGGAGCGTCAGGCTCGCGAGAAATACGTCAGAATTTTCCGTCTCGACGATATAATTACCGCAAGACTCGTAATAATTCTCCATGCTCGATAACATTTTATTGTCGCTGATCGAAGCCAGCAAGAACCAAGCGGGCGCGTTATTTATCGTATCTAAGTGTGATTTTACGTGCGATATTGTTCCATTCGTAATACTCCCGGATTTGATCCAAAAGTTGCAGGCTCTCGTTATATGATCGCCCATTTTATTAATAGCGATATCATTGAGTATTCTCCATGGTAAATTGTTCGTTTCCCCGTCGAAACTGTAAGGTACAATTTTTCTGATTATCAATTGTTCCAGAGACGCCAATACTTCCTCCTGAACTTTCGCTTCGCTATCAAAAATTCTTGGAACGACCGAATCGACCCAGACTTCGCATAGTTCCGAGGTTTCAGGAAATCTCTCCAATAACGTAGTCAAGACGCGAATGGCAAAGCGTCGTACCGTAAAAACCGCATCTCTGCAATTTTCACGGATAAGCGGCACGGTACTCGCTAGCAATTCTGGGAACACGTGTATTCCATTGCGAAGAGCTTGAATCGCGCTTTTGCGTACCAATGCCCTTTCGTCCTCGAGACGATTTTTCAACATAGCTATTATTCCATTTCTATCTGGCAACAGAGAATCAACGTTTTCCGTCTCGATAGCATCTTCGATTTCGTCCAAACTAGGCATTTCTCTTATCGGACTTTCCCGATTGGCAAATAATTCTTTTACTTCGGGACTTTCGATCGAATCCGTGAATTCGGCGAATGTTGCTATAGCTCGTCCTCTCACCATGCTCGACACGTCGATACAACGACCGAGTGCACTCGCCAATAATATCTTTTCGATCTTACGCGTGGGCCAATATTTTTTGACCTCGTTTTTTTCATTGTTTTTCATCGTCGATAATTCAGCGAGATATCTTCCAATTATCTCCTGGGCGAATATTCGGCAAGTTACTTTGTTGTGATACGACAATCTAACGAGATCTCTGATACATTGATTAAAAGCTGTTTCATTATTACGACAGAGATTGAACAACTTTACGATAATAACCGCTTGTTTCTGTCGACCCTCGAGTCTCTCGGGACATTTGTTCATCGTATGCTGGATCAATATCGAGATTGCCGATTGAGCGTCTTCTCCATGATTCGCTAGTACGTTTTTAAAAAAAAACAATGTCGATTCTCTTACTAGCGCCAATTGTTTGGCCGGTAAAATTATATTACCGACGATAAATTGGGGTAAAGAATATTTGGAGATCAATCTCGCTATGATCGGAATCGGAGCGTATTTTTTATTGCAAATCTGCTCGAGCGCGGCGTACGCGTTGTGAGCGAGAGAATTAGTCGATCCTTGCGTCATATTTTGTCTGTCCTTGGGATAAATATCGTTTGTCGTGTCGTTAGACAATTTTGTCATTTCGATAAGATAGTAAATTGTTATTTCGAGCGAGCGTATTTCCAGCATCACGTAAGCAGATTTAATCATTACGACAAGGTCGTACATAATAGCGTTCAAGCCTCTGGTCAAGGTTAATTCTTGCGACTTGGAAAGATTCGAACAAAATTCAAACTGATTCTCGTCGGTGTTGTAATGTTCGAGACCGTCGGAACCGCATTGTTTTGGGATAAATCCCTTCGGTGGCCTCAATCTTTGAGATAATTCGAGAGTTTTCAGAGCAATTTCATACAAATTTGGTTGAAACGCCTGGAAAGCGTTACTTCCAGGTATCGTTAAAAGTACGAAATAAAGACTGGTAGCTCGTAAACAAGATTGCCTCGAGTCTTGATCCGCATCGAAAGATTGTCCTTTTTTCATAAGATAAGCCAATACCGCCAACAAACCTTGAACTTCGACATTTAAAGCAATCAGGGTCTCCCAAGAAAGTTCGTTACGTTTGTTCGCAATATCGTCCTGATTTATCGATATCCAATTCTTGATAATGGCGCATGTATCTTTCAGCAAGTCAAGCATGTCCGGACTTGTCAAGAACATGAGATAATCGACGGGTACATTATCGAGATTACTGAAGCCACTGTCGAATACTTGATTTATCCAAGAACGATCTAAATCGTCCAAATTATAGCTGTCGAATGCCGCATGGAGCGGTTCCATTGTTATGAAGTGAATTTCGAATCAAAACATAACCTCTTCTTGCAGAGCGTTTTTTGTCTCGTATACTTACGAGCTTGCCAATGTGCGAGGATTAGGCTGCCGAAAAAATATCGATATATCGACATATCGATATTTTTCGTCCGATATACCGATATATCGATATATCGATGTATCGATATGATATATCGAGTATCGAAAAGATTTAAAAAAAACGATATTTTTTCCTATCGCAACACCGATCTTATTCGACTTTAGTCTATGTTGAAAGATAACTCCGTGATCGCGAAAAAATAAAACGGACATTCAAAAGTCGCGCTCAACGGAAGATTCGACGAGCAACGAGAAGGGTTGGTTCTTCTCATCCTACTCGATTGTTAGTCCAATCGCGAATTACCAATGGTTTATTGTCGCGGCGTTCCTTATCGACGGAGTTGATACGGTAGGAAACTGCTGTACCGACGGTTGATTTCTGCCGTACGACGAATATATTCGGTAAAATCAGCAAACAGTAAACCAGAAATTGGTTGGGTGGATTTCATTGATTCATTATTGTTTTTATCGATTCCATAAGTCATAAACCTACGTCAAAAACTCTCGAGACTGAAAATTCTTAACGATTAAATCAGTTTGAAAGAAAATTAACGTTCGACGTTTTCATATTTTACGGATTTTACAATTCAGCTTTTTTATAATTATTTATTACTTCAAGAGCGTTTGGAGAGTAGAACAAATGAGATTATTTACAAGTTCGATTCAAAAGTGAGAGTCTGTCCATCAGTTGTTAATTACGAAACGTTACTTGATACGCTCGCATTGGAAGTTTTCTTTATTACCGACGGAGATAAGTGTGATTGAAAAATTACCAGATAATTCAAACTTTGAATCATCCGAGAACGTCTATAATTCTCTTATGTTTAACAGACAGAGTGCTGAGAAAACCAAGTCGTAAAACTTCTTACAATAACTAATAATGAAAAATTGGTATAAATTTACAGTAGTCGCAATTTTCGCTCTTGTTTCTGACAAAATTATATTACCTTCGACTCGATTTGACTCGAACCGATTTTTATCAAAATGTATACGTGCAATCTAACTCATAAATATTTTATTAACAAAATGGAATCAAAAAAATCTTCCATATATAATTATACACAATTAAGAAATACTACGATATCGTCAAAGAGAAATCCTCTGAGAAAAAGGCTCGATTTGATCAATAAGCAAATAGAAATTTTTAAATATTAAACACAACCGCGTGTAATATTTTTGTGAATGAAATGAAATTGGTCTTTTTTATCTTTACACCTTTGATGCATTGTATACGAGAAAACAGAATTCTCCATTGCAAACTTTTTCGATAAAGTCTCGAGGGTCCTACGTTAGCGATTCGTATCGAGCGAACGATCGATCGCAATCCAGCATGAGGGTGCGACGCGATTCACGAAAGTTGGAACAATTTTGTACGACGCTTGGGGTTGATACCTCGAAGATGGAAACCTCCGGAGCCATGTTTCTATATCGAAGTATATAACGTATACCTATATAGAATGTGCTAGGAACGCACAGGCGGCAGATTTCTGATTTGTCAAGGGGTGGTTCCCGAGTTTTGGGGGAAGCGTCGTATAGATGCGTCGCGTGGATATGCGTTAAGGGACCACCCTTCCAGCAATGTGGCCTTTACTTTGTCTCCCCCACAATGATTTTTACGGAAATATCCTAAAAATATATCGCAGCCCTTCGAGCCTTCCCTTACCCCCACTGTAACCTCCTCGTCTGCTAACTCCCCCGTTTGGCTACTATTAGGTTTTTGGTCGTCTACCATCGTCGTAAAACGACGCTGATACAAGCTGCACTCTCTTACAATGGAGAATAATTTGATGCAATAAAAAATAGTTACGAATAAAAAGACTTTTGTAAATTCTTACGAAATCTGTCGTTTTTTTCGACTTTTTTTATTATTTACGTCATCAGCGCATTCGAGCATTGAATGTGATGAGATTGGGTGATAATATAGTGTTCAAAACAAATTTAAGGAATTTTAAAGAACTTTGTTAGATATCAATGAAGGAAAAACTCTCGTAGGGCGTTAAAGAAGAGACTTCAAAAATTCCTCGTCCCAAATTTTCTTTTTAATTTTTCCAATGTACGATTAGTTTTTAAATGTTTGTTTTTTTTGGAACCGGCTGGTGAAGGAACCCACTGATCACTTGATACACGTGTTATACATCATTATTTTATGATTCAGTAGGGATGCCCATGAATTTAATAAAAACTTTGATTTTTGAAACATTTTTTTGTTTTGATTTGTATTTCAATAATACTTCAAAAATGTTATTTTTAATTTTAAGTGTAGGATTGAAGATGATCAAGAAATGAAAGGACTACTTTATGGCCCTGTAATTTCAGATTAAACGTGAGTCGAATCAAATTCTAATATAAAATGTGATAATTCTTCTTTAAACTAAACGCGTTTTTTCGAAACTCCTTTTCGCCCCTGAGTTAAGATATAACTGAATCGAAGATAAATTATTAAATCTATTTTCGCTTTAAATTAATTCACAAACACATGAACTTTTGTTGACAACGCGAAGGGATTACAGAATTGTATAACTCTTTGCTAAACAGCAGTCCGATCTTTATCTTCCTAGGTGATTAAACGATCGTCAAATTAACATCGAAACTTTTTGTCTCGATGAAACACTATCTTAAAAAATATTATTCGCGAACGACAATCCGATAAATAATATACTTGAATCAATTTTATTCGAACAAATTGTTTATACGCTTTAATTTTTTATCCAGCAAATAAATAAATAAAAATATAATGAAAAAATGAACCCCGCGGTAGAAAATCCGAGAGGGATGTAAAGAAAAAAATGTCACCAGGATTATGAGAGACCAGAGGGTTGTTTTGTACGTTTCTCTCTCGCACTATACCGATCAGGTGTCTACCCACATAGAGGGAAAAAAAGACAACCCAATTTCTTTTCGCCATTTTTTCACGAGCTTCACGGGCCGTCGGACAGTTTTTTCACTTTAAAAATTTTTACCGTTCGTTAATCTCCGTTAATAAAACGTCACCCGAAAGAAAGTATCGAGAGGGGTGTAAGATGTCCGAAAAAGGGTTAATACTACGCGCGACCGAATTGCCAAAGGTGTTCGCTCATTGTGTTCGACAAGATGTGACCCCTCGAAGGATTTTCGAGCCAACAAAAACTCGCGCTGAAAAAAAGAATGCATGGAAATCGGTGAGATTAGCGCTCGCCTTCTACCTGGCGAGTCTTTTTCAACCCTTTTCTTTCCACGATTCCGTTCCCGCACGTTTTTTCTTCCCTCCTCATTTTCGTCGATCGGCCTCCTCCAGTCGTACCATTGTAAACATCCAGGCCCAAGTTCGCAAGGTTTCGTTAATCCTGCGGAGAGTTAGACGCGCGCTTTTCCCGCTGACGTATAAATAAAAAAAGCTCTAATGCATCGAGCAAGACAAAAAATAAAACATTGCGTCCTTGCAACTTTCACGGGATTAAATAAAAAGAAAAAAAAAGGACGGAGATGGTTACCGACGAGACTTACGTAGTGCTCGAGGCACGAACGAAAGAAAACGGGAATGTCCTTTGATGAAAAAGAAAGTTTCTTCCTTGAAACGTTTTTTTCTCGTTTCTTCAATACCGAGTAAAAACGGCGCAAACAACGGTTCGTTCGTCGAGAATGACATAAAAAAAATATAAGCAAACAAGAAAAAAAAGCATGGCAAAGTTGTTGCGCGCGCTGATCCTACCTCCTAGCTAGGATGCGCAGTGATCTGCGCACTGTCTCAATATCGTACGATCGAGACAAGTTGATTATCTTCCGTTCGATCACCCTCGTTGATTAGAGCGTTGGAAAAAAGGTCTTTCGAACGTATAACGGGAAAGAGAAAGTACCGGACAATTGATATATTTATCGAGTACCGATAAATTGGACATTCCGTCAGTTATTGGCCACTTTAGACCGGTTATTGGCCACCTTACTCCGAGACAATGGTTGGCCGGGCGTGCGCGCGTCGGTTGCGACGAATGAGTGGGGGGACATTATAGGATGAGTTAAAACGGGAAATAAGAGTCACTGATTGTGAAACAAGGTTCCAAGTTGAATTTCTTACGTCAGGGTTTAGAAAATATAAAAGGATAACGATTTGTTACGTATTTTGCAGATGAAAAAAGATGAAGGAATGTGCTTATTGGGAATAGCTCAGGGACTCTAAATGAGAGCTTCTCGAACGTCCGATGGATATTAATTGTAATATAACATACTTAGGAAATATTATCTTTGCTTAAAAACAAGAATGTATATCGTTTGAAAGTCTCTAAAGGAATTAAGGGGTCGTTAGGGAATGTTGATGACGCATGTTACGTTTTATTACAAATCCTATGCACATTCCTTCCTCTCTTTTCTGTTAATTTCATTTGTAAGACTGGGTGGCCCCAATGTCCTTTGCATATCCGATATACCTACATATTAAATTTTTACATTCACTATAACGCACGTGCGTTTTTGTATTTTTGCTATTGCAATTTATGTTCAATATCTCAGTTAAATTAATTCTATATTTCTGTGAAAATCGATGAAAACTTATCGACGTAAAAACAAATTTGCTTGATTTTGGGCTTCTTTTTGGAATTGTAGTCAGGATCAATGTTATTAAAAAATTCGATATAACGTAAGATTTCGAATTGCGGTGATTAAGAAAAAATATAAAAAATAAAAAGTTTTGGAAAATAAACTTTTGGAAAAAAATTAATTTTTTTTATCAATAACACATACAATTTAATTGGTTCATGCGATCACAAATAAAGTGCGCTAACGAGATCGGATTCACGAAGAACAAGTGTCGGAATTTGAGGGAACGTTTTTTTTACGATGAATTCTTTTTACCAGCCCCCATCGCCCCCGATCTTTCGAACGAGGGTAACTTTTTTTTTTCGTTCACCAAAAATATCGGCCAATCATGACGTGGTTAGCGGACTGGCGCCGCTCATATAGATCATAATACAAGTAGAGAATGCGAGAGCTGTTTCGAGCTGGTAAAAAAACTCCCCTTCTTGCCGTAACAGGTCGAACCCTCGATTGTACGAGAGGTTAAGGGGGTAGGTATTAGGTAGGCAGGCTTGTAACGCGAAGCGAACCCCCTCCTTCTATCACGGTGGATCTTAAAAAAACTAACGCGTGTGTTTGTATAGACCTGGTATATAATATAGCTTATAAAAACTCCCCTATCTTGTATCGCGTCGACAGGTTGATTTGGCGCATTGTGTTTAAAGGGCGTGGTTAACGGGGTTGAAGAGCAAAAGCGACCCTCGGCCCCACATCCTCGCCTCGTCGACATTTTCAAAACTTAAATACCGCGTATAATCTGACGTAACGATTTTAAGAGCTTTGCGGGCCGACCCTTGGATAAGGGTTGAATTTAACCGCGACACTTGTCAGTCTCGCTCGTTGAAAAAAAGGTTGGTTTATATTTTTTGGTATAAATTATTTTGAAGCTTTTTATTATGAGAAATTGTTGAAGATGAAAGTGACATTGGTAATTGGCTGAGTTAATCATCGATCTCTAATTGAAAGAGGGAATTTTTGTATTTTTACTTTAAAATTGATATTGATTTGGGGTTGAAACTAATTAATAACAATGTGCAAATTTCAATTTGCACTGTTTCTTCTTTTGAATAAAGCACAATTTGTTAATAGCATATTTACTAACCGACTTGTCCATACCGCCTTGGTATTAAGTATTATTGTCAAAAATTTAATTGTTAAAAAATTTGAGCGAATCGTTTAATCTTCCGTGCATCCTTAAAAATCGCTATCGAATTTTTTCACAATAGAGCTAAAAATAGAAATAAAATACACAAGTTTTTCCCGTTCTCATTCAACGTCAAGCGTTCCTAATGCAAAAGTATACCACGAGGATGATGCGACTTTTTTCTTTTAAACGATGAAAAATGCAGTAGATGATCGCAAAGCGTTCGTGGAAAAAAGGTGCTCCGGGCTTCCGGAACAGCTTGACAATGACGGAGTAGATCGATTGCTATTGATTGATTTTAAATACAGTATAAAGATTGAATTGAATTTCTTTTTTCAGGCTCGTATCGAAGTCCCCTAGCTTTATTACGATCATCGTAAAAATATCGAGATAGCAATATCAATTTAGTTAAACTTACTTTCCAACAAATTATCATTTATTATAAAATAGATAAAAAAGTTTAATTGAAAATTTATACGTTTCACACGTGTTCCTGCTAAAAAAACGACAAATACGTTCCCGACAAGTAAATTCCCTATTTGGGCTAATTCTTACAATTAATTAGCGTACGTGTAATTTTATTATAAATATTATTATTTTGATAAAATAAAATAATAATAATAACAATAATATAAAAGATATAATAAATAATATATAATATATTGATATAATATTATAAAATAATTTTGATTTGGCCAACAGCATCGATGCCATAGTCAAGGGAGAGGTTTTCCATTTTGAAAAAGATAAAATGTACACAGTGTTCCATTTAACAGCTACTTGCCATGCAATATTACCCTCTCATTTTATTTTCCTAGGTTATCTTCATATTTTCTTAAGATTCCAAAAAAAAACTGAAAAAAAAGAACGTGGCGGAAGTGTACGACGTACGAGTGTGCGGTGGATCGAGATTGCCTCTTGACGCGTTTCGGGGATGAACAGCCGGCTCACATACGTATTCGACTTGTATCGAGGGATTTTTTTTGTTCGGCTATTTCCCTTCTTCGTTCCTCGAACGATCACCGGGCTCGCCTTTGTGCCACTCGTGGCTATAGCACACTGCATTAAAAAGCGTTCCTAATAGGTCCCGAAACTATTATTGTCGCGCGAGCGCATATCTCGTCTGCCTTATTATTCCATTCGAACGCGATTTCCTGTAGATCGAATAATAAAGTCCGTTCCAGCAGTGATTTGCAAAAGTCCGCTCGTTTCCTGGGCTCTTCATCGAGGCATATGAGCACAATGAAAAGAGGATTTTTTCTGATAATAAGCTTAACAACCTCGTTTAGGAGCTAATCTATGGCGTGGAATTTTCGTTTAAAAATAAAAAGACGTCACTGGTTGTGGATGGTTTAATTAAAACGAACAGACGACGGTGTTAAAACGAGATTGAAATTTATTTAATTTTTTTATATCTCGTATAACAAGTGTTACTAAACGAAGGAAGTATATGTGTTAGATTTAGTGACAAATTAAATTTGCGATATTTATATAGTAAATAATCAACTCACCATAATATCAAATAGTCAAATTTAAATAAACGAGTAGCTGTCGTATAATTGATAAATGAAAATAATTGTTTATACTGACAAATCATCGGATGGTCAAGGGACTTCCATCATTTATTAAAAATGAAGGATTTCCATTTCATCAAGAAGTTTATTCCTGATAAAAGTCGAAATAAATATATGGTAAATGTTTGCCTAAAAGCTGAAATCTTGGCTTCGTGTGGGAAGTGCTCAATAAAAATGTGCCAAAACAAAATTGATGGCGTAACCATGAACCACAATGTTCATTCCGCAGTCTTTGGTAACTCGAGTATGTATAGTACGCTTAAAAAAGAATTTTTTCGACGAGGGGCTTGGGTCTTTTTCCTCGGATATTGGGGGTTGTCGAGGAAATGTGCAACGGAAGTCGCGATTCGTGCTATGCGCATGTAGGTACTGCGCTGCATTGTGGTACCAATCCATTGTGCCCGTACCAAGTATCATATGTAGCGTGAAATTTAAGTTGTCGGCCATCCCTCGAGTCACTGTCTAAATTTACGTAACCAACCATGGATTCACAGTAAAACAGATTTATTATTTAAAAAACGCTTAATGGTTCGATTGTTTAACAATAAATAGACAATTTTTACCATCTTGATTTTTTTTACACTATATTGATAGCCAAAAAATACATTGTTCTATTGGAGCAAAACAAATTTGAATTTAGGATGTTAAAAAAAAATTATCTATAAAAAACTTCCAAAACCTAGGCAAAGTAAACCTCTTTGAGGGTACGCTACGATGGGTAAGGGCCAGGACGAGTGATTCTCGATATCTGTGGAATAGTTGTTAGAAATTTTTAGCTACGCTGAAGTTATACAAAAATTAGACAACTTTTGTAATAGGTCAAATAAAGTTTTAATACAAAATTAATTAACGTTATGAGTAATATAACCACCGAATGGAATTTTCTGAACATTGTATTAACAGTAAGTCAAAATCGCGGCTATGATATAACTTAGCCTGAAACGTCTTTGTGAAAAGGGAGTTTGCGTTATCAATAAAATCAGCTTAAACTAGATATATAAAACTAGCAATAGTCACCAAAAAACTGAAGCTTTAATTTCAATTATTTTATGATAAGTGATATTAGATAATAGCATAACAGTATGATAATCGTATACAAATTCTCATCTCGAACCAATAGCATCAAAAATATTTCTGGTACTCGAAAATGTTTTTAGTGAAAGTTATATTTCAAGTTTGGAAATAATGGTATAGTTGCACGCCAGGTGTGTTTATCACCGATACTCGAGCCAATATTTCACTATGAAATTTTCACAGAACATTTTTAAAAGATAAGTTTATCGACAAATTCTTCGAAAACCGTGAGGTAACGAGATGTATTATTCACTATAGCAAATTTATCAAATCCATTCGATAACGATCACACGTTGCAAAAACGAGAAATAATTGGAATAATCCGCTTCGACCGTACTTATAACATATTAAAACCTGGAGGGTGCGATAGTTAGCCCCTCGTTACAGCATCGAAAATTTATTCAAATGCTCCCAGATACGTCAGGCTTCGCGTTACGTTCGAATGAAATGAAACACGTTGATTATCGGCTAGAACAGATAGATACGGCGAAAGATGTTTATACCGATAAATACATTTTTTTTCGGAATTTTATTCGTACAGTTCTCGTTGCAGATTTAATGGGAGATTCCAAGCGTCATAAACGAATTCATTAGTCTCGTCGACGAACCGATTAAAAGTAAAAATATTGAATCGCTGACATCGAAATGAAATTAACCGAAATAAAATATTACACACAATCGACGGTAAAATTATAAATAATCGATCGATCCAAGAGACTATACTGTATGCACTCCGTATGTTCCGAACCAAGAAGAGTCAAGGATGTGTCTAAGAGCTACCCTGAACCCACTTTCGTAATCGAGACTTCCATAAACAAAAATTAAGAAAATGAAAAATACCGTTTGCCCTGAAAAAATTCAGTCTCCCCCCCGAAATTATAGACGTCATTGGCTTCGAACGATTAAACGAATGCGTTTCGGAAAAATGCGATTTTCTTTCATCGCACCATGGCGAACAATGACCGAAGCAAAGTATGCAGCCGTTTGTTCATGCTCGGGAGAGTGTCGAGCGTCATAGTTTGAAAAATCCTTGAACGCGGGCGCAGGATCGACTTCTGTTACGATCGCGACGACGAGAGAACACAAGGGCGAGTAGTCGAAAAATGGGGGAAAGAGAGAGAGAGAGAGAGAGAGGAATAAGAAACGGCCATGGCACATTGCGCGATTTTGCGTCAATCCAATAGTGTCGCAGGGGTTCGAATGTTGCCACGATTATATATCCTACAATTGTACGTATTACAGAGAGTTGTAACACATAGCTAGTCGCAAGCTCTGAAAAAGTTGGACAATGGTCACTACGTTCGCGGATACGCACACACACACACACACACACACACACACACACACACATAGATTCTTCGACCTATAAATCTTTGCATTGTCCATTGCCAATGTTTAGTTGCCCGCATATTAACCCCCGGGTGCAAAGGCCGCGATCCCCGTATTGTTCGATAGGTGACCCCTCTAGTGGGCAGCATTGACCCCTCCGATTTTCCGGGGGCCTTCTTATTTATCAGGTTGCCGCATAGAACCGTACAACTCCTCTTCTCACCCCATGCATGCGATTTTTCGCTGTAATTCTCACTCGGACTCCTCGCATTTCGTACTTTCAATGAAACTTCGAACGTATGTAAGCACGAGGCGAACTTTGATGCTCCCACGGTAGTTTTACTTTTTCATTTTCTCGTATACTTATATATTTCTGGGTGGTGCGTATGTGTGCTTGTGTGTTCGTATAGGATGACCAACGGTCAGTATACGTATGCTCCCGTTACATTCGACAACGGTCGATTTACGCACTTTTCTCGCTGATGATGACACACGATAGCAGCAAAAGCCATTTTCAAAGAGACACACAGGGCGCGACAGGGGGTGAATACGTATGCTTGAGGAATATTCGTATGTATATATATATATATACACATATATATGAATTTTGTAAAGAAATGGGAATATACCGAGGGTACTGGAAAATTGGTGCGTCAGATTCGAGAAAACTATGGCGAATATTTTCAAATAGGTGAAATTATTAAAATTCACATCGCGTGGATGAAAATTGTTTTTTTTATCATTGAATGAAGTACGATTGTTCACTGATAATGTACAGTTTAATTTACTCGTGATAAATGTATTTTTAAGGTGTATAGAAGAAACAACGCTTATGCCAACACGGATAATTGCTTTAAAAATTATTCCTCGCTAGAAACGACGTCATTGTGTTCTGTGGAAACAATGCGTCACATTCTCGTTATGTTTTACTAAACGTATTTCAAGCCTAAAATATATCGACAGTTGATAAGATTATTCGAGCTTTTGAACGAGCTTGTTATCTATATAGCGTCATCTTTTTTTGTCTAATCGGAGAAATTGTTTGCTTCGAAGAGGCCTTTTTTTAAATTTATTTTTTTCTTATACCATTAGTCATTTTTCCTGATAAATTTGTATTAGACTCATTAATCTTCGGGGATGTTTAAGTTGTATGGTGAAAAACTGACAGGATTCGAAGACTTGATCTATCGTCTTACGATTTCTATTTTTTGTTAATGATATCTATTTTTTTCTGCTATATAACCAACGATACAATTACATGTACTTACATCTTGGCGTCACGTGGTATACCTATCGCTTTTATATAGCAAAAAGAAAGCCGTACCGAGTTGAGAGAGGCAAATTCTTCGGGTAAATTATAATCAGAAATAATAGTTAACATTTTGAATAAAAGCAAATCATTAGTACTTGCGTAAGTTAATTCTGTAAGGGCTGATGCTTTATTTTTTCACCAAATGTTATTTATCTTCGAGAAAAAGTCGATTGAATTTTTTGTGAGATTATGTTGACCTTTGATTTCGTTTTAAAACGAATCTGTATGGATATCTTAACTTCTTATACATAGCTATCAGAGGATAATTGTGACGCAGGGACTTAGATTGTCAACTTGTCAACAAAATATTAGAGATGAGATTACAGCACGTCGTTGCGACTCGGGTGCCTCGTGTTCTTCCCAACGGAATACAAATTTTCGCGCCTGACAACGAATGTAGCCATTTTGATTTCTCCACTCTTATTTATATGTTCACTATGGATATGTTCTCTCGCATTATTTAAACATTCGTACCTACGAAACAATTATTTTTTGCGTTTATGTTATCTGAAACGTATGCTCTAATATATCATACCACAATTTACTGGTTCTTTGAATATTTAATTAAAACGAGGAAGAGAAAGAACAACTCTATACTGGTGTCCGAATATTTCTGTGACCGACTGTATATCACGGAATATCCGTTAGTACAGTTAGCCTCCGCGTGGGGTCGCTGGCCAATGTGCGGACCGTGAAACAAAGGCTCTTTGGAAAAGTCCAAGGATAAAGTAGAGGCGCTCAATGATGCAAAACTTCTTATTCCACACGACACTTAAAACCTTTGATACTTAATAATTTTTTTTATAGAATCAAATTAAAACTTTGATCTAAAATTGACTGACTACTTCTTTTTATTCTAGCAATATGTTTGCGCACTATTAAATGAAATTATACGTAATTTCGCTGATGAATTTTTCTAACCTAAAATTAAGAAAGATCTTTGACAATATATTCTCACACGTGGATATCTAGCAACACGTATGGGTGGGACGTGTTCGTTATAGGCTGAATAGATCGTTTAGATTTTTTCTACATGCATTTATCTTCTCTTCAAAAATTTTTATACTTTACTTTCATGGGGGACCTGATGACGGTGTGGTCGGGCACCTATAGGCGGCAGCACCGGTCATAGAACCTCTCCGCTCCGCGGGAGGGTTTGGTCGGGTGTTCAGGCTCCGCGTCTGATACCCGTCTGACTAACGTCTCCAACGTTCTATGTGTGTGCGTATGTATGTGTGCGGTTATTATAAGGGAGAACGCGCGCGCAAGCCACGCGTTACGGAAAAACGGTCGGCGCTACGAGACACGAGGGTCGTATGAAAACGGAGGGGAAATAATAGGGAAAAAAATCGTGGTGACGGTGAGAGTCTCGGGAATGGTTCTTACGGGGCGCCAATAAGCGTGTCGAGGAGAGATTTTAAGCCCCCGGATATGGGATATCCCTCGCGTGCCGAAATAAAAAAAACGATGAAAAAGCGTATGAAAAAAAATAACAGAACGAGCATGTGTAAGCCAATCGCCCTAATCGCACCTGATTCACAGGGGAAACGAGTCTAAAAAAATGCAGCAAAAAAATGTGACGACGTAATATTCAACACGTGGATATGAAAAAAACACACACAACGGTGCACTTGAAATGAGGTCTGACAAGGGGAACGTAAATATCATCGTATTCGTAAAGAGCAGATTTTTTTTTTACCGAAGGAGTTAAAGAATTTAATATAAATTTGAATATTATTCGATTATACGATTTTTTATTATATAATAATTTTATTATATTATTAATATTGATACAATCGACATACTGACGGCTCAAAAATCTTGAATAAGTAGGAAAAAAACGTGCTAAATGATCGAACGAAAAATAAACAAATGTTTGTATATAAATAGAAGAACTGCACTTGGTGCGATAAAAAAAGAAGCTATAAAAAAATTACGATAAAACATTGAAATGATTATGAGAAAAAGTTCATTGCCAACGACGTGCATAATTGGAAAATAATTCTAACATTTCGTGCGCATCTGCTGCGTCGTATTATTTCCGTTAAAGAAAAACCTGCAGGAACTATATATATATATATATATATATATATATATACGCGAGGTCGACGTACATCTTGTGAGAGATCACGGAAGTCGTAGCCAAAGAGGGAGATTGCTAGCCAGACAAACAGACGGAGAAAGAAAGATCGTGAAACTGAAAAAAAAACTGCCCCCAAGAGACCGCGAGAAGAGAAAAAAAAAGGAACAAGGGTGGCAAAGAAGACGGTCCGCTCGAATAGGAAGGGAAAAAATCAAGGGGGATGCGCGCGAGGGTGAAAGTCTAGCTCTGCTTTCGACGACTATAGGATATGCGTGTATGGTGTGGTTCGGTCAGTCATGACGTTGAAGAAAACCTACGAAGAATCACCCTGAAAGTTTTTTTGTTACAATATATATATGTATATATATATATATATATATATATATATAGTGACGATGATGCCTCTTGGTGATGACGATAGTAGTCGTCTCGCGGATGTACTATAGTTATTGGACGAGGGCTCAAGCACCACGAAAATTCACACACATGTAATATATAAATATATATATATGTGTGTGTGCGACATGAGCAAGGAGAAAATCGGGGTGAGCCCCGAGAAAATGGACACACGCGCGTGGACCAATCCGAGGGTCTACATCTCGCACTCGTAGACCCAAACGAGTGATATAAATATATGTTTTAATACAATGTTCGATAGTATATGTATGATCGAGTCGATTCAAGAAAGTTCAAGAGAATCCTCTATTCGATCGAATCACTGAAAAATAGTTCGTGCGAGTCTCGAGCTAGATGAGAAAATATATCGAAGACTCGTCGATTTTGAATTTTCGCCGGGGGTCAATTTTTTATACGGCGGAATAAAAAAAGACGAGAACGAACAAGATTTATATTTTTGAATATTCGTTCCAGATTTTGGTAAATCGTAGGTTTCTATCAGTTGCGGGAGTCAAACGCGACGTGGCGCTCGCGTCACGCGCCATAGTTAGTTACAAGGGGTGGTGTCTGCAGATGAACCATAAGTATGGGTCAACCCAGCACGAGCGTGGGTCAGCTGTCAGTTGTTTGTCCTCGGCGCGCGCGAGCTCGATCGCCCTTGTACATCGTGGGCAAAACGTTGCGGCGGCTTTCGAAGGAACGAGCGAACGAGCGAGCGAGCGAGTGAGAAAAAGTGGCAATGGACGCGATCAACGACGGTGGGGGCACCGTTTCTACCCAGTGTGCAGGCTGCGTCCTCGCAGCATCCATCTCCCCCTCCTTGCCCCTTGAGCAGAGCAACGTACTGCTACCGAATATCCCGCGTGATCGGACCGTACGTATTTTTTTCCCTCTTCTTTTTTCTTTTTTTTCTATAGAAAAACCGAAACGGACTTGGCGAGCTCGACGGACCCTCCGATGACCGGTGGTCCCGCTGGACCAGGCGATAAATGGGGTGGACTTTTGTGGAAACGGAAGTTTTTCGTAAGGGGAAAAACGAAACGACCGACGAGGATTATTTTTTGTTCTGTTTTCTTTTTTATGCTGGAATCTTTTAAAGAAATTTGAGCATTTTTTTGGAGGGATGCGTGGATATACGTGGAGCGAGAGACGGAGGCTGCGGCTGTGGCACGTTTGCTTCGAGGACACGTTTTTTTTGAGGATGCACTTTACTGGTTGCATTTGCTTTAAGTATCTCAGTTTATCGATGTAGTATGTATGAAATTAAAAAAAAATACAAATTCGACCGTATTTGAGTATTTTTGGTGGTAAAATTACGAATCGTGGGATTTTTTATACGATTTTATTAGAAAAATGTTTTTTTTCTATCGAGATTACGATCAATTGTTTCCTTTGTGCATTTTTTTATCTGAATATATTTAAAGGGTTACTTCACGTCCGATATTAGATGCAATGGGAGTCCCGGAAGCCTTTCGGTAACACGTAATGAAATTTTTTTATCGTACTGCGATATGTTGATAAAATGTCAAAATTGATAATGGGCAAAAAGTTTGTACGGAAAACCCTGGAGTTCGTAGACAGACTTTTTAAATTCACTCGACAAACAGTCCAACGGCTGCGTCATCAAAATATCAAGAATGGCCCGTAACATAAAGCAGCTTAAAAGTTTTAGGAAAAAAGTCAATAAAAATCTTAAATTTTATCACTAGCGCCAGCTAATAAGAAAAAGGACGGTTGTAATTCACGAAACAAAGACGTGAGAATCTGTTTGACAAAAAATCTACAATTTTACTCAAATTGGGAGATATTTATTGCTCATATCGTAACGAAATTAAATTGCAATGAGCGAAATCAAAGTGACGCGGCTGCGTACCTAGGTATATAAATATTAGGAGATTTTTACCTTCTACTCCACAGGCATGCCCTACGCCAGCCGGTAGATATTTAATGCCTTTCAACCGCGACATTCGGTAAATGTCTTATCAATATTTAATCGGTCACCCAGTATATTTATTTATTTCAAACAACACTCTTCGTATACGCCCAATCCTTTTCGAAGGGGACACCTGGTATATGATTTATCCATTTTTAGTCGGTCACCCGGTATATTTGCCTTTTTCAAACGAGACACCTCGTATATGCCCAATTCTCTTAGAAAGGGACACCCCGTATATGATCAACCCTTTTTACATTGGACCCTCGGTATGTACCCTCCTTCGTCGACAATTTTTGTATAGTGCAGCGTCGCTGGCGAAATCATTTGATTATCCACAGATATATACGTTTTGGAAAAATGAGACCATGGTCGAGCGTGTACCAAAAAGGGTTACTGCCGGGCTTCGTTATTTCTTGTATCTTTCTCTTCTATTTATTTGCAATGATTGACAGAGTGGGGTGGGATATGGCGAAAAAGCTATACGCATCGCAATGGCACGTGCCCGACACATTTTTCCCGTGTCGTTTCGGCTTTCTTTATTTCCGCTTTCTCATCCTAAATCCAATACGATTCGAACACAACGATGTATCCCTCGGATTTTCGTCGCGCCTCGCTTGATTCTCGTGACATACGGAAGCTGAGAAAAACAAGTCTATATGCAAAGCTCGTATATGGAGAAGTATATGGTCGGCGTTATGAGACGAGAAATATATAATTCGTTTGGACAGCAGATTAATCCGAAAAAAGACACGTACCATCGTTGGTAAAATTCATGTAGCGAAGATACGGAGATACTTTTTTGGAAAATAATCTTAAAATCTCAAGAATTACACGAAGATTTTAATTAATTCCATTTTATAATTGTAATTATTTTTTCCCTGTGCGTATTAAATATCAAATAAGATTAAAACTGAGATATGCTTTACTTTATTTTTTAGGTTGACAATGCCATTCGTTTTAGGAATAACTGGGTTTAATTTTTGGTTACTCGGTATTCGCTTGACAATGCTAAATCAAGTTTCGAGGAAAGTTGCCATAGCATCGTGTGGATCAGTTTTTCATGCAGTAGAGAAAGTCTAAACTAAAAATTATAAAATTTGCCAATAGTTCCGTCTATTTAGGGGTAGAAAAATATTTGAGCAATAGGATAAGGTGCGTTCTCAAAAAAGGGCGAGAATTGGAATATTTTGAAAATGTTTATAAATCAAAAAATTTATTGTCGGTTTTAGATTTCTGAAATAACAAAAAAATTACTAGAAAAAATCTAAAGATGGTGAAGAAGTCAAGGGAGTCTTTTGGACTTATTATTAGTACGTCGCCAGAATAAAAACAATCATGAATGAATTTTGGGCGTTCCAGAACTAGTAGTCGATGGAGTTTTGGAATGGAATGGACCATATGTACGAATGAACATATACGTATGGATACAAATGCGTACCTGGAGGATAGCAGAAAGTACAACGAACGATGAGTGGGTGCGTCGTACTAGGGGTAGGCGTTTAAACAGCTGTGGCCAAACCCTTTTCCGAACCCCTCGTAGAGAGAAAAGTCTTGAAAATTGGGCGAAAAAATATTTTCCCACTTTCGAAACATCGGGTTACTTACTTTCCCGAGGTTTTACGAAAAACTTATGGCGTGTCATTCTTGTTCGTTTACATGCGAATTTCGAGATATACGCTTGATTATCCGAGATCCGGAAAACATTGTTTTTTTAAATTGATTGATCATCAATCCATAGACTGAATCGATTATACAGTTTTCGATATTAATTTTAAAAAATTGAAAAACTGAAAAATTGTACCTTCCCCTGAAATACTCGATATATTGACAAAAATCAAATATTTTTATGCAAATTTTTGTTGTAAGCATTGATCCCTTTAATGCTGATCTTTTTTATACGATAAAAATGAACAAACAAAAATGAAAAAGACAAAAATTTATTGCGCATTGTACGATAATTCCTGATTATTTGAAAATCATTATGAACATAAAGAACCTTCCCAATGGAGAATTCAGTCGTAACGAGAAAAAATTAGTCGCTGTTTCAATTTTATACCAACATTTTTTTTAAATTTAGTCGCTCGATTACATCTTATGCGATTTATAACGCACAGAAAAATATTGACGTCCCTCGGTGCGTTGTCACTGCTATCGAAGTTGAGCGCACATTTTTTAAATTCTTTTCCTATCGTGTGAAACGTGTCTCGCCATGGCGTCACTTTTAAAACTCTTTTGTCTCGGATATAAAAATGTGTTCCATATATCCAATGGCATGCAATTAGTCTGCCATATAAGACTGTAATTAACTATTTCTGTGTATTTCAGAAAAATTGTAGAAAGTATTTACGTCCACCTTGGATAATCATTATTGTCATGTAATTGTCTGTTGCAGCACATTAAGCACATTTTTCAGTCTGACTAAAATTTTGATTAAATGGAAGATGGTGGAAGTCGAGCAACATGTTTAACATGTTTCTTTTAACACTTTTGTTTAGCACTTTTTGCTGACTTGTTGACTAGAAATATCCAATTTTGTATCATGTATTTTCTCGGTAGAATTTCTTCCACCGACGTAAAATTTCAAGAATGCGAGACAATATTTTCCCAAAAAATATACAGTTTTTCATATGGTAGACAATATTGGAGTCAATTGCATCACTTGATCTACATTTATTAATTCGAAAAATATTTCAGTCTTCGAATCGTCCTTATTTCTTTCCTCGGGATATTTTACTTTTTGTCTTGCCTGAGGAAATTTTTTGGATCGTAAGATTTCTTGTGATTCCTATTGGAAAGTTTACTGACATTTGGAAGCGCCATGCTGCATTTACGTAGGAACGTCATTGAATAATAAAAATAAAAACTGATGCCAAGTTGTTAAGCCATGTGTAGCTGCCGCAGTTCGAGAAAAGTTTGGGGGAGTTACGGAAACTCGACATCAGCAGCGACAGACTCCATCTCGTTTTTCTCGAACCCTTTGCCCATCGACGCCCCAATGAAAATTGATTTGAGTTTTCGGGGTGCAAATGGTAAGCTCACGAAAGATATATAATGACGAATGGTCGACTATTGGTTTACGTATACAACGAATTATATCAATAAAATTTATTCTTTGACTATTTTTTGTATTTAATTGACGATTAAATTAACAATAAGCTAAGAAAAATCATAAAGAGATAGTTAAAAAAATCTCAGAGGAGAGAGAATTTCTTAATTCGACTGATTTCAACAAACACGAAAGAAAATATGATTAGACTACAACATTTTTTCAAGCACGAGATAAGTTTTGATAAAACTTTTGATACAAAAATAATTTTAAAAATATCCTAAAACTTAATAAAACCTTTTTTTCAGGACAGTAAGACGACAAGACTCGTAATGTTTTTCATTTTTTAGCTTAAGATTTAATCATGGTGTACTAAAAAAGCAACATACATACGATGTATAATTTGTAAATACGTTTTTTTAACACTTATATATTTCCAATTTTTCTAAAAAATTTGTATAAAATCGTGGATAAACATTGTCCTTACGGTGATGCGCGATGATTTAGTCGTTTATCACAATAATAGATGACTGTTTCGAGGTCAGTCGAAGGATTAAAGGCTCGAAAAATCAACAAAATGAGAATTCAGTATTTTCAATTACTCGAAACATGCTGAGGGGATGAAATTTAAATCGCCGTCGCGACATCCCTCGTTCAATCGACATTGTCGAGCACGTTCCTAACGCACTCCTTGAGCTCGGTATATATACTTTAGAAAAATAATTTACGACCAGCTTTAAGTTTTTATTGTCACCCTGTTGACTCCGAAAGTAGGTACGTGTACTGTTATGCACCGGTAGTAGGGTTAACGGTTGTGAAAGTCCTTCCTTCGCATGTAGACCACGATGGCCAGCTTTCCGTTTTTCCGCGACATTTCACCTGACCCAAAAATTCATAGCCATCGAAATGTCTTCCACGGTTTTTTCGCAGAATCTGAATATTTTTTGCAATAATTTATATAAAATCCGATGCATATATCGTCTATTCCTTTATTGAGTGATTGTCGTGAATTTCAAATAACGTTTAACATTTTTCAAAATAGTTTTTATAACGCTCTTGAAGATATTCCCATATCTTGTTAAAATATATTAATAACGGTATGCATCGGGGCCGCGGCTGTACATTTGCAAAAAAAAACAATGGTTGAATAACTATTGCATGCAAAAAAGTTTCGTTTTCTGACACCTAATTTTAGTTTTTTAATTTCGTATCATAGTTAGTGGAAAAAAATGTAATTTTTGTTCCGTGCTCTATTATAGGAGCGTGAGGTGTACCCGGGACCATTTTCATCTTACTAGCCTTTCAAAAACAAAAATTATAATTCTTAATATTAATAATATTTTTCATTGGCGTCTACTTCAATATTTATCATCATTGCATAAATTAATTAGTGTTTTTTCCCCGATAGGTAATAACATCCTAGTTCTTGGCGCGACAAATTTGCAAAAAAAACCATCTTTATTATAATGTTATATATGCGCCTTGTTTTTAGTTGTCAATAATACATTTCGAAACATGTCTCGCTCGGCCTTTTTAATATCTCAAAATTCATCGTATAGTTTGCCTGCCCCGACAACCTTCTACGTTACGGTTTTTGCAACTTGTCTCGTGTAAACATTTAAAAAACATCGTCCCGGTTTGTTGTCAACAAGATTGTTTAATCCGGCTGTTTTGTGATGTCGAGTCCCTTCTTAATTTAAACAACTTCCCTAAAACTATTTTGGAGTACGTCGCTTCCACTGTTTGCGCGGTGGGAGGTCACAAAAATTGCATTTCCTGCCGACCGACGTTCCCCATAGAAAATATTATTCCTCACACTTCCGGGAAAAAGGATACAATAATATATTTGCGAAATTAACTCGAGATATCAAAAGTCCACGATGAATACTTTTCAATATTTTTTCCCTGGAAGAGATACGTCGCAAAGAATAACGGGGATGAAAGTGGTGGGGTAGGTCGTCATAGTTTTGTTGCAGGTACACTGGCTGCGATGGGTTAAAAGGTGAAGCAACAAGGTAAAAGGCATAAAAGAAAGAAATTATAAGAAGGCACCGAAACGCGCGTCACTACGAGCTCTCGCCCGTTTTGACATAATCCGACCAGTCATAAATTTTCACCAAGCAATTAAACATGATCTAATACCAAGAATCCAGTGGGTGGAGCACGCTTAAATTTTATAAGAGTCTTGTTGAACGCCCGTGAATCCTCGCGGTAGTCACAAAACGAAAGGGTCTTTTACCTTTTACATATTTTCTATCCTATGACGAAGAAACGAAGAAGAGGACGGGAAAAGAAACGAAGGAAGAAGCATTTTGGTCAAGTCGACGCGAAACACCGAAACAATATATACGCCTCGAGGCGCTCGAGACCAACGTCTCGATAGATACGGCTTAAGAACAAGAATTATTATCTATGTAGGTATATATTGGGCGCAATAACGCGAAACTACCCTGACTGAGGCTGCGGGCTAGCACGAGGCACAACCCCATCGAAGCCAAGTCGAAAACCCTTCGCGAGTATCCGGTCAACTTTAGCCTTGTCTCATATTTTGGTGACCCATCTGCTTTCGCACTTTGTTTCTGTTCCACGTGATATATATATGTATATACAACACTTTGCCCGTTCTTTTTTCATCTCTTCGTCCCTCTTTTGGGCAATCCCAATTACGACCATAATTTTGCCTCCCTTGACCCTCCCTCGACGACCCTCACCCCACCTCTCCTGTTTCTTTCATTTTTATTCCCATCCCAGCACCCTCTCATTCGCTATGCACGACCTCGTGCAGCAGCACCCAATGCCAAAGCCTCTCCGCACGACAATCGAAACAATTTCAAGCCACTATATTCTATAATTGATAAACAATGGAGTTGTTTGGAAGTTCTTGGTACAGGATTAGGTTCATATATCGAAGGAGATTGTACCGTGGTAAGGGTTGATGTTTCTCTGAAAAATGGCGTTGAGGGAGTTAGGAATCTAAATTACAAAATAGGTATTTGGAGCAAGCGTGGCAGAAACGAGTCGCTAATACATATATCGATTTATATCTTCGATCTACCAAGCAAATAACACCAGCGTACATTTGTTTAGGGTAACGTTTCGTTTGTGGTGCTTAAGGCCCGATATGAATATTTTGGGCCTAAAAACTTCTTCTATAAAGGTTCTCGGGGTGAATAAGGATGGAAGTCAGTTTTTTTATTAATTCTTCTCCTGGTTCTTCAAACCCGAATTCCGCCGTCACGTAAATGACTCGAATAAGTGATCCAAAAAGTCTTTAAAATAATTCAGGCTGCTTTTTGCGCCCGGACGTACATACATACAAATAAATTTTCAAGCGGTTAATTGAAAAGAAACAAAAATTAAATAAGTAAAATAATATACAACAAAATTAGTAAATGGAAAGTTTTGTAATTTATTTAAACGATATTTACAATAACCGAGACTGTATTATATTTATATCGATGGCACTCGTGATCTTCAGTGATATACTGCGAAAAATTCGAGACGAAAGAGTACACTGAAATAATATAAACTCAAAAACTGTATAACACGCCCTAATTGTGTTATTTATTGCATTTTGTTATGTCCAATGAAATTGACTCTCTCTCTCTCTCTTACTCTCTCAGTTGTTTCGAAAACAAGCTCGACTCTTCGTATGCGCATAATACGCGAACTGTATAACTCGCTTGCGTCTAAATTGAAAAGAGAATTGTAGCGTATTTACGACAACTGTAACTTCGACAGGCTAACCAGGAAGAAATCGGCTAGGGATGAAAATTCGTGGAGACCGGGCATACCGTAATAAAGTTGGCAAAAAGGGGTTTTACAAAACGGCAGAAAAGCCAACGGACTAATATAGATGTCTTGTGTCACAGATTCGAGAAGCGGGAGAAAGAAAGGTAAAAGAAATTGACATAATCTCGAGTATCCTTATTCATAGTGAAAGCTCCCACAACTGAGCACCCTACTTTTTTAACTGTTTGCGCTCTTAAATTATTTTTAACTCGGTACTACGGTTTTTCTTTCACATATTTTAAGTTCCTTCGCAGTACTTATCGCGCGACTGCATGCTAAATGCATGTTGGATAAAAATGAATGATAACGAAAAATGGAGTAAAATCCGTTCGTGACACCTACGACTGACGTTAATAGACCTGCGTTTTTTAACTATAAATTTTAGTAAAATGAATTTATTTATGTGATTGTAAAATTATAAACGATGTGACCGTGGCATTTATAGAAACACGGTTCAAAAAAATAAAAAAATAATTCTATGCCTGTCAAAATATGGTAGATCGTCCAAATTAATCGAAAGTATTCGAAAAAAATGTCACGCAAAGCACGAATTTTCGTAAAAAAACGATGGGAATCTATTTTGAAAAATATGAATATTTTATTCGTGTCTATAAGGATTGGGACCATTTTTGTTTTGGCCCTGTCTTACTTTTTAGATTAATGTCCTAACATTTTTTCGATCATATTCGAAAAAAGTTGTCAGTTTTACAGAATGTTTGCCCTAGTATGCAAATTCATTAATACGAAAATGTTAATTATTTTTTTTAATTTGATAAACCTCGTGAATTTGTGTAATTAAACAAAATTTGCTCACGGTCAATCTGCAAATATCATAGTACTTCAAAAAAGCAGTTTTCACGTTTAGTTGGTATAAAAAACAAGCCGAGAATCTCGATCTTTATCGAGATTGAAAACAAAGCAAAATATCTTTTTTTAACAATACAAAAATTTTCAAATATTTGAAAGGGATTAAAAAATATTAATCTTTATGTTTATTATTCTGGAGGTGTTTACGTTTATTATTGCTAAGAATATTTTACAGACGAAATATCGAAAAAAAGAGATTAAGTCGACCCAAAAAGAAGAAGGTACAGCGGTAAAATCTTCGGATTTTTTGTAAATGTAATCCGCGCGAGCTTTTTTTTGGTCCCACTCCGTTTCCTCTAACGTTCATTTGTATCGTGTATTTCAACCCTTTCGTGAATATACCGAAAAAGGGTTGAACTGCACGATTTATAACGGTACAAGGTCTCGTGCGTCGTTACCTGTAGGTAAGCTTTCTCCAATGCAAATGCCCGCAAATCCGCAAAAAATAACATTTTCGGTGAAAAAAAATATAGTGCCAAGTATATTGTCGGTGGTTTTCCTCGCCTACATAAGATTTTCCTAAAAAACGGCGAGAAATCAATTATTTCCCCGAATCGTTCTCATGGAAGGAAAGTATATGGGAGATGCATGAAATATACATAATTTTACGGCATATTCGTGATATATTTTTGATAATACTGGATAGATACTGAATAGATACAAACTTTTGGAAATGTCAAATTTATCGAATCGAAAAATAAGTGGGACACTACCACGCTTTGCACGAATTCTGGCTACATCTTATTCAAAAGTTCAATTTTGATAACATTTTGAATTTTATGAAAATTTGAAGTTTTTGAGAAAGTTCGTTATCATTTACATCTTTTAAACGAAAGAACTACATTGTAATAAATTTCGAGGGAAATTTATTTCTTTAGCTACGAAATAATAATTTAACAAAATTTGTTTAAAATTCACGAACAAACAATGATTTTGAACAATATTTGATAAAACGTTTACGGCGTGATGTACGTCATTGCAAAGGCATTTCCTTGTGATTCTCGCATATTCACAAGAGAAAGCATCCGCTATAGAGACTTTAGAGTTCACTAATCTCCGTGAATTGACAAAAATCGAGACAGAAGCAATATACAAATTTGAATTTTAAAGTTTTTATACATGCCAATATATCCTTTCTTAGATAATTTTAATACTATATTCGTGCTAACAAGCCCAAAATTTACTTTTTTATTTAAAAATTCGTTTATGAATTAAATTTTTTTTAAATAAAAAATTTACAATTTTTATTGTTTCATATAAAATGTTAAATCTTTCATCCAATAAACTCGAGCAGATTGAACAAAAAACAATGAAAATAAACTAGTTATCATATCCAATAAATGTCCATTAGTAGCAAATTCTTGACACGGTCGAGAGTGACATAAAGTCTTTTTTTCCATTGTTATACAAATAACAGGAGGAAAATGTTATTCGCGTGGTATTGTTAATCCTAGAACGTTGCGCGTGATTCGAATTTTGTACAATGGCTTCGAGACGATACGAGTCACGAATGGTCGTCGAGAGTTTTGCGAACGCGCGCACCCTTCATTCATCCCCGCCAGAGAAGAGGGGGAATCCGAGGGATTTCGTGAAGTATATAGCGAATTCGGGTCGCGGGGTCGAACGGATCTCGAGGAAGCTGAGGAGATAGAAAAGGAAAGTGTGCGACAATCGTGGCGAAGTGGCGAAAGGGAATGGGAAGGAGAGTTAAGGGCGGCAGAGGCACAAGAGGGGTGTGTGCGCGTGGCACGCGAGAGACGAGAATCGAGTCTCCACGTGTAGGCTCTCCACTGCTGTACACTGCGAGAGAGTCTGACGAAGATAAAAGTAGACGACCACGAGGAGATCGACGAAAAGGAAGGTGGGCGAGAAATCTTTTCGAGGGAAACGAGAAAACGGGATGCCCTCGGACCATCCGACTTGTTCGAGTTCAGAATTTCTGATATCAGTCTCGCGATTACATTATGCTGGATATTTTTCGAACAATATCGGAAATGCGTTTACACTTTTTTTCTCCGTTTTGATAATTATTACATTTTAGTGTATCTTTAGTGACTCAGAGTTCGTTATGGAGACGTAAAATAGTTTTTGTCGTTTTGAGAAAAATCGCAATGTACGTCAAGAAATCAAATGTTTAAACATCAATTTTATCGAGTTCTAGATACATCTTTGTATGTATATAAACAATGGCTTCGTCGATATATTTTGACGCACAAATACGTCGGACCCCTTAATAAGGGTTAACATAACTCGAAGATAATCAACATTTGAGACAGAAGCACTTACTAAATGAATTTAGTCAGGAACTTATACTCTTCCTATAATTATTAATTCTATTATGGACTGTTTTCATTGAAAATTACAGCTCTCTCGCACACGTGGCCATTTCATTACGCAGTGCCCATTGCATCTTACCCCAAGGCGAATAAGAATTACGAATTTTTGAATAAAGTCGGTATTTATAACTAACGAAGTTATTTGCAAATTCGTAATTTTTTCCTTCATCGATAAAACAAGAATGACCACAGTTTGTGCTATCGACGATAGGATTTCTCATCATGTAGCTAACATGTTACCAAGTATAATATATATTCTGTGCAGGTCGACTCCAACGTCTCTCAATCCCTAATCCGACCGGAAGCCTTTGGATTATGGCTGAATCTAGTACAGGGCTATGTCACCTGATCCGAACCGGATATCGTTATTGGCGGTACCATTAATCAGAGGGAAAAATGTTTTTCATTAATTAAGTGTTCATAGATCATTAATGTATCAAAGATTTTTCGCTCGGTCTGACTTTTTAAAATCTCGTTCTTTTCATTCGAATGGATAAATTTGGATTTAAACTTTGCTTTGGCAATATGGCGAAATTTGAATTTGTTTTTGAATCTGTTGTATTGCTAATTTATTCACCCATTGGTTAGTTATTATGTTAATTAATCGCTTACGCATTTCTCTATCATTAGTTCTCATTCGGTGTTCCGTTATATGACTATATGTCATGTAGTTATTTTCAAAATATGATTTGAAAATGAACGAAAAAATGAGCGTGTTCTTTGAGCGACTCAATTTTTACAAGAATGGCCTATCGTTTGCAATCTTTGGATTACGTGAAAATGTATTATTGAGTCTGAAGAAAATCGAACGTGATATTCAAATTTTATAGTAAGTGAAATTTTTCTAAAATTTCTCATAACCGTTCTATCTCGGAAAATTTCGCCCTATCAAAACAAAACTTTCTACACAATTGAATATGAGGTTATGGAATAAGGACGACATATGGATTAGTGAGAGTCAACAAAGGAATTTCGTTTCTTCGATAAGCATTGCTTTGTTGACGTTGAAACAAAAAATTGATTTTTTCTTGTAAATGTTTCCAAAATTCGAGCTTCGAAAGAATTTCCGCTTATCGGCCATGTTGAACATTGTCTCCTTATCATTTCTACTCGTTTACAAATTTTTACCAACGAATAGGTTAAAGTAGAGAAAACAATTGATAATTTACCTATGAAAATTTGTGGCTGTGTGATAAGGATAGTAATTGAATACTTAAACTTAAAATGGCTCGGAGTATCAAATCGAACGTTACGTGAACCGTCCGACCATTTTTCGAAAAGTGGTAAAACTGTTGAAAGTTGAAATGGAAAAAGTTTATCGAAATTATAATTTCTCAAAAATACAAAAAGACATTATACACCTGACACTCATAAATGCGTAATTAAGTCCCCTATCATTCCCAAAACCTTTGCATAAAATTCATAAAACCTCGCAAAAAAGAGAATCAAATTCTTGTCGATCGACGGATTTCGTTAAACACGAGCAATTAATTATTGTTATAATTCAAGGCGATCTAAGGATTCTTCAACTCGTCAAACTTCGATAAAAAATCGATAAAGGAAAAAATATGATAACGATAAATTCATGAAAAATTAATCGAATTAAATTTTGCGTACTAGAGTTAGAGCCAGAGACGAGAAGTAATCAGAAAGCGCGTATTGCGGAAGTGGTCTGAGGCAGTCGAAAAACACGAGAGATCGACAAGGGAGAAGTGGGAGGGGAGGGGATAGAGAGTTCAGCAACTCGATGGAAAAAAACGAGAGGGAAAAGTGGCGAGTGAAGGGTGGGGCAGAAGGGTGTATAGTACGCCGAGTCGCACAGGTGGGGGGGGGGGGTTGCTGAAGAGGAAAGGGCGAGGGAAGAGGGAGGGAGGGAGGGGAATACGGAAAGAGCGGTTGCTAAAAACATGTATGAATTCTCTCAATCGTTGAACGGAGATTGGACGGTAGTAGGACGAAGGGTAGGGGTAGCTGCCCCCTTCGCACAAATTCAGAAATATACCGCTGGTATTCCTTTCCACATTCCGACTAGAAATTTTCGGTTGTCAGTCGAGCACGGGCATTCGTGACGCGAGCGGATTGACCTAAAAGCATCGATGCCGTATTAATCGTTCGATATTCTTCTTTATTAATTAAATATTATTATTATCAACATTGAGTTAGGACGGATCGGTGATCGATGAAAATTTTACAAGTTTCATGCTTCGTCGACAACGGGAATAATAATACGTGTGACGAATTTATCAACGTGATATTTTGTGCGTTCGCCGAATTTTTATATTATTGTACGTAATATATAGTAAAATACCGTATTCGGTGTCAGTGGGGTGTTAACATACGAAAAAATATATATATATAAATATATATATATTTATTTGAATATCTCGACGATCGTCGATAAACGGACTATAGGGGCATCGATATCGACGTTATTAGAGTTCGGTGATCGTCGTAATCACGGCACCAACCTGAAGGACGAACGGACGGAGAACGTGCGGATAAGAGGTTTGTTCATATTTTTCAATCTTTTTTTTTTAATTAAAAATATTAATCACAGGCTAACTATTATTTGATACATTGTTTCGAGTATTATATTTATTTTCGTGGATAATTCTTTTTATTAGTGGCTTTGGTATTGCGTGAACAAAAAAATTATTACCATTGCTTCTAATATCTAATCTGAAAATAAACGTTTATTCAAAATTGTATCACTCCTGCCGAAAATTTTTAATTAAATCGCACAACCGATCAAATTTGTGCGAGGTGATATTACGAATGGGGTTGCTCGAAACGATTATCGACGGGTCTGCAAGATGGCAAAATCATTCAAAAAATTTAATTAAATTTGAGAAAAAAAGTAGAATAAAAATGATGATAAAATCACGTTGTAATTGTTATTCGAAATAATGATTCGGATAATTTTGGCGGTCGCTATAATTTGACGATAATCGATTTGACGAGGACGATATCGAAAGCTTCGTTGAGAAATGGTTCGATGGTTGTGATTTTTTTCTCACATCGTATCCTTTCCAAGAATTAGGGTCTATTCGCAAGGATCGTGTGACGCCCTCTGGTACGAAGTACGTATATATAGATATATATATGTATATATATGTATATTACTATGTGTTAAGCGTACGTACGTTCGAGATAGAAACCACGTAAGCAACCGTTATCCAGTTGTTGTTTAGCCTCGAAAGTTTGAAAAGCTCACGCACACATATCACGAGCTGTACGTGTTCGTGTGCGATAAATCGGAGAAAAACAAGCTTGAAGAAAGCGTACCTTTATTCTACGGTCGTATCGAAGAAAGTCGTTATGGCTTGGACAACTCGAAATTCGAATGATGAACAGATAAAAAAAATATGACGTACATTATCATTCGTATCAAATACGAAATCGAAACGATTATTTGGAAAACAATATGAATTCGTGTTCGTTATATTTGTCTAGTAATTACGCTAGATAATTTCGATAGGTGTGATAACGATTAATAATTAATTAATACATATTACAAAAAATTAAAGAAGTTCATTTACTTTGTTTTGTTAATAAGATCGACTTATTTATCGCGCTGAAATAATGAAATAAAATTCTTACGTGAGATTCGGTAAGACTCGGGTGGGTCGAAAAACGCTTTAGATTTTTTTTCCGGTTTTTTTGCGTGATAGAAATATTACACTTTGGGCTAAAAAAATGTTTACAAAAGGAGGCAGAGAGGGGGCTGCAGATTCTAAAAAGGAATTTTCGAGCGTGCTTGACCAAATTCGGTACATCTTTGTTTTAGTCCAGTTGCCCGCGTGGTGAAGCGCTTCTATAGAGATCTGCATAAAACTTCTATTACGTTGTTAATAATGGCAATAATTATAATTCAAAATTTCATTAATTTGATAAATATACAAATGGCAAAATTTTTGAATCAATAATAATAACAACAACAGCAACAACAACAATAATAATAATAATAATAGCAAAGGCAACAACAATGGTGACTAATTTTTTATAGTATTTATCTATAACAATCCGCCATTGTAGACATTGTTTCATAACCCCCAGTTAAAAAAGGTTATGCATTTGATTTGACATACTGCATAAGGTCCAAAATATGCATAATTTTTCGGCGTAAATAAAATCATTATATCATACTTGAAGAAAATAAAACACAAAATACCATAAATAAAACGAATAAATTACTCCTAACTTGAGTTAACCTAAAACAACGAATACGAATTAAAAGTTTTACAGACTTCATATTTTAGTTTTATTGTTGATTCGACGCGTATCCTTACAATCCTTTTTGGATTTTGAGTAAAGACGATTAATCTTTCCGAATAATCCATTTTATTCTTATAAAAAGCATTTTTTCTCTAGTTTCCAATCGAATTGAAAATGATTTGAATCTAAATTCTCCTTGATCCCGCAAAAATTGTGTCGACAAATCGCCGAATACAAGATTTTGTTATTTTCGTCAATAATCTCTTATCGATTCTGGATTTTTTAGTCGCGACTATCCCAAAGATGAAAATACGAAACGAGAAATGCAATGGCCGTAGGCTGTAACTGGGGGGGTTAAGCGTGAGCTACGATAGGAGGATATTGCTAAGCTGTAGAACGTGGGCGGGGGATAAATTATATATAGATATATATACACGGGTATGAAGTGTGCGAATGTCTGGAGGACTGGAACCGATCGATCGGTTCATCGAGATGGGGAGCCCCTCCATCGCACTATACGCTGACAAGACTTTTCGGCATTTATACCGATTGTACAAATTTTATCATGTTTAATTAATTATTCTATATTAAATTATGAATTGAACGATCCGATGATATTTGCTAATAATCAATAAATATTATTTTGCTCGATGAAAATTTGACGACAAAATTATAATCATATAGTTAAATAGTCAAAAGATGACGTGATTAAAAAAAATCTTCTCAAAATAAAAATTTGTCAACCTATCGATCAAAAACCGTATATTAATATTCAAATTATTAAATGACGAATCGTTTACGAAGCGATTATTGTCACGGTCAAAACGATTCCTGTTTGTACAGTTAATTGGAAGACGTACGGACTACGTCGATCGAGTCGAGAGAGCAAATTTTATTTTTCAATTTCTTTCGTTATTTCTTTTTCTCTTTTTTTCTTCTCGTCTCGCTTCTCGTCCCGCTTCCCACCAACGACCCTCCTTTTTTGTTTATCTCCTGTGACGGTCTTCGCGATATTATCGGCTCTTGCCAGATAGTACGATAGATTTTTTCTGTTTACTATTATCGTACGTATTTGTATCTCGAGTATAATGAACATCGACCAAACTCGCGTTTCGGTTTCCTCGTCTCTAACACAAAATACAAATTTTCACAAAATATTCAACACTTCAAGGCCGGTTAGTTTTCGTAAAGTTTCGACGAGACGATGATTTTCGAGACGAAAAATACTGTTAGAGAAACGAAACGATATATTTCATTGATTGTACAGAGCGACTATGACCATTCCAATGATAATTATTGTAATATCCATAGCAAATTCGTGATAAGCCATCATTGTCTATCGATGATGCGAGGCTATTCTTTATAACAAATATTTATTTCCCATCGATGATGAAAACATTTGGTAAAAATGATTTTTGCTTGGAACATAAAACATTTGGGGCATTTTTTATCATTAACCATCGACCACGCGGTACTAAAGTTTTTTGATTCGTTTCCTTCGTGAATAAAAAAAATTATTTTTACCTCATCAATATTCAGCTGTCTTATTTCTACTGGGTAAATCGACAACAGGCATTCAACTTTTTTCTGGCGCCTATAAATATTAACATTTTCGGAATGAGAAAAATGGCGCGCGCTTAAAAAATTTGGTGGTCGATGGTAACCCATACGTATAAGAACATTTTTATTATCACCATTATCAATATTATTATTTGGTACTAATTAGCGTCTGGAATAGTGAAATTTCATTAACAACCGCAGTTAATTAAAAATCGATTGTTACATCATTTTTCTTATCGTATTTCATCATGAAACAAATATTGGATTTTATTAATTGCCGACAAATAGGAGCTTGATTGCGTTTTTCGTAAATGAACACCTGGTCTCCTTCTGCACATTTTGCGTGCAATTTTATTTTCGAGGGTCAAATGAAATACCCGGAATTCGCAATTTCACCCTAATGCTAATCTCGTGTCTCTCTAGCTAAGGATAAACTTGTTTTTCTTGTCTTTTTGCGTCCGTTCTACCCTCTCCCGCAACTACCCTTCAGCGTCTGTTATATTTTGAAAAACTGAAAGGACCCGGAACGTGGTGCGATAATTTATGGCAGTACGATAGCGTTGAGGTCTCGATGGAGGCCGAACGAGAATGATCACAATGCCGTGAATTTGCAAAAGTCAAAGCGAAAAGAAAATGCAAACCCGAAAGTATAACCCGAAGAAAAAGACAGAGAGAAAATAAGGAAAATTTTTGCATTCGACGTCCGTTCGGGTCGCGAACTTCACTGACAAATAATATATAATAGCATGACCAAAGAGGCTTTGCTCCACTTGAATAAATCAACCCCTGACGACCATGGCGGTGTGGCATAGAGGCTGATAGTCTCTCTCTCTCTCTCACACATACTCTTTTCGTCATAAGACAGCATGGGGCCCAAACCTCGAGACCGAAGAGTTTCGAGAGGCTTTTCTAGCATTCTCGACGTTCCCGGGAAATTTCAGTGCGACTTTGGTTCCTCGGCTAAACTCAACCCACAGGCCCCGTTTGCACAACCCCTTTTTCCACGAATTTTCCCTGTTTACCCATCGACCCGTTGCAAACCAACTCTTTTTTTTTCAATGACAAGACGCACTATTATTTTTGAAATAGTTAATAAATTTATTTTCTTGTCGAAACATAAATGATTTTCACATTTATTATGATTTGACGCGAGTTTGTATTTTTTATTTTTATTTTAATTATAATTCACATCAATAACTTTTTAATGATAAAAATACGAAAAAAATTGGAAAAAATTGCGATTCATAAAAACAATTCTTTAAGAAAACAATTGATAAATTATTTATTCATGCTTTTTCAATTGTTGTTGTTGTGTATTTTAAATAATTGATCATTATCAAGAAATAAAATAAGAAATAAGTTTTAATCGCTTGAAAAACAGTGCGAGTTAAGAACAATTTTTGTATTGGTAAAGCTTCAGTATCATGAATCGGGTCCATTTGAACGAGCGATTTTTTGGATCTTGGGGCGACATGATTTTTACACCGATGAAAGTTCTATGGTGAATTTTTCATACTGAAAAGAAGAAAAAAACTGTAGCACGGGACTTGAAGGACGATATAGAATAGATGGTACAGGAAATCCTTGAACCGTATGGAAAATAGTTTCGACGGTTCATCCCCTTTTTCACGAATCTTCGACAGAGAACCCCTTTTTTCTTTTGCCACAGTTGTGTCCTTTTACCGGACCAGCCGGCTAGAAAGCTCGAGGGCTGCTACATTTCTTTGTAAAAGAGAAATTGTCCCGTCGCCCAGATTTTAAAAGCATGACAGCATATGCATAGCACATATACGATCGGGTACAACAGTCTGTCGGTGTAGGTGGAATTTTTTCGATCGGATGTCGACTAGTAAATTTCGTTGCCACGACAAGGAGAGAGCCTATTCACAAACAAAAACGTCGTTGCCCCATCTCTAATCCGGTGACAAAATCTAAACAGCAAAAATAAAAAAAATGTACAAGCCTGTAAAAAAATACTATTATATTTTCATAAAATATGTGAAATTTCCGAATAAAATACTTATTTTTCACGTAAACCATGAAAATAGTATTTTCACGACGAAAGTTCACTTTCGGTTGAAATATCGAAATTGAAATATAGATCGTTTTATGAATCTAATCGATATACCGGAATAAAATCGATATTAAGTGATTAAAAATCGGCAGCTCGTGTCGGTACGTTGTAACTTTTATCGCGAACCATTTATGGTTTAATTAATTGCCGAAGATTCTACGAATTCGATTCATAATGAACGCCAATCTTGCTATATTAGCTGGTCAACGTCAGCGACAAATGCATTAATTTACGGAATTGATCTCGTTTTTTTCAGGGTGAAAATGCGAGGGAACTGGGAAGCCGGTGAGGCGCTTGGCCTAGCGCCTGGCCACCAACTTCAGCAACAACAACAGAGTATCATGGAGGAACAGCGTCTACCCCTCCATTCGCCAACCACGCCCGCTTGGGGTGGTATCACCGATAGAATAGTGGTGAGTAATCGCAGCTACCCCTCATCCCTACTAAATACAACCCCGGTTCGTGCACCCCCTACCCCTGGAATCATTCGCTCTCATCTCTTTCTCTATCCTCTGCATCCAAGTAGCTTCGCAATTTCATTCGTTACCTCACCCTTCTGCCTTCTTCTCGGGCGAAGTTCCATACTGAATCGCTGTATCACTCTTTGGTTTGTAAACAGCCGAAAACTAGCAAAACGTCGACTCCTATCGAAGAAACAGTTCGGAGAAGGTCACCAAAATTATTCGTTGTACAATTATCCTTGCCTATGGACAAAGCTTTGTCATTGTAAATGGTATTTTTCATGCAAATCTTTGATCTTTGATCTTTGATCTGGAACGTCACGTTCCAGTTCTTTAATCTTCTAATACCTCATTCTTCCGAAACGGAAAAACGCGACGACTAGAAATCGACTGGGTCGTTCCGGTCAGTAAAAATTCATTCCTCTGAAACATTGATCGATGAATTAAAAAGACCCCACAATTCTCTATCTCCCTTACAATTATCGGCGGTGTAGAGCTTTAGTCCTTGCACAACTTTACCTTAATCCGGTCCACACTGACCGGTCACCCTGTTGTACGTGGTGGAAGCGCGATAATGATTTTAAAAATGCGCACTTGAGCATCATTTGAGTATCAACATATCCTCATTGTGGTTTCCGTCAAACTTTCTCGCAAACGAAAGACAACAATTATACCTATCATATACATAGTTTATAAAACTGTATCGTTTGCAGGAGGAACCGACCGAGGATAAGAACAACGATTCCGGTGTGTCGCCGGGACACTACACCAGTAATTCAGTATCTCCGCGAAGTAGACGTTCCTCGTCAACGGTGAACTGTAGTTTATCACCAGGTAGTGCCACGTCGCAAGATTCGAACGCTATGCAATGCGGAAATTTCGACTACAGCCAACAGAGTATCTACAAAAATTGCGATTCCCCGCTCGACTACGGCAGGCTTCGTACAATGGACGATGTTTCGCGACATCAAACAAACGAACATCAACCGATGGACATTGTGTCGATCAGCATGAAACAAGAGAGCGACGACTCCGAGATACCTCAGGATACCTTACCGTGCCCTGTTTGCCCGTTCGTGACATTGAACAGGTAAGGAGAGGTTTTATTTTCCCGAACACTTATGATGAAACGAGTTTATGATTAGAGGAGCTACCGAGTAAAAAGCGAAAAGAGTTAGTGTTGCAGGCGACAAGCGATTGGAAAACGCCATTCGTACTTTTTCCGGCACTGAAGGTTAGAACTTTGAGGGTATCTAAAGAATTATGGTAAAAATGTTGGAAACAACATTTACCCACTTTTTGCCATAGTTTTCTAGATACCCTCAAAATTTTGACGCGATCGGTTGCTCAGTTTCGAAGAAAGTACAGGTCGCGTTTTACAATCGCTAGTCGCCTGTACCACTGACACTTAAAGTTGCGATTGTTAAAAGTTTTATAAATTTTATGAATTTTATAAGATCTACGAACTATCCCAATTCCATTGTTTTCACCGGTTTATTAGATAAAAATGTTCCAAAGTATACAATTCTAATTAATTTTATAAATTCCTCAGGTTACAGTTCACTGAACACCTCGCAGGTCACTACGCCGCTAATTGCGAAATGCCCGACTTATCAAAGTCTTCGCTGGCCGGTCATGATGAAACTCACGATCAACAACAGCAACAGTTGCAACAGATGCATCAACACATGAATGCAATGGAAGAGGCCAATCGTGCCTCGCCGTCCCAGGGTGAACGCTCGGAGCAGGAATCCGAAGAAGCTGATGAACCGGGTCTCCGAGTACCCCGCGTAAATTCTCAGGGCAAAGTGAAAACATTTCGTTGCAAACAGTGCAACTTTGTGGCAATAACGAAACTCGAATTTTGGGAACATAGCCGTGGTCACATAAAGGCTGAGAAGCTTCTAACGTGCCCAAAGTGCCCTTTCGTTACAGAGTACAAGCATCATCTCGAATACCATTTGCGCAATCATTTTGGGTCAAAACCGTTCAAATGCGAAAAATGCTCGTACTCGTGCGTGAACAAATCAATGCTGAACAGCCATTTGAAATCACACTCGAACGTATATCAGTACAGATGTGCAAATTGTTCTTACGCGACGAAATATTGTCACTCGCTAAAATTGCATTTACGAAAATATTCTCACAAGCCAGCCATGGTATTGAACGCCGATGGTTCGCCGAATCCGTTGCCGATAATCGACGTTTACGGAACTCGGCGTGGACCAAAGCAAAAGCCATCTGGAGGCAATACCGGTAAGCCAAGTGACGACAACTTGGTACAAATTGCAAATGGGGCTTTGTCCGTTCAACAGACCCAATTGGTCGTACAGTCTCAGATCTCACCGATCAGTCGTCATAGTTTCAACCCGATGAATTCGATGAACGCTATGCACATGATGGGAAACGGCGTCGGTCACGGTAGTATGCCGCTTCATTATGGTCAAATGTTCACCGGCTTTCCAATCGCGAATCATTATTCAATGGCGGACGACACAACGGAAAAACATCTCGAACATTTGAAGACGAATCTTTTGGCCGAATACGCGAAAGTGATAGCGAACGATAGAATAAACGCTGAATATTATCACGACATGAGTGTGAACGATATTGCAGGTTCTAACGTAAACAGCAACAGTCCGAAGATTAGTGAGATGCCAGTTTCGTTCGTCGCCGAGGATGACACTAATGACACGAAGATGGATGCGGTTGCGGCGATAAAACTCGAGACTAGTGCGGACGCGTCGGCTGAAGTTGTCAACAAAGTTACGCCTTTGGATCTCAGTAAACCCGATGTCTTGGCGAACAATAATAATCATTCGAATACAAATAACAATATACAGAACGATATGGCGAAATTGAACGAGGCGAATATGAATTCACCACGGGCATCGGGTAAAAATAGGCGCAAAGGTAGAGCCGTCAAGCTCGATAGACGAATTATCGAGGATGAGAGTGAGGATGAACGTGACAGGGATATGGATGATCGTGATGCCACGATGATGGAAAATACAAGCGATTCCACAAACATCCTCCCAATGTACGAGGAGGAGACAGTACAAAAGGCGAGCATGGGTGGCGCAAGTATCGATACCTGCAACGAGGAAGTAATGCGCGAGAGACACTCAGATGGCGCCACCGTCGCTACCTCAAAAGAGAAAACGCCGGATAGAAACTTCGGTGGTGTTGGCATGAGCAACGAGTTTACCTGTCAGTATTGCGAAATAGCATTTGGCAACGTCGTCATGTACACAGTGCACATGGGATATCACGGTTATAAAGATCCGTATACATGCAACATGTGTGGTCACGAGTGCGACGACAAAGTTTCCTTCTTTCTTCATATAGCGAGATCCAAGCATTCGTAGTCGAACGAACTCCGCCGTATTCCTAATTTTTCGTTTTTTTTTTTTTTGGCAACGCGGGTCTTGTGTGTCTCATCGACGACAGGGGCACCCCGCAAGGTCGTAAACATATTTTCTTCTTTCGCTTTGTTATGGGTTTTTTATTATTTTTTTTTCTGTGACATATTGAAAAGAGGTTGAGGCGATTCACATAACATACGATCGTTGACAACGTGTGGCGACGGATTAGGTAGAATCTCTGCGTTCTAGTCAAACAAAAAACACCGGGCAGACGCTGTGAGCGTGGAACACAGCTCGGGGTGCAATTTAAGAATAAAGAGTCAAATTTAGTGCGTAATTCGTGCCAATAACGTTACTTATATATAGATATATCATTTTTCTTTTCGCGATCTCATGATTTTCGTTTTTTTTTCTTTATCGAGCTCTCTCACTAGAAGTTTTCTCGGCCCATATGCCAATAAAACGATGCCGGAAACGCGATTCAATCGATTCGAACTCTATTAACATTAACGCATCTTAGTTTTTACTCCATGCATTTCGACCCGTGTGGATATCGATCTCCTTTCATTTGAATTATGAATTTTGTCGCTTTTTTTTTAATGGATCGGTCATCCGCTACATTGTTCCACGAGTATGCTGCGCCGCCATTTTGTTCAGGCCTTCGAAAAAGCAATCGTTAGAGGGTCCCACGAACCATTGACCCGCGAATCTTAACGAACTTTTTTTTATTTTTATTGTTTCTCATCGAAGAAGACGTACGTCATTTTTTCCTTTTATTTGTTTGAATCAGCAACGAATTTTGTCAGGTCTTAAGTTCGATGACCTATGCAAATTTTTTAAGCGTTCCTTTCTGGACGACCGATTTGCTTGGTTCAATGCGAAAAGGATCCTCGGCGTAGGGCGAAGGGTTTTCCAAAATGGCGCTGTGTGTTTCGAAACGATTTATTTCGGTGGGACGGTGTGCGCGCGCAATGAGTCATGCGTAGAATTGACGCACGCGCGTCTTATGCGCAGGGAATACAATCGTAGTGTTATAAGGGCCAATCGGAAAGGATATAAAAATAAGAATAAGGATAAGAAGGGCCATAGTGTTGAGACAACTTCATTGCGGTAACTCGAACTCTGCTTAAAACTAGTGATGTGATTGGCTAATGCGCCTGGACATTAGCGAATCACACCGCTGGATTAATGACTTGAAGTGAGCCCAATAGGGTAACCAAACATGACTTAAAAACTCGACTGTTACTTCCTAGTCAAATGAGTCTCGAAAATGGCGCGACTTTTGGTTATTTTCGATAAACTGCTCAAAACGATATGTCTAACGTCTAAACAAAAAGTACAAGCGATACATTTATCAAACTGCGATTTGGCTCCAAGCGAGTATCCAAAAAACTGTACAGTTCAATACCACTTGTTTCGAGTTTAAGCTACAATGTTCGTCGAGACTCCGATGTATTTTAGATTATTCGATTCGTAGAAAAATTCGTTCAAATCACCAGTAGAAGTTTCACAATATTTTCGGTTCGATATGTAAAGCTATTTGTTTGCAAAAAAGATGTATACATCGATTTAGTACATCAAATTGCTTTACAAACTGAGTAATGCTATGATGAAGTTTCTCGGTTATTTTGTAAAGCATTTCTCACCGATCGAAACAAACTAAATTACGATTGAGAGACTTTGGGGCTTAGACTAAAAAAAAGTATATCGAATGTACATTTCAGAACACCGTTTTGAAATTATACTTTGATGAATTAATCACTCTTAATTGTTTATACGTTGAAGACCGTCGTTGAAACAAAGGCAGTATTAATAAAACTTTGGCTGATCTTTGTCGTATACTTACGTCGTTTCTTTAGCTTGACACTAATTTGATCAGGAAATAATAATCGTAATATTTGAAAGAAATCGAAAAACAATAAAAAACAAGACAAATAAAGAGAAAAAAAAGCGAAGATAAAAATGGTGAAGACTGATAAATGGGATCGCACACGATGACGCTTCCGTTGCCACGTTTCGTATAATCGTAAGCCCGCCAAAGTCGTTACTACAAAATGACAATTTATGGATGTCAATTCATATTATCTTTAGGATCTTAATATTTTTTTTTTGAGATTTTGGTTTTACATCGAAATTTGCGATATGGATACTTGGTCGATGCGAACGTGACGAAACGCGAAACGTCGCAACGGAATTCGTGGCGTGTTTGGCCCGCATATTTTTCTAGAATCTCGTGCCGACGAAATTTACATAATTATATATAGATATATATATATATATAGGTATTACGATAAGCAGCGAGTTTATATTGCGTATATGGTATACATATAGAGAATTTTTGAAGAGAGGCGATACGCAGATGCAAGTGTACATGTTCATATATAAATACATAGATTATATAATAGATATAGAAATACACGAGATATAAATATATTTTTCGAATCGCAATGATGATTGATTGACGATATTTCGTAGAGCGAGCAGGACAAATTTTCTCGGCTGAGGAAATTTGTTCCCATCGTAATTTATACCTTTGGCACTTTCTAAGAAAGAAGGATTATCAGAGTGGTATCGGCATGTACGTAAATATGCATCGACGATATGGTCATATAACTGTAAAAACGATTTGATTTTTTTTTTGAACGAACCATTGTGTCAAAGGATTTGAGACGCCGCGATAAGTGTTTAATCCTCGATTTCAATTTGATTTTTTCTTTACCGATTTTTTTTTTTTTTTTTTTTTTTTCAAATATACTCAATTACGAATTATTCGGCAGTCGTAAATTATTTTCATTTTGTTCATCTCAATGCCTCTTTACTTTTCTTTTTGCGATACCTTTGTGTTATTTTTTTTATCGCCCTCGCACGCAGCCGTTTTCAAAGTTTTCCTTGCGACTGGTTCGCGCGCGTCTTTCGTTCTCACAATATCACGTTCCTCGATGTTAACGGTAATCGTTGTAACATTAATTAAGCATTCGGAGTTAATTCGCGGGTCGCGCGATGGAGATTTACGAGAAATAACGAACGCGCTTCTGCGACCGTTAATTTTTGCGTCGAACTATGTCTCGCATGGATAACGAATAATGATTTGCCGAGACCGAAAAAATAATCCTACGAGCGACTAAGAAAATGAATGGGAAATCGAGACGATGGTCTCGTAAACGTAACATTAGAATAAGTTAGAACGATGTAATAAATGAACATTCCCTCTTAAATACAGCATCAAATATATAAGTTATTTATCTAATCAGATCGTCGATGAACAATTATTTATCTCCTTCCTGTATCCTTGAACCAGGTAAAAAATTATTATTTTCTAAAGAATATATAAAGCAAATGAAGCAATCCACTCGATCAGCAATGCCTCGATCTTTTTCCATCGAGATATCAACGGTCAAACTTTTGCATTGCCATGGGTAGTGATAACACGCGATTTTTTTTAATTAAAAAATCACGAGTCTTACCCTAAAGTTGAAAGATGAGCCAATCGCGATGAGCGAATGGTAAGCAACGTAATAAACCTGCCCCGTGCGTCATGAAAACAATAACCTGGCTGTTGATTACACACTTCGTGCACCACCAATAAAAAAATGTGACTGGAAAGTTTTTCGAGATTATCGGGAGTAACATTGCCCGAAGGACAAAAAAATAAAATCACTCGAGCTTGCTCGGTCGAATCTATTTTTTCTAGACAGCATTTTTTTAAAAACGGAAATACAAGTTGAGATAGAGATACCGATCGACCAAATCCTCACAAGGCGTACCCGTTCCCATACCTTATGCTGGCGGTGTAAGAGTTTGACGAGTTTGTCGATAGAAAATCATTTCGTAGCGTGAAATGCGATTTTTACACGTTCAAAAATAAAGGGGCCTATAAAGATTCGAAAATGCGATTTTCACAGGCAATCCACACGTGTCTCGTTTTTCGCGGATATCGAGTCTCGGTATCTATAAGACGTCAACACTGGTGATTTAGATACGCCGTTATATGATATAAGCCGAGGTATCTATCACCTACGAGTTACATCGACTTTGAATTTTTACCGTGGTGCAACGTTTATTCTCCAAAGTTATTCTGAAATTTAAGATCGGTGTCGATTTTATTCCAAGTGCTGACGACTGTCGAAGGTATGCATACCAATATCAATTCAATGTATTCATTACGGATGTATTATCAAAATATGGCGCTCGTTACTTATAATTGAAGTGATCGAATTATCGATAACTCGTTATTATCGAAGATTCGTTATCGAATATTTGTATCATTTAAAAAAAATACATTTTCCTCGAACAATGCGACAGTTGGGAAGTGTATACTTTTCGCGATGTAGTTAATTCGTAATCAAATTTTTGACGATTTGTCTGAATATTGCACGTGTAAAATGCCTTGGAAAATTCATGTTTCTCAATGATTTATTCCGACTTGACGAGAAAAAAAAATAGAAAGAATTAAAAAAAAATATTTACCTACAATCGTCTTTAAGGGAGTTATCGAAATAGTTAAATGTGTATGTTTTTTATGTTTTCTCAATCAGGTTTCCGTCACCATGTACCGAAGAACATCTTTTCGTATATGCATAGCGATGTTTATCCTGACATGGCCCGCTCATTTTGCAGTAAGAGGGTAATGTGACATTTCTGTCAGTGCGAGATAAATATAATTGTATATTTACGCCCTCCCCCCCCCCCCCCCCCCCCCACTTCGACCGAGCAATTAGAGTTTTAGGACAAACTTGAGAACAATAAGTTGCTCAGCCAGAGAACTCCTTCTCTTATTTCATCCGAAAGATCAATCGTTGTGGTTCAGTTTAAACTACAATTACAATTACAATTTTTTGGCTGATAATTGTTTAATCGGAAAACGCGCGAAACAACTAATATTTATTACGGTGCGTGAGAAAAATTTAATATAAAAATCTTTATTCAAGATTATGTCCAATTCTCGTACACAGATTTAAAAAATAAAATAAACGTTCAAGCAATACAATGTGCTCCTTAAAAGTGCCAGTGATTGCGGCCTTCACAGTGTCTGAAAAAAGGCGTTCAACTAGAATATTTGTACCATACAGTGGCCCAGAATAGAAAAAAAATAAAAATTTCAAGAAATGGTGGGGCTTTGAAAAAAAAGTCAAAATCTCGCCCGAAAATCTGATAGTTTTTGGCTTGCCAAAATTACAATTTTTGTGCGATCAAGAGACTGGAGGGTTATTATACAGAGAATCAAGTACAAAAAAAAGAAAAAAAATAGGTCGATCGAATAGTTTGTTTTCGAGTTACAACTGCAGCAAATTTGAAAAATGTAGTTTGAGAAAAATGCGTTTAAAGTTTGTAAAGTACCTTTCTGATCGATGGACAGCTATTTTTTTAAACTCTGTGGTCACAGAGTGGTTGCACACCAGTGGTACCCCTTAATCCTTCCATATATTACATATTTTATTTTTTTCTTAAATTTTGTACTTACTTTACTTTCGCATATACAACCAACAAGGAGGCCACAAACTCGGCATGAACAATGCCGCGAGCGAGGCTACTTTTCTGCATGTACGGTAGGATTCTCTTACGCCAACCCTTATCTTGCTGAATATTGTCGAATGCATCACCGGTGTTAGTTACTGTTTGTAAAATCTTGGTTTTTGACACTTTGTAGTTTGGTGAAGACAGTCATTCCTGCAAAGTGTTAACATGCGGTCGTATGGAACATAAATCTTATAAGCGTTATTCATTAATACTACAAAATGGCGTTCCAGATTTCACAGAGTGCGGTGAATCAAAAGTGAGTATCTTATATTATCTATCGACTTTCGCATTTTTTTCAGTCGATAAAAATGAAACCCATTGTGCTTACATTACCCGATATTGCCTGATAAGTATCACGATCTCGATGACTCCACGTATTCTCGAAATACGCATTTCCAATTAATTGCATTTATTTTCCAGATATGCATAAAGGGGGAGTGTCGCCATGCTAAAGAGCCAATGCCACAATATCAGAGTAGGGTCCATTACATTTCATGCAAGAAAGTAAGGAAATCTCCATATTATATTGTGCGTATGTTAATGAATATTCGAGCACTTTAGCTCGAGATGTATCTCGATCTAAAGGAAGAATGGTGAAAGAAGACGAATAAAATTATATCATAGGTAAAATCCAACGTGAACATAGATAATTAGGGCTCACAACTAGCGGTGAGATGTTTCTATACCATAGGGTGATATAAGTAAACAGTTGGAATATATCAACAATATATTTTATTTATCAATTCTGAGTCGTGGAACGCTCTAATGTTATATTATATTTTTTTCTATAGAAGCGGTTATACCTGTATGAACCTGTGCCAACTCGGCAGGAACAATGCAAAAATATTGGGTTCGATGTTGCATGTGAAGTGAGACTGTTTATCGATCACTTAACTTACTAGCTTATGCGTTTCTTAATTGATGAAAAATATAATTTTTCTAAATATGGAAATTCTTACGCATTTCAGTACGACCATGGAAAGGGCTCTAAGGAATGCAATGAGTTAAAATGTGGATATGAATCACCGAATGGGTTCTACTTTTGGCGTGCCACCATAATACGATTAGTACCATTAACCGGAACACGATGCGGCGACAACAAAGTAAGAAACCTATGTAAAGTGTTTTATCGAATCTTTTCTTTGATGGAATTTAATCGGCATGCGCTTCTAATACCCACAATGGTGCCGGACAAATTACGAATTCGCACCCGTAAACTGGGAGAAAAAGTTTAGAATTGAGTTCAAACGTAGTTCGCAAAAGATCAATACGATTCATGTATATTTCAGATCTGCTTAAGACAAAAATGTATCTCACTGGAGGAATGGCCATCGTCAAAACGACTTCCGACTTATACCGGTCCCGAAATTTTTGATATATGTTGTCCTGAAGTCAAGAATTGATTTGCGAAATGACAGTGCTATCTAAGTTGGTTTCTTTGCTTGTTAATTATAATAAATAAATGTAATTTGTCAACGAAAATGGAGAGTCGCATTGTGGAGTGGTAGTACATCGGATTTTGGGCGGTCAGCTTATCATGTGCTTACGTATGATGTAATAAGTATACGAAATAATAAAAAAAAGACACCTAGAAAGGAAAGAACGTCCCTAACGCTACACGGTAGCGATATTTGATAGGCTTCGAACGTTTCTACGTTTACGAATTCGACTTATCGTTAAATAACCACTTCGGCAACGCCTATCGCGGGAAAGAGACGTGGAAAATGACTCTGTCAATTCTTTCGCGGGAGGATTATACTTATTCGTCGGAGAAGAGTTCATTTGTTACTGTCATCACGTTTATAAATCTTGTCTTCTTTTCATTTGTTCTGAAATAAAATCGTCCAGAAGCTTTGCAATGTACAACCGTGCAACATTCGTTTTGTTCTTACGTCCGATGTTATTTATAGGATGTCGTATGGATCAGAATGTGCCTAATTATTGATCCGTAATATTAAGGGAGAAATATAAACCTGCGAATTTGTTACATGCGGATCTTTTAAAGATGCCATATTCGGTGACGTTGGATTGCATATGGAGTAAATATAATTCGTTTCGAAAATATTCCGCCGTGGCGCCAACAAGTATATTGCCGAGCAATGTGCACAAGCTGCCAATTTAGCCAATTTTGGTTTTCAAGAAAGTCACCAGGATAGCTGACTAGAATTTCTGCGTCGGTAATACTTACCTTCTGACGATTAATTTTCCTCGGATTATCGAAATTGTCTTTCCATTGGCTTTTTTGTCTCTTTTTGGCAGAAACAACGTACATTGTTATCAGCAGTGGATAATAATGATTGAAGCCACTATGGGACTATTGCGAAAGGTGCAATTGACGTAAAATTTGAAACGAATGCGTATTACCTTGCTGCTTAGTTTCCTGTAAAACTCGTACAGAATTAAAAGCACCGAATTTTAGAAAACAAAATTGAAAACTTGAGGTATTCTATTATCGAGCTTTCTCACAACTTTTTAGTTTACGTTATATCTATTTCGACAAATACTATCACTAATTTATACCAAATATGTATCGAACTAATAACTAGCGGTATCCAAATAGGGATTTACGATATAGCCAGATAATTATTATTCAATTTGTCGCTGAATCTGTTCGAGAAACCAACATATAGGGACGAGATTGAGCGATTGAAATACAGCCACATCGCAGCTGGTTTAAGCTCTATCCAATTTATCGACATTCGGTACGTTACGTATAACTACCGTCATGGACCACGTCAAAATAATTAGGGATACTTGATATGTACAGTTAGTAAGATAAGTAATTTTTAGTTGATGAAAATTTCAATTAATAGTCCAATTTTTAAATAAAAAATTTCTATTGAATATAAAATATATTTTAGAGTATCGAATAAACTAATTTCTTAATTGTTTTTTGCCATTATTTTTAGTAAATTATAAAAACTTATAAATATTGAGTAGATATTAAATATTGTAGATTAAAATATTTGTTATAAATCTTGATTAGTTGCTCAAAAAAGTTTCAAATTTTTGCTACCATTTTTTCAACATGTTTGAGTAATTCAAGTGAAGCTCCTTAAGATTACGTGTAAACTCACTCAAAATTACAATAGCTTGTACTCTTGATTTATTTAGTTAATTGATTTAATTGTTACGTTGACATTTAAAAAAGTATATATACAATTGTGGGGTTTGAGATATCCAAAAAACACATCGTTCTATTGAAATCAAACAAGTTGGAATTTAGGATGTTAAAAAAAGTTCCCTCCGAAAAACTTTCAACACCCGTTTAAAGTCACCCCTTTTGACGGTACGTACAACGATTTTTTTCAGAAATTAAATAAAAATTAAAACTTGCAGTTTTTAACATGATTGCACCCCTGACAGTGCAAAGAAGATATAACCCACCAAATATATACAAAAAATATATATTTTGGACGATATTCACGTCACAGCTGAAAACAAGGATGGGTACCTATGTAACTTCCGTTAGATAGATTAGTGAATCGAAACGATCGATTGTAGCGAAAAGTTTAAGATGCTTTATTAAAAACGTTACATGTTTTCAAATTCTAAAATATTATAACGATTCTCCGCTCATACAGCATAGCTCGTGAATTGTTTCAACAACACGAAATAATCTCAAGTTGCAGTTGTAATTCGATTGCTCGAAACCTTATGTCCGAACACTCTTTTGTTCGCTCATTAGCTTCGCGAATATTTTCTTACCCTCGGAATATAATGTTTCGTGTCACTTCCCATTCTGGAAAGCGATTTCCGAAACCATCTAATAATAATACGTTACGTCGTACGCGACTTTATACACATCATGATCCTTAATTTCATGAATTTCTTTTTTTTCTATTAATTATATTTGCCGCGTATGTCAGACGGAGCCTTTCAATCTCGAGATGTAGGGGAGCCGATCTTTGAAATAACATCATAGTTACCATTGTATAAAACAAAAAGTCACGTAAATTTATGTTGGAGTACTGTGAATATGCACATTTTTTTTGATAGACATCTTTGATCTTTGATTATATTCTTACACGATGTCGATTTTTTGAAACATTTTACAAAGATTTTGGAACATTGTTGACTCGGTCCGAAATTACTCTCGGGGTTGAATGAGAAAAGCGTACTTTTCGCTAACATCGACATACTTGGCCTATACATACGATATTATATCGTTTGATCGAGAAATGGTCGACAGTCGCGGTGTGACCTCTTGTGGAAAAATGGAGATAAGAAAACGATAAAGAAAACCACCAGAATGAAAAAATAAAATAAAAATTGTCGATCATGGTGCTGTGATCAATCATAATAAATATGGCTGTCCTGGGAGATTGCCATTTGACAGCTCGTGGATTTGCAATAATCACGCTGGCACTTATTTTTGAATAATACGTCATACAAATCCATGCTGTCAAAAATTTGAAAATGAAAAGAATTTAAAAAACAACCAGTTAACATTTCGTGACAGTTCGTTGTAGGTACTTGCAAATTCAATCGTCTGTACAAAAATGAATTTAGTTAAAGTACTTTTCATACATTAATACTTATATCCAACCGATCGATAATTTACATATTTTCTAATTAATTCCAATCTTCGAATCGTCGATTGGGTAAATACTCGTCGTCTAATTATTCACAATCTGCACCTAACAAGTTCACCAACGTCCTTTTAGTTATCTCGTAGTTTGGATAACTAGATATCCGATAAATAATAACACCTATAGGGCATACGTATGAACCAACGCCGGGACACCGAACAAATTCCCTACTTAAAGATATCCCGTCTTGGTTTATATAATATTTTTTATCGTTTCCATTTTTGTTTTTTCATAAAAAAAAAATTCTTCGATATACATAGATAGAAGGTAGAATGAAAATATTTCTAATCGGGATCATAAGGATCGTACTGAATTACAGTTGCTGGTGGGTTTTTGTGGATTTTCTGGATGATGATCTTGTCGGATTTTAATTATCCGATTAGATCTCGTCTCAATTTTCGACCTCGTTGTCGATACGACTGCTGCGGATTCCTGTTTTGCCCGTCCACGGATAAATGTCCGGACAAGCCTGGCACGTCTTCATGTATCTCACGCCACTTTTATGCCACAGATTGCAGACCTTTGCGTTATTGCACTTCTTCGGCCTGTCCTGTAAATAATAAAAACACAAAAAACGGTGTTATATCGGTCTTACGATCGGATCGTAACTCATAAACGTAAAAAACAAAAATTATTTTAAACTTGTATCGATGCATTAAAATTTCTTGAATTTTCTAATGTTACGTAGTAATTTGTCATGAAAAATCCGTAAGTACCCAAATATTTCTGATTAGGTAATTTGCAATTATCAAGATAATTCGTCAAAGTTTAGTAAATAACGAAATAAGAATTTTTTGATCGATCGATGAAAAATATTAATAAATCTTTGATAAATTTATGATTCGTAGGAATTGTGTGATACTTCGTTACTTTGTATAGAAAGTACAAAATTATATGTCAATGTTAAACTATTATAATTCAATAATTAATTGGGAATTGAGTTTGCTCTTCGTTTAAAGGATTGTTCCCAGAATGAACTTACGGGATAATTGCAGCCGAATGGTTCGAATCTATCGAGAAGCTCGATGGGTGTTGGGTTCCTGACCCACTGCAGAGCTTGCCAGTTGGTGATAACCCAAACATCGTCCATAGCGACAATGGTATCCAAGAAAGAAATAAAGCCTTCTTTGTGATGGGGTTGAGTGAACCACGCAGCGTGATAGAAAAGACCAAACGGTGCTCTAGAAAAATTAATAAAATACATTAATATACATTTATATACATAAAATATAATCTGATTAGAGGACTTCTATCATGAATACTCGTCGTCGCTCGTGTATAAGAATTGTGAGTGGAAGTAACATAGCGATCGTTGAATTTGAAAAAGACGAAATATATTCCGAGTGTCTAATTTAAAACAGACATAGACTAGGTTGTCCAATTTGATAACGATGAAATACATATCTCGTTTGAAAAATATTCCGGAACATTGAACTGCAATTATTGTTCACTTTTTCGTTACACACCTGTTAGTCGTATAATGCCTTTCGAAATTCTTGATAAGCATTTTATATACGCCATCGGGCGTGGGAGGATTGCTACACGCGTCTCCCATGGAACATCTGCCTCCGTTTAGATCTTGCCACATGACCATAGGTACTTCCCAGAGTCCTGGATACGATCTGGTTGGGCATGGTGGTATCATGCAGTCGTGGAAGAGTTTGTAGTCGAGTGTATAAGGCCAACTTGGTGGACGATTCTCGTATATCGGCATGGACGAGTCGTAAGTGAAATTCGCGTCCCAAAGCATCTTGAACATATTGTTACCACCGACCGACAGGAATGGTGCTCTCATACCTCTGACGTCTTCCAATTTGACGCCACCGTAAGCTGCGAGAATCTCACGTTGACCAGCTACTTCGCGCGACCATTTTCTTGCTGAGAATTGCTCACCGAAGCTGTGACTGTTTTTGATTTAAAAAATCTATTAGCTATAATTTAATTGAATCTTTTCGAGAAATTCTTGACGATTGAATTTTGATAATCTTGATATATTACTCAAAAAAACAACTAAACAAATTATTAGTTTTTTTTCATTGGTTAAAGAGTTCTTAAAGTTAAACGTGATCTAAATAAATTTGCATACAAAGTTCCTTACTCTTCAATTTTGTTTATCTACAATTTTGGTCATAATAATGAAAAAATAAAAATATTTCAACGTTGTAATAACTTCTTTTTATTTTGCTATATTTCAAAAATTGACGTTATCAAAGTTCAATCGTTGAGAGATTTATCCGTAAGGTAACCACGAGATCTTACAGAGCGAGCACGAAGCATTTTCTACGTACACTATCCGATGACATAAACGAAATGATGGATAAAGCATACACGAGCCAGTTAAGAAAGAAAGAAAGAAAGAAAGAAAGAAAGAATTGATAGTATCAAGCTTAATTAGTTTATAAGCAGAAATACAGAATCATACGAAATGATATGTATGTGAAAATGATTGATTGAAAGTTTACTTATCCAATGAGGATTAAGAAAATCAAGGTCGAATGAAAAATAATTTTGCACGTATGGGCTTTCAACCCGATTTGGAGTATTTGCTGTACTAAATATTGTCCCAGACAGCAAGAAACGATTCGTCTACTCCTACTTTCAATTTTACACGAATCTGGATAGACGTGGATGAATTTGATGATTTTAACATTCGTGGATAAGTAAGACACGTGGACTGAATCGAATTTTCTTATCGATACACCATTTCTGCTTTAAATATTTTGGGGTGCGAGTACGTTTATGTAGTTTTTTTGCTAGGGAATGAAACATTGCAGTCAAAAATTAAACATTTCAAATATTCGAAACAGTTAATAAGAAATAATATGGAAACTAGAATTTTTTTGTAAATATCACCGTGGCTTCTGATATTTTTAGAAACAAAAACAAGTTGTCACGTGTCCAGTTTAAATCGTCAAGGGAATGTTTGAATTACCAAATATATATTCGTCTCTCCTCGGAGAACGAACGAAGTTCATCGGAATGCTGATCGAAAAAAGTAGCGACCACTGTCGACGTAAATGGTCGTAAAATCGGTTGGAAAAAAAGAAAGGTAGATTCGCGCGATCGGTACTTACGAAACCGTGTGGGAGGCAATTTCATGACCGGTTGCGTACAAATTTTGTACTTGGCTGTAGTCGGTCCATTCGTGGGACACGTAGAACGTTGCGGAGATGGGACAGCCGTTCGGGTTTTTACGTCCCTTCTCAAAAAGATCGGCATACAGGCCCTTGTTCAGATCGTTGACAGAATCGTCGAAAGTTAAGAGAACGATTTGCGGTATCTCCTCCGGCAGATAGTCACCTGTTTCGGGACGAGGATGGGGAAATACCGGTGTTATCGGATTTTCGGGTTTGGATTTCGTGTAAATCGATAGGAAGGGAGATCGGTTGAGCGTAGGAATTTTCGTCACGGTGTAGTTTTGTTTCATTGTTGTTTTTTTTGTGGCATGTACGATGTTTCGATTGTTTGATATCGGTTGAATTCGTGATTCGGCGATTGGTATGCAAATGTAACGATTTGTGTTTCGTGATCGGCAAACCGCGAGGGGAATCGGCAATGAAGTTTCGAGAGTTGAATGATATTTTATGTACATGTGCGCGGTGTACACAGGACAGAATGAGATAGAGTGAGATTAAGAGAATGAGAGAAGAGGAGAAAATAAAATAAAAAACGAAACATTAGAAACATTTTTAAAAAGAAGCATTAGTAATGTTGTATAAATATATATTTCCCATATTATATGGGAGATTTAAACATATGCGGATTAAAAAAAATAGTTTATCGATTATTAATAAATCGCTGGTTGGATATGGCAAAATGAATTTGTCATTTTTTACGACTGAATGAAAATATGATAATAGTAATTAAATATTAATTACGTCATATCCAACAAAAGATTTATCGTCAATTAATAAACTTTTGTTCAGTGTCGATATTCGAGGACAAGAATGAAAATACCTGTAACTGATTTATTGTTATTGGTAGGTTCTTTTTCATCCGCCGACACACTATGCGAAAAGAAATATTTCGTGGATAATTATTCCCATGGATAATTAATCATGCTCGGTAATAATTCTCAATATTATGGAAAGTAAAATTGATAATCATTTAATTACTTATTAATGAAATATTATTATTTAAAAATTGTATTCATCAGTTCAATTTACTTTGAAAGACAGTAGGAATGTTTATATTGAAAGTAAAGTTTCGATATTGATTAATGTTTTTACTGTTTTAATTCTGAACGACAATTCGAATGTCTTTTTCGATGAAATGTGCAACTTATTTATTTAAACATTCCCTTCGGTGATTTCATTAATTTCCAAATACTGTAAACCCTCCATATGTATAACACGATGTGGGTTATCGAGAATCATTTATCGAAGATTCCATGGGATCAATTATACACCAGATTATTTCACCAGCATGAAAAATCGGACGATCGGATGATCGTGATCAGCAGAGACATTGTCAAATCGACGTGAACGACTACGCTTTTTTAAATAGCATGTTAAATGGACTCATAACAATATATTATAATTGCAATTATCAAATGAGCATTGACGATAAGTATTGAACAATTTTTAGTTCTTACAGTAAATTTATCAATAACAGCAAAATCAAATATCAAAAAATGCAACAGAAATACTATAAATATTTTTTATAGCACCCATGTAACATACTCATTAAAAAATACAGCGATGTTCGCAGCACCTCCGATTTGGAGTTAAATGTCCCATAGATAAATGAACGCTTGAGTAATTAGTTGACGAAAGATCATCGAAATGCAAACGCAGCACAAGCGATGGTCGTATTTATCGTAAAGTATGTCCTCCAACGATGAATATACTAAATGAACGCATACCGATTGCATTGTCCGAAAAGAAAAGAATTGCAACCTAAGAATCCTAAGAATGTCACGTGGGTACAATCTTCTTATGAAAAATGAATCAAAGCAGTGTATAAATATATACCTATGGTAATTAGCTCAAACTCCACGGATTTGTCGATATTGCTGAGAACTAAAATTAATTCAAATACGAGCCTACTGAAAGAATGAAGAAATAAAATGTGGGCAATGCATAAAGATCACAAAAAATATTATACGATAAAAATATTATTTTTGCCCAATAAACAATGAATTACGTAGAAATTCAATATTAGAATGAAAAACAATTCAACAAGTGTGAGATAAAACGAAAAAACCGAACGATTAATCGACATTTAATAAAATGCACACTCGATTGATAATATCTAAAAACAATTAAAAATATTATTTAGTGAAACGTTGTATGTATTTTCAGATTTATTATTTTCTATGATCAACGACGATTAATTATAAAGATAGCTTGCATGAAGTTTAAGATCGCATCGTATCGTAGTAAGCATGACGATGATTTTATGGAATTGGAACGATTCTATGCATGGCGTGCTCCGACTCACTTTATCGATCTCGATCGTTTATAGATAACACTTATCGAGATCGACTTACGACACCGTGTGAGATGCGAGTTCGTGTCCATCGGCGTATAAATTTTGAACCTGACTATAGTCGGTCCATTCGTGAGACACATAGAAAGTAGCGCTGATAGGACAACCGTTTGGATTCTTTCTACCCCTTTCGAACAATTCCTCGTACAGAGGCTTGTTAAGATCGTTAACGGCATCGTCGAACGTCAGTAGAACGATCTGCGGTGTCTTTGCGGCCGGAATTCCACCTGAGATTATACACCATCAGCATACTCTTTTCGATATTATTATTGGTAAATTATGGGTCGTTACATAGTCATCTAAAATGACCTCGATAGCGAAGATCGTCCTAGATACGCCGATCACGTGATGTCGATGTTTGTCTCAAAGAATTTTGCGTATATAATAATTAGGCGCTTTATCATAAAGCATTTTCGTCGTATATCACAAAAAGTGATGATGTGATGTACGAACAAAATTTAAAAAAAATTATTTACAGTATTGGACAAAGTTAATCCTTATTATATAGAGTTATTTTAATGCAATCGTGAGACGAATTAAACTCTCGAAAAGATTTTAATCGAATTTAGATATAAATCCTTGTTATTTTATAATTGAGTAGAATTGTAGAATAAAATTAATTATAGAATTTGTACCATTGATCACGGGCAACGAAGTGCGCGAGTTAGAACGGCTGAGAGACGCTTCACACGATGCGAAACATCCATAAATGGCAAATGCGCATGCTCGGTCGGTAACAAAAAACTGTAGATCATTTTTTGTCAATCGGGCATTAAAAGATTTCGGTAAAAACGTGAAATTCAAACGAGATGTTGAGTTACATTAGTGAATCTAGTCTTAATTAGCTTCTTCCTGCAATTCTAATGCGCCTTCGAAGAAAATATAATAGTTTAGAGTTTTTGTTACTAATTGAGAGGGATTCACATGGACATATACCCGAGCGAAGTTCTCCGGCAACAATATAGCCAGAGTTCTAACAAGTCAATGGCTCCGGGTCGAATTGTTTCACATGGTTAAACTTTCCCCTGCATCCCCACCCTTGCTACTACAGACAGTTCCGTCGAACCGCGCATGCGTAATTTATCTCCTGCGCGTACGATCACACGTTATGACCGTAAGACGTGCAACAGTGGCGCAGTCAGTCAGACGAAAAATCTATTGACGTTGCACGTGGCGAGAGAAAGTAAGGGAGGTAATTATTGACCGGTGGGAAACGGCTTTATTGAGACGTAGGGAACGGTTGAAATATAAAAATTTAATCCGTCATAGATTTTACTGTATCGATGGGTCTCGTACGACAGCGGAGACATCTGTGACCGCCCGTTCGAATTTCAGCGCGAGAGCGTCATTGAGCGCTACGAAAACGGGTCTATGGCTCCAAGCGCGCCCCCTAACGGTGTACTTTTGTACTATACTCTTATAAAATATTATAATCGTTCTACAAACTCCATTAATTCGCCTTTGATCTTATATTCTGAGACTAAAAACAGACTCCAGTTATTTTCATGACATTTTTCATTTCTTTCGGATCTTTGTTTATTTTTAATAAACAAATCGCAAAGTATGTTAATCTAAGGAGAAAATCATCTTTTTCTGCAGTACAAGTAAATGTAACGTTACGGATTTTAACCAATAATGTTAAAGTCTAGTTTTTCTCTACCAAACAAATATCACTCCCATAAATTAATCTTGCGAAGAGTATAAAACTTGTACATTTTACAGCGTGTAAAATGATTTGAGAAATGGTGGATGGTGGGCGTGAGACAGGCGCCGTAGGTTCCAGGGACGTCCCGAACGAGAGATCGTTCGCGCAAGGTGCGAAGCAATAAAACGCCCAATCGGTCGTTAAGGCTCCTTTAAAATCTCGCATCCAGTGCCGTAGATTTTTTTGCGCATGCGCGCCACTAACCGTTTCACGATCGTTCTCATCGTTATATAGTACGTAACGGCTCCTAATTGCCCCCTGCGTAAAGACCAACTCCATGACGTTGTTTAAAACGAACGGTATTTCGTCTGTCGTATTTTATTTTATTTTATTTTATGACGGATCATTTGGCGTAATTACCGTTCACCATTAGCGCTTTATCGTGAAAAACTATTTCGATTTAGAAACTTTTGTGCGGTTTCTAGAGCGGTTTAAACAATCAAGCTGTACCGACACAGGGTTACCGGTTTATATAACAACGAATTAAGAAGAATCGAGCCTCGCTCGGCTTTAATAGAATCTGGGAATGAAACGGCAAATCATAATTTCGCACAATATACGGGATAAACGACATTCCTGTTATGTTACATGTACAATATTCGAAAGAAATCTGACATATACACCATGGGCATAATTAATAACAAGAAATGTACGAAAAAGTAATCTCATTTACACGTTATCCGTATGCCCCATATATTTTCACACACACTTTCACCATTAGAAATTCTTGCAAACTTATTTACAGTTTAATCAATTATCACCTTTTTTGTTTGTTTTTTTTTTATAAAAAAAGTTCGATAAAAATCACGCATCGATGTTTCTCATAATTATATTATTTTCAAAAGGACGATTTGTCTTTTGATTAATACTGAAAACAATTATATTTGCGTATACGAACGAATGGGCTGTCAAGCAAAATTTTTACGATGATTTTATGGGAGATCTTACGGCGAAAAAAAACGGGCCAGAATTTGTCGTAAGACGTCCAACATTACGACGCGTATACTTGCCTACGAAAGTATAATTCAACGGTATTTATACCAGAAGTTACCGTGTGAATATAAGAGGCCGCGTTTCGTAAGCGGATACATTTTTGCATTATTTCATTGTTCAGAACGCGTTAGGAATTTCAAATGTATTATAATGTCGCTCGTTCTCTAGGAAGTCTGGAAGAAATTTTTCACTCCAAGTTTGACCGATTTCCTCGGACGACACAAAATTCAATATTTGAAAAAGAAAAAATAATTGTTCATTTTTTACAAAATCTTTCAGACGATTCTATCAAATTACCTATTATTATTCCGAAATTGATTATCCCACTATCACGAAAAATTGTAAGCGTCGAATTAATTGGTGGTTAACACGAATTTTAAGAACTACGCGTCAAAATGAATTCGGACAAACGATAAATTTGTCGAATTTACCTATGTCGAAAATATATTCACAAACTTTACATAAAATAGTCTCGTTCGAAAAAATTTAGAAGAATTCTATAAATCTTAAACACCGTGTAGTCTGTCACGTTCAACTCCCTACAAATAAATTATTTTCCTCGTGTTGAAATTTTACTTTCCGTTACATCGTTTTATACGCTGACAGTGAGTGTTCCCAATGTTTCTTTTTCCGCATTACGACGAGGTCGTTCCATCGATTGTGCTTCCGTTTGATCTTGGAAGCGTTTGTTCTTCGTTTTGTTGCGCGTGACTCGAAAGCTCGAAACAGGTAGCACGTGCTTAACACTTATGGAACGTACAAAATAAAACTATTAGATACGTGCGAAGGTGTGTTTTCCGATAGAGACACACGTCGTGCATTCAAAAGTGAGTCTGTCGACGGTTAGCAGAGGCGCGGTTTAGCTCAAGGGGGCAAAATGCGAGTCTGTTTCACTTTCGAACGTCCGTAGAGCATAATGCGTATCAAACGTTAGAATCGGTGAAAGTATCTCTCGTTGTGAGAGAGGTGTCTGACCGTACACGAAGCGATTGATAAATTCGTTTTGAAAAAACAACGTTCGCTTCGGTATTAAAGTTACGCGATGAAATTCGCCGATCTGTAACCGGTATATTTGCTTACGTTTCGAATCGTGTGTTTTCGGCGCTCCAATCTCGTCGATATAATATATAGATATACATGGATATGTGTTATATGTTAAAACGAATTCTAAGAAACACAGGTCCGAAAAAGATCGTGTCAAACGAATAAAAAAAATGGTCTGACCGGTAAGGCGATGAATATTTTTGGATGTCCGTAAAGTAAATTGTTTATATTAGTATACATAACTTTATACGTCATACGTGCGTATTAATATTCGGGAAATCAGAGTGGGAAAGAAAATATTACACGCGCCGGATTCGCGTTATCGGGTGACATGGACGCATCGCTGTGCCTGCGGGTATTTTGTAAGAATCTGGTTCGGAATTTCCTTTTGAGATATACAGCGAAATCGTGAAGTAATAGAGTGATCAGCGTGTGCGTTCGTGTGTTCTTAACGATGACGCAAATATTACAGCATCGTTTTAACGGATGTAACCAAATCGGAATTTCGATTTTCAGACGATACTTTAATCTTTCGCGTCTATATTTTTTTTCGATGAGGATTGTATGAAAACAAAAAAAAATTTCGGGATTAAAATGTTTCTCGGTTTCTCTAGACATTTTTCGTGCGTGGTTGGGTAACGTTTTCCAACCCTGTCAGGCACGATGCATTTCACCATTTATCAATTAATTTTCTATTATTTAAAAAAAGGACATTAAGTATTCAATGCTTGTTTTCTAGAAGCCCTAGAAAATGTACAAAGGATCGACATTTTTGCTTTTTAGGAAAATAATGAATTCTTTTAGTTTACTGTTGTCAATATCATTATTTGACATCTATAATTTATAGATGATTTTTTAGATTCCTCAAATTAATAAAATAATTTTATATCGATAAAATAGTCGATATGTTCTCTTGAGTTTCGAATCCACAAAAATAAGTATTTTATCGAAGTAAAATGTATGAGAAAAAAAATATAATTGCCAGATCATACATATACGTCGTCCGTTCGTTATTTCCTTGATGAAAAAATCAGTCTTAATAAGAAGTGTAATTAAAAATACGTAATACAAAAGATTCGATCTTTGACATCGAAATTTATTAATCGTTTCGATTAATATTCTTGATACGAGCAGACATGTAGCCTGAATGATAAATTGGCGCAGAATCTTACCGGGTATGTCGGTACCACCACAGCTACAGTCCGGAAGCAGGCAAACGTCCTTGCGACACTTGGCCGCGGGCTTGTCGACCGTCGGAGTAGCATAGATTGGTCCAGGTCTTACAGGTGGGTATCGATATATGTCGACGAATTCTACCGCTTTCGATACTATGGCAGACGATGGCTTGAGGGTTGGACGCAATCGCCTGAACAATGTCAAACATAACATATCAATAACGTTATCAAATCCATATAAACCGCTCATTTATAATCTGCAAGTATTTCCCCATATAATTATTACGACGTTATATTTTAATTTTATTTTTTAATCTTTCTATATATTTATTTGACTTAAAAAATGTTATTATGTCATTGGTTCAAAAGCAATAGGGCTTTTTAATATGTGGACGAATAATTTGATCAATTCGAAATTTAAATAAAAATATTATTAAAATGTGTATAATATACTTATTGATATATTAATACTATTTTATTTACATATAGATTTTGAATAATGATTCTAATTGAGGGCCTCGTTAGTATCGTTTGGACTCAAGAAACATTGGATCGATCACGAATCAAGATCGATGATCTAAATTTTTTAATTTTTTTCCGATTGTCCCGTCTATCCGTGACCAGTTAAGATCCAATTTACGGTTTGAAATTTCATCTGTTAATGATTTATCCATATATTGTGGAATTTAACTCGTGGGAGGATAGTTTTCGATCAAAGGGTGCAAACTGCCTGGCTAGAGTACACTATTATATAGCGGTATGTAACTTACGGTGGTGCAGTTCCCCTGTTAACTTGCGGTCGGCCTCGGCTGTAATAAAAATAACAAAAAAAACCGAATGAACAAAAAAATATGTAGCGAACAAAATCATTCTGGCTTTTGCAGGCACACGCTCGTAAATTGCTTCCGGCTGTGAGAACGAAAGCGAATGGTCGTCCGATTCGTTCGTTGGCCGGGGCGAGTGAAAGCCGGCAAATATAATAGTACGAGACACGTTCGTCCGTTCGAGTCGATATTCGAGCGAACGAACGTCTGACTAGAGCGGATTGACTATATTTAATAAGCTATAAACATTAATATTATTCTTGTTACAAGCTATATATATAAATATATATCTTGGAGAATTGGGTCTCGGTCTAGGCGAATTCATCGGTGCCGAGTGCTAATCGACCTCGTTACATTAATAAAAATTATAATCATAGCGTGGTCTGGATAAGAAACTTTCGGCGTCTATAGTTGAAAACAGAATTTATAAATAAAATTTCACGCTTGGATTGAAGTGATAAGAACAGATTTCATAAAAAGGACTTGACTTTTTGATTTGAAAAAAAGGTACAAGAAATATAAGAAATTTCAATTCCGATTGAAATCCATTGAAACCGACTGCGATGGACCTAAATAGGAATGTCACCTAGGAAGTATCGAACAATCACAGATTTTTCCCTATTGGAATACAATTTGAATGATGAGAAATTTAATAATACGCCGAGAAATACAGAAAATGTTCGATCAAATATTCACGTTCTATAAAAATATCTAAGCGTCAAAAAGAATATAGTTGATGCGATTATAAATCATGGGTTGAATAAGGAAAGTCAATTAAGTACTTTAAGAACAAAATTTTCACGTTCTCGCAAACTGCCTCTACATTTAAATCGTATCATAGAAGAGATCTTGTGTGCAATTGTCAGAAGTTCCTACGGTCCAAAATGCCTCTGATTCTCCCACAGAAATTATGACACATTGTTCGGCATAAGTGTCAGCGAGTATTGTGTTCGTCAATTTTCACTTTGAAACTGACACTTTTGTGTTTAGATCGTAGGATAAGAGAACTTATGTAATTTTTTGACGTTCTTACGATTCCAAATGCTTGTGATTACCACAGAGTAATTATGACGTATTATTCTCCAACATTGGGTTTGACAATTTTGAACTTTCGAAACGTTTGAATAAAAATCTTGCGACAGTGAAACTTCTTCAATTTGCAAAAGTTTTTGGAATCCAAAATTCTCATGACACCCGCCGTCGTCATTTTCATTTCGTTTTTAATCCTATCTCGTCCAAGAAAAAAAAGGTGTCATTGAAATATTGGATATTCTGTTGTACTGACTTTTGAACGGTTACGGTGTAAGGACGAGCGGTGGTCGTTGGCGGTGACTGAGTGGTCGTTGTCAGTGGGACGTAGGTGTCGACTATTGCATTGGGAGTCGTCACATGGACTCCTGGATGACTGAGGCCGTTTGTCCTACAGCATCAAAGATTAATCCAGCATAAATGAAGCGCTCAAGTAATTGAGGTCAGTGATATTTTATCACCATGTCGATATGTGGGACACGAATATATTACCACACAATTTCACTGCAAGAGAAACCGTTCAATGACTTACGACCTGCCAATGAATGAACAGGACTCTACATTTCTTTTTAGCGAATCGAAATATACCACAAATAAACAGGTACACCTTTCTCTAGTCAGGACATCAAAAATATCGATGACGCGTGAAGTTTTGTCAATTATTTTTCAGGAGAATAGCGTCCATTTTTGGCACAATCATTCATTGTTTTCGTCACTCGGTCGAATTTTGGCAAGTGAGTAATTGTTAACAATATCTAATCCGTGACAGTTATGTTTAAATGATGGTGTCATCGTAATGCAAGGTGGTTCGATAGGTAACGATAGTTTTACGTTGTTTTAAACTGATCTCGTCATAAATGCGATACATATCCTCATAAAGCTTACCTCAACGATTGGTGTCCATCGGGAATGCGGAATTTGTTCTTCAAAGGCTGCGTAAAATAAATCAGAACGTCAATTATGACACTTTCCGAAAGAAGGGACTCCTCTCGAGATGGTATCGGAATTATTTGATTATCATGCAGGTTCGATAATTGGCAGAAGGGTTGAGGGTGAGGTTCTCATTGCAAAACATACTTGGGTATCGTAAATGTCGTAATCGGAAACCGTGACTTCCGGGTTGACATTGTACTTGTCAGCATCGTTGACTGGCACTTTCTTCGGTTTTTGGCTATACGAATTCGGCGTGACTTCGGCTATTCGCACGTTCTGGTGTTGATGCTGGTGGTGGTTTATAGGCTGTTGTTGTTGTTGTTGTTGTTGTTGCTGAATCTGCACCGTTCGGTTGACCGTGTATTGCGCATAGTCTTAAAAAATAAATAGACACTCACATTATAATTAATCTTTTCCAGATTTTGTCGATGATGTTTAGGTTTGTTTTTGATGAAATTTGAGATTTGAATGAAAGTGAGAATAGACAAATACATTTCGGATCTCGACCAATTATTGTAGTTCGGGTGTCACTCTTTTAAATGATAAAGTTTTTGGATTGGATTCAGATTTGATGAACCCCATCCAAATCCAAATGAACCCATCTATTGATATAATGGAGGGACTTCATGTTTTCTCATTGCTATATTGTTAATTCGAATTTGTTATTACAATACAGGTTGAAAAAACCCTTCAATTACAACTTCCGTTTTATAAAACGACGAGCAAAAGTTTGGCAAAATTACAGTTTTATAGTTTTACTTACCGTCGTCCTTGTATATGGACACGTCATCATCGTAGATCGTATAATATGGATAACTCTGGTCCGGATCGCTGTAGTAAGATTTTGAGACTGGCCCTGCTACCGCTGCGGTAGTTTTCGAAATTCTGGGCGCCTCCGACGATATTGTTCTGTCGATCGAATGATCAATTATCAGAAGATTGTGTACATTTTACATTCAAATACGAATACATACGTAGTAAAACGGATTAATTTAGTGACGTAATTTTTACACGCCACCAAAAAATATGCAGAAGTTTGTAGAAAGTTGTTTGACTAGATGGTCAAAATTCAAATTTTTTAGATTTTTAAATCACGTAGTGTAGCCAAAAAGTCACCAAAAAGTGATGGAATTAACTTATTATTTTTTAAAGAAAATTCACAGCCTTAACGGAAAAATAAGTTTTTCGGTATTTTAATGAAATAATCCATAGGCGGTATTTTGAAAATATTCGGACTTCGGAAGAATTAGGAAAATGTTTTTTTTTGACACATTAAAAAAATTCAACTTGTTTATCAATTTCCTGTAGTTCGAGTACAACAGCAATTTTTATCAAAAATTAAAAAACGCAAACGGAAAACGAGAAAACCGTAACTTTTTATTATTTTACGAAAACGGGTAATCGCTAAGAAGCCGAGTAACATTCACCACTATAATATCGAATAACGACCGAGCATAACCATTTTACTATTACATATTTATATACTGTAAAAATGTAATAACAATGGTATATAAAACGTCTGGGCGAATCCACTCATCCGTAATAAAATAAAAGTACCCACCTATAATGGCTTTCGGTCTGAGCTCGGGAGTTTACGACGCTGTCCTTTTCCCGCTCCTGTAAATGAATGAATCGAAGATTCGTTAAATTATGAAATTCAATTGTAAAAAAGTATGTCCATAAAGGTAAAGGCTTTATGGTCTAAAAGAAACACATCTACGAAAGAAAAGAAAAGAGTGCAAGCTTGAGGTAGCGTGATAAATACAGAGTAACAGAGTATACATAGTAGTAGTAGTAGTACCAGACGTTGTAGTTTAAAGGGTATCAGGACGTGAGAAAATCTAAAGAAGCTTAGACATATAATCGGCCCACGCCTCCGAGACCGTTTCGTGTCTTTTTTTTCTTTTTTTTCCGTCACGCAAGATCAACGTGTTTGCTTGTCAGCAACGAACCACCACTCGAAGGTCGTCACCATTAATCTCGATTCATGCGCGCATAGCGATTTCATACGATACGCTTACGTATTGTAAGAGTGATATTCGAGAGACGAAACTCCGTGACGGAGGATAGAGGAGAGAAACGCGCGTCAGGCCAATGGGAATGCGAGTCGGAGTTGGCGAAGAACTCGAGGCTTTCTTTTTTTCAGAGGGATAGGGGGGCCCGTTTGTCGAGTACTCGATCTTTCCTCTCTTCATTTCTTCGCATTTATTTTTCAGTCTTTCGCGCCTTTGTTTATGGTTTTTGTTAAAAATCTTTTTGTCTCTTTTATCGGGTGATTTTTTTCGTCATCCACAGTACAGCGTCTCATAGTTTGAGTAGAGACGGTGGATGGACCCGGTCCGATCGTAGAGACTTCTTCTTAATTCACCGGTTTATCGAGTCTGCCTTTGACAGTCTGATGTAAGCGGGTTACTTCCGCTTATGCTAATCACGCAGGCAGCTCGGAGACACAATACATGTATGACGTACATGCCATAGCATGGTCTACATATAAAATGGTACGATTCGTGATTTAGAGGCTTTATCCAGTGGCGTCGGGAAAGTCGGGGCCGATGATACCAAGGCAGAGGTCACAGTTGCTTGAGAGGTTGTGGAGGACTTACGGGTCGCGAGCTTCTTCTTATTCCCTCCTGTGTCTTATGCCGTACTTGGCCTCTGGCGAATGAACGCTGACGACCGCGTGAGCCACCGGACGGAATGATCGAACTTGGTATTTCGTTCCCTTCGGACTCGTTCGTATAAATGCCGCCAGATGGTGCAGAACTACCGGGTTGCTTACCGGAAGATGGCAACCCGGTGGAAATCTCATTTTTGGCGGGATCCTCGGAACCGTTGACACTGCCACTGCTCATCGTTGGGACATTTCCGCTTTGTTCCACGTTCGCCGACGCTTTCGAGGAGGAATCATCAAGTGCTGTCTTTTCGTTGTCATTAATGTCTTTGACCGCCGCAGAAATCACGCTGGGATTAGTGACTGCCGATTCTTCCTTGATGTTCTTGTCATCCTTATCGGTTGTTTTAGTTCGTTGAGCCGAGAGTCCAGATGCTCGGGTAGCTTCCAGATTCGGAGAAGAGGCACGTTGAACCGAAGGAATGTAATATTTCTTTTCGTCCTTATTGCCGATGGAGGAATGTGATTGGATCGCGTTAACTGGTATTCTACGAACTCTCGGATCATCGCTTGAATTTTGCTGAACAGTATCGGCCGAATCTTCGGTAACTTCTGGATTGTTGACAGTGTGACGCTGAGGAGTCGAAATTACGTAGTACGTTTTTTTATTGGTCACCGAACCGTTGATCAGTGAAGGACGACTGCTCGTTACAGTTGTGTACTTTTCCGTCATTCGTTGCTGAAAGGTTGACGGGAGGACGTTGTCTCTCGTACGGTGGCGGTTGATGGACGGTGGGCTGACGGAGATCTCCAAATTTCTTGATTCGCCTCTATTGTGCTGTGTTGCATCTTTCGTCGTAACGGGACGTTGACTCGTGTAAGCTGAAGTCACCCCGATTACATCTTTCTCCTCGGAAGTAAGGTCCTGATGATCAGAGCGCAAGCGCTTGATCATGAATCCACGTCCCGCTGGACCGAGAGTGACGGATATTTCGTTTTTGTCAAGTTGTTCGGTTGATCGCAACCAGGCAGATGGCGTCGATGATGAAAAATAGTCATTCTTCGAACGCTGTTGCTCATTTATATTTCTCAAGTATCCGGTCAGATAACTCGAACGTTCCTCTGCGGATTCATCGAAATCATCAGAAGGCAACGAACCAGTTGTTCGCTGTCTTATCAACGGTGTAGTGACTGAAATTTCATTTTTCTCGATCTCTTCGGTCGAGCGTGTCCACTGAGCTGCTATCGACGTGGGCGGAGTGAGTGGAGTATCCTCTGTTTTCAACAGTGGTTGCTGAAGAGTCGATCGTGAACCGATAGTCGAGATAGGCTCCTTATCCTTCGTCGAATCACCGAGAACGAAGTTCGAACGCTGCTGGCTCAGTGCGGGTGTCGTAACTGATCCTCTCTGATTGTGATTTTTCGGAATTTGGCTAATCTCAATGCCTTTGAGGTTGTCCTTGATTCGCTGTAGGAAAATCGTTGTGGGCTTCATGCTCGTCACGGTAGTCCTAACGTTATCGACCAAAGCTCCATCCTCGAGTCCTTCGTCGAACTCGCTCACGCTAGCTTCCGGTGGATAATCAATCGGACGATGAACGACCAACGGCGGGTCGATCTCGAACGAAGAAGCATCAATTCTCTTCTCGTAACGATCGCGTCTCGATGCACCCTGATTAACAATATTATTCTTCGAAGCAACGTCTTGTCGTGGGATGACTGAGACGTCAACCGACGACGAAGACTGCGACGATGATGACGATGATGAAGATGAGGATGGTTGATGACTTACGGATATTATGTTACGCCTGAGACCATCGCGATCGCGTTGAACCTGGCCGATCGTCGATGGTTGACCTCGATAGACGCGTTGCTGACGATCGCTCTCGATCTCCGTTGCCGGCTCGTACTCATCGTCCTGATAGGTCCTCTGTTGTTGTTGCTGTTGCTGTTGCTGTTGTTGTTGTTGTTGCTGTTGTTGCCTATGCCGCGACTGTCTCTCGGTTATCTGAGAAACAGGAGGCGATGCGGGCGTTACCGTTACTTGATGCTGTTGCCTCTGAATAGGTTGACGTTGGTGCTGTCTGCTCTGCTGATGATGCTGATGTTGTTGTTGCAGGGTTACCGATTCAGCCTTCGCAGCTCTGGGATTGAGAAGTTAACAAAACAAAAAGTACAAAAGAATAAGAAATGCAACAAAGGCGAATACCGTCTATTAAAAAAAAGAAACGTGATATGATGAAAAGTAAATGAATCCAAATAAAGTAATGTTTATCCCATTCGATATAATGATGAATATCGGCTCATTATTGAATATTTGTGTCGTTATGTGGATGCGGGTTAAGGATAAGTAAAATGTTAACAGAAACGCACATGTGTGGATAAGTTATTCTTGAAGGTACATGTTAACGTTTGGTGTAAAAGCAACTAATTGTGGTTTCCATTTGTTAATCCTGCAGTTGGGTTCGGTTTGTCATGGCGAACGCCGACTGCTCACCGAGTTCATTTCATTATAAATTTTACCCACAATTGCCTCTATTTATCGTACCGTAGATGCGGTTGTGCCACTTCTATACATATTATAAAAATTTATCGCGTTGATTCGTAAAAAAACCGATAAAATAATCGATCGAGAGAAATTGAGGTGGCAGCAACGTAGGAACGGCCATTTTGTCGTCGTCACCGGTACATTGTATGTATGTACTAATAAATTTCTACGAGAATCCTATTTATTAACATCAATTTTATACCACTTGGGGTCTTAACAGCGACAAAAAACTAGAAGAAAGTTCAAGGCCAAAATTAGGTTAGGAATTTAAAAGCAGAACTAACGTAATAATGACTACAATTAACATAATTCATTGTCAAATTGGCGAAACGAATGAAGAGATTTAATGAAACTACATAGAAAGAGAAACGGTAAAGACGGAAGATTGCCACAGGATCGCTCACTGTTGCTGACGCTACGATGTTGGGATCAAAGGTGCATTTTGAGAGTAGTTAGCCTGAATAACGGGAGACTGATATCTGTCTAGTGGCAAGGAGCGAGTGAGCGGTAACCATACACGTAATCAAGCTTCCCTGTGGGTCGGTGACCGTTTCCGGCAACAATACAAGAGACGGAGCTAAAAATTGCGCGACTTATGCCATTTCTGTCTGGCATTTCGACCCAGAAGTCCCATAGCCCGGCATGATTACATTACGTCTTCAGCGCTGTTGTATTCTATATATATTCTCTAGCTGTAATGCAACGTACTAAACAAGGCTGAATAATTGTTTTCGCTGCATTCGAAGGCACTGTACTCTCTCGCATGAGGGAGAGCGGGGTCAAGTGTGTCAGTCTTTCATACAAGCGAGTACCATCCCTCTTCAATAGACAATTGTCACAAGACATAATTTTAAGATTAGCTTTCAAAAGAGGATTTCTATATATCGTATGTTGCCGGATCCATGACTGTAGAACAAATACGTCAAAGGGTTCTCGTCTAAACCGTGTGCTCTAGAAATTATCCGATATTCCAAGTAAAGCAATAAAATGTAATCGAATCGTGAGATTGACACGTGGCGTTTTCAAGCCTGGTCAATTTAGCGATTTTCAGCGACGCTTTTGTTTCATAGTTACTTAATACCCACGCAGATCGGTGATTTTCAAAAGAAAATCGTCGTAACGTAACCAAACTGTCTGACAAAGAGTTTGTCACAGTCTATAACCGGGACTATACTCGTGACTTTGTAGTTACCGATAAAATAACGATTACCAACAAAACAAATTTTTTTTATTTCGTTTCAGCTTAACGGAACCATTGCGGGTCTCTCGTGAAACGCGTAGAGAAATTTCACAGTATGTCATATATATACACGATCACCAGAACACAATGTACGTTATAATGAGTACCCATTGGCGGCGCTGCGACTATGTGCGCTTGCTTAACAACTAGCTCCGAGTGGTAATGTGCCGGAGATGGCAAGGGATCGGGTGGGCCAGGGGAGGAGGGTACGACGGGACTGATGCTTCGACTTTTGCGCTGGGCCTTAGGTGCCCGGTTAGGAGTCGCGTCACGTCAGGAAAGGGAAGCATCGTAGTTTCGAGAGCTCAAGATAAAACGAGGCGCGATAGATGAGATAAAAACGGAATTGTAAAAGGCGCGAAAGTGACCGAGAGCTTTCATAGGTTTAGGTTTCACTTTTAATATTCGAAATATTTAATTGTATACTCGGGCGAAGCGAATTTCTTACGTAAAAATATTTCGTAAAAAAGATGTCAAAAATACAAAAAAATAATATTTCTATGTAACGTTTGGGAAGGCGTTTTCGTCGTAACCTTGTATCAATCATATGACGAAAGTTTGTACCGTTCGAAAATATTCTAACGATGTGCTATGTTTTAATAAAAAAAAATTGGTACCTACGTTCATTAATTTCTGAAATCAAGAACAATCTAATTGAGAGCTAAACGCTCGAAATTATTATTTTTTCTATTGCACAGTGTTCGGTGCGATTTGCAAACTGACTGTCGTACTCACACGTCTTAAATTTGATCTTCATATACCCGATACCGTCGACTCGAACACATACTGTATATCTTTATAAAATATGTCCATTATTTAAAAATAGCTAATTTTAATTCGCTATTTTATAAAATTTCTTCACGTGACGTTCTATACATGACGTAGATAAATTCTAGACGCACCGTTCGTTACCATTACTTTATGATCGCGAGTTGGAGCCCCCACCGGACGTGTTCTTGTCCTATTTAAAACGGCTCGACGCACATCACCTTTGATTATGCTGACATTTATAAAGATGTTAGAGGTTGTGGTACGAGAAAGATTAACTGCAGGTTTAACACTGTTGGGTTTCATTCCTCAGATTCAACGATCCTTTGTGATCAAGTGGACTTGATATTTAGTTTGTAAAATGTAAGCAATACTGAATATCAAGAATTAAGTTATTTCGCTTAGCTGCGGAATGCCGCTGGAAAGAAGTACCCGAACGAATTACTAATAGAGGTCGTGAAGAGCAATTAGGGTGTTCCTCGAACGGCATGAATTTTTTATTTATATTTTTGGAACAATTATTTATAAATATTGTCAAGACGTCAACTGAAAGGACCAGAAAAGAGGATGTCGTATTAAAAATTTGGCGAATCTCGGGTGAAGCAATTTAACAGCATTTTAAATTATTTTTATAACTATATGTAACTATTTTTAGGTTCTCATTTTCAAGTGTTTTATCCTATGAATTATTAATAAAACTGTGGTTGAATATGTCGAAAGAAGTATTTCGTTATTGTTACCACATTCTATTGACCTAAATAGTGCTTTGTTTGCCTCAATTATATCTAATTTTGTCTAATTGTAAGAGAAAAACGATAATGTTGACTATATATTTATTTTATTTCGACATGCTCAATTACACATTAATCAATAATTAATAACCTGTTTTCTCGTTTGGTTTCTTTCGTTCAAAAATCATACTAATCATTCGAAAATACGAATAAAAAATTATCAACCGAAAAACAATAGCGTGATAACTCACCATAAAATTCTTCACAAGCTTGATGCGAGTTAAATTACGGCTCGAGAAACGGTTTGTAAGTCACGAAGACACGAACAAAGCCACTAAAAATTTCTCACCGAAGGGAAACTCATAACTCATCTATATTCAGTCGTGGATTAAACATGGAAAAATATATCAAGCCTTGCGTTGCAAACGAGAATTATGTCATCGAGTATTTTTTAATATCAAATTCTCATGTATTCGATTTCGTTATATTTATATTTTGATAAAAATAATTATCGACGAGATGAAACCAAAAGTGAATAAAAAAAATGAAAGTGCTATCCTCGTAGGTGTACGCTAAATAACATAGAAATGGGGAGTTTATTATTGCCGGTGCGGCAATAGGAATAACTGTGTAGAGAACCATTGCACCGTAGACAAATATTTCATAAAACTTTCAATTTTCATCGGTCTCTGATGAACTCTCGGCAACGCCGACTCGAGTAGTGAAGTGGTGAAGTGGGGAATGAGGGGGGGGGGGGGCTGCTGACGCTGGGAAAATAATGAATATTGCGGCAAGACAGAATGCAATGTATTTTATATTTTGTTTCGGTAGCTCTAAGTCACGAGTAAAATTGAGTAAATTAACCGGGCGAGCTCTTGCGATGGATCAACGAACTAGCATGACTCGCTTTTAGTACTTGGGGCTCGGCGGCACAATCATTGGCCAGACAGCAACTATTCCAAATACGACGCAGTGGATTGTTTTTATTATTTTTGTGAATTGCAACCACAATAAATTGTTTTAAGATTGTGTGAATAACCGATTTCATATTGGCTATTCATATTAGCTAATGATAAGGCCAACGGTAGTCGATAATAAAGATAACTTTCAAATTGAATATCTCTGCAAAAAATAATTTGATCTTAACAAACCGAATGGCATTTTGAAGAGTAGGTTTCTGACCTTGAGATAGGAATGAAAAATAGATTTATTTTACAAAATATTATTTTATGCCATCCTTTTGGCTTGGTTATACGAGCCAATGGATTTTCGGTTGATCTGTTAAAGGCTAATTATTTCTTTTTCATAATTACTCGACTGTTTTAATCACTTTTAAGTATTGGGCTTCGCTACTCCTTTTTTATTTAACTTGATGAGCCGAGGGGGGTTGGGAGTTGGTACCCATATTTTATTTACTTATTTATAGAACGGTTACTGCATGTTTGATTCGCTCAAGAGTGTTAATTACTAAAGTTTTGGTATGGAATTAAACGATTGAGATTGTTTTCTAATTTACGAAATGCCACAAAAATGTTACATCTAATGATATAATTTTCGTAATAAATATCGTTATGTCTTTGAAGTAATTACCACTATTTTGCAAAAACTGTCAAATGTCACTACTTGTTTTTAATCTTAAATCTGTCGTTATTTCCTTAGCTGGTACATGTTAAATACGTTAATGGTAACAATTAACTTATGGCAACTATTCCTTGAATAGTTCTAAATTTGATACATTTTGAGAAAAAAAAACAAAAGTTAACGAAACCGTTTTTTAACGCATAATTAAATATCGTAAAATAATGGTTCATTATAGAAAAATATAACGAAATAATTGTGGACCGACAATGTAATGTGGCCAAGCCACAACATAGTAGTTATAAATTTAAATATTATCGTGTCGTTATAAAATTCTTTCGAGCTCATTAATCGTGATTTTTATTCTGCATATTATCGAGTTAATTACTTTGCACTTCATCCTCATCGATGATCCAATAATGATTTTTTACATAGCCTATAACAAGCCATTCCTCGTGCCATTTTCCTTACTATAATATCTCGATGAGTATAGCGTTCCATAGGTATACCCGTATTAGGTAGGCGCTGATGCGTAACAGCCCAATTGAGGAGCGGACGTACTTTGTGCTGTACACGCTGCGATCCTAGCAATATATGAGCATGCACGCCGCGCGATACCTTTTTTTTCTTTCTTTTTTTCCACCTTTTTCTAATTAATGGGCTATGGTATAATTCCTCGATTCTGGGATCTCCGTTGCACGCCGAGTGGTTTTATATATTGCAGGTAAAGTCTCACGCTTCGGGTATTATCTAATGGTAGTATAATTATCTATTGTATCTCACCTTTCCAACAGTAGATCGTCTTCCTCGGTCTCCTTTGCGATGCTGCCTCCGCTATGGCACCCAACGTTACGTGGCCAGTCGCACGTCTGCAGCTCATGGCTGTTGGCAAAAGAAAAAAAAACAATGTTTCAGACATATTGAAGATTCAACGAAAAAAATACAGTCTGTTTTAGGAAGTCGGTTTTCCAAAAATGTATAGTTTTACAAAAATGTTGTGAATACAGTTACATCGTAACCATACAAACGAAACGAAAATGTATAAATATCGACAGAAAAATATTAAAAACAAATTTCGCAATTTTCTTAAAAATGTTCTTTGTTGAAAGAAGTTCACGTTTGCAACATTCCTGTCTGCAGAAAAAATGGTTATTGTTATCGTAACAAAATCATGGTAAATGGCAGACGCGTACTATTATTGTTTATTAAAAAAATATATACATTTTCTTTAATAATTGTTATGTAATAAAAAAATCAATACCGATTAAATAATATATTTAGGAAAATATACTAGACGCCGACTTCGATCAAAAAATTATAATAATCAATAAATAAATAGATACAAAAGAACGAAACGAGGTAGAAAGCCTATTGGACAACTGTCATTTCATAAATTCGTGTTTATTGAAACTCAGGGGTGCAGGATTCTTTATTATTTTTTTGTAAAAAACATTTTTTTTCCACATTTTGTCTTATCTTTTCATTTACTTGTTATTGTTATGTTAGGCGTTCTTGGTGAAAATACGTCAGTCTCTTATCTACAAAAGGATGTCGATCAAAATATAAAAAACCGATCGAACAGATTCCGGTCTCCATTGAACGCTTCTACGTGGATTCGATACGATTAGGCGTTCTTGATGAAAATACATCAGTCTCTTATCTACAAAAGGATGTCGATCAAAATATAAAAAAACCGATCGAACAGATTCCGGTCTCCCTTGAAAGCTTCTACGTGGATCCGATAATGTCTCATATTTGTTATTTAAAAAAAGTGTTTTGTGACAAATAATGAGATATGCAAATGACCGTCCTTCGTTTAGCTAGACTGGCAAATTCCTTTCAGTAAATAAATTAGGGTCGCGAGCTCGTTGCCGATACACATGATGCGATCTTGACGTAAAATCTCAATTTATATATTTTTTTTCGTGGTTTTGGAAACCATATACGCGTTGTCTCCAGAAAAAAATCAAGGCCGTGGATTATAACCACTATTTCGGGGTAGCGGTTAGCCTGTTTCTTTTTCAACAAGAAAAATTCACAGATTGACGATCGGAGGTCCGGTTAAAGGATTTCGCCGATAATTAAAACATATGCACGATTGGACCCATATATACGTCATATAAATTCATTATGTATACGTCATATCTATATGACTATCATAAAGCAAAATCGAAGAGAGGTTGCACGGTTTTTGTAAATGACAGAAATTTGAAACCACAATGGGGCCACGCCTCATTCTCTTTTTTCAATATTTATTTTCATATCCGTGATAAGAGGGTCAGGAATGAAAACAAAAAATCATAAACCTCGAGGAAAGACCAAGGAACAAGAATATATTTTTTAGATTTTTTAACCTCCAATTATTTGACCTTTTTCTAAATTTTATTTTCATTTTTAACAAAATGCGCTAGTGACTATTTGTATCGCAATACAAAAGATATCTGTATAAATTTTCGTTCATGCTCTATAAAGGAAATCTCAAGAATCTTTTCATTATCGAAAAGATCGTTTCGATACAACAGACAACGATCACGATATTTATAAAAATAAATAAATAATCTTAGGCTACGAATCATATATGCAAAAAATACGACGAACATAGAAACTAAAAATCAGCACTCAATTACAACTGATCGGAGCATATTAAATTGTCGTTTCATAACATATCGATAAAGTTATTTTTGAATTCGGAAATTCGATAGATCCGATATAAATGGACGAAGGTGAAACGTCTACGAGCGATCATCGATATCGTAATCGTTACGTGGGCTATTAATTTGTCACAAAACGGGGTCCCCGAATTACCATAGTTTCAGCATCTTCGAGTCGCTACGGAGAATACTTTATTCATATATTTATTCGAGGTGTATTGGGGAATTTGTCGCCGAGAATGAGGAAGGTCGAAGTCAAACGATTTACTATTATGTGATCTCTTCGCCTGGCGGAATCATACAAAATTATGAAGAATCAACATCTTCGTGTTTCGTTTTATACGGGGAATTCCGTGTCAAAATTATTTGTAGTTTATATTTGGCATTATTTTTCGATTAAAACGTTACATGATGTGCCAAATACTCGAAAGGTTCGATGTTTTCTTACATAGACGTCGATTTTTTATAAGTTATAGCCCAGGAAAGTTCAAAATAAAGGCTTTACACCTCTTATTAGATATCTGTTTTTAAGGCATTTTTTGGAACGGCAGGTGGATTATGTAATAACTTACGATGAGTCGGGCTCTATTTTGGACAGTCCTAAAACTTAGCTCGCACAAGGTAGTTCTTTCTATTCAGCAGTTATTGAATTTAAGCTCACATCACCGTATTATTAAAGAAAAATTAAAGAATAAAGATAATGAAAATCAATAATGAAAATCATATTTTGGATTATATAATGTTGGATTATTTGATGTTGTAGCTAAATAAATTAATCGAATTTGCTATGGCGAAGAATGGAGTAATTCGTGTCTAGAAGCACTTGGGTTTAATCCCGATATAAAATTGATAGTTATTTGAAACACCGTATTTTCGCATGGTTGTTGATGGTCAAATATAAACATTAAATAAAAGCTTGAAGTTTTAATTTAAAAAATGTTCATGAATCATCAAGCCGATTTAAGTATATTCACCAGTGTTATATTATTTATACGCAACAAATTAGCGACTTTAAGGCTGCCCTGTTGGAATTGACCCCACTTTTCCTTCTCCATATTTACGCGATGAATTTTTTAATTAGCTACGGCTTTAATTAATCACTAAACGAATATAGCGGCATGGGTAGGCGCATTTTTTGTCATAGCATGTAACGTTTGTCCATCAGACATTTAAAACTTTCAGACAGGAAGTGCTGCGAATAGAAGATTAATTAATTTTTCCATACGAAAGCGTAGGTCGTTAAGTATAATTAGGGACTGGTGGCACTTCATTTACTTTCTTCCCCCAGTCACAGATATTTTATTCGTCCATAACGTCGACTTGTCTACAGTGAATAAAGACGAATTCGTTAAAAGCAAAAAAAAAGTCGCGTAGGAATCTCATAGTTTTTTTTTAATTCGAAATATTTTTGAGTGACGCAAAAAAGAGTTGAAAAAATTAAATGGTCATTTATGTCCGAATCGAAGAGAAATCTAAAAATAGACAACGAAAGTCCAAGTCATCGACCCAAGCTCCCAAAAAAGAACATGATGGTCGACCTAGACTGCGGTCACGACTTCGAACGAGAGGCTCGTCGTCGACCTGGCCTCCAAAAACTAATTTTTGACACGAGTGAGATTTGGTTCGGTGGTCGAAGAATAAGAATTTGCACTTCGATCTTCAAACCTTACTTTTTCATTCACTAATAATTTTTTTAATCTGTTTTTATGTATTTTGAGATTTACCTAATTCACCCTACTTACTTAATCCAATCTATATAGTGTGATCAAACTTCTCATCGCGAAAAATTAAGCGAGGAAGAAAGGGTTTTATGGAAAAAGACAAGGTATTCTAAAAAGATTATTAAAAATTCCATCCCAAGCCAACGCAGCTTTTTCTCTGACACCGATAAATTAACCGTGATAAGGGGGAACTAGCGAAAAATAAATACTGCTTGTATTTTTGAAAGTAATTATTTATCGAGTGACATATAGAAAAAAGTATTGTAAATTGATAATTACAAACAATCAAAATAAAATGCTTCGGCGTCTTGTAAACTTGTAAGTATTTTTTTTCCTTTTTGCATATCTCCAACTTGTCCGACATTTCGAAATAAATAATTGAAAATCGACGTTAAATAGAATTTGAAAAATCTCGTTTCTTTTGTTAATAGAATGCAAATTAATATAATAACTATGAAGGAAATCAAAATTAATCGACTTTTTTTACATTTGAAATTTGATATTGAATGAGCATTGTATAGAGACGATTGTTTATAACTAAATGGACAATAACTCGCATATCCGAGCTGTAATTTATCATAAAATTCCACGATTTAAACTAATGTCCCATCATCCAATCCGTGGGATTCTTCATCCGGCTACTATTTTCATGTCCATGGCTGAAAGTATTGCTTTATTTTTCGTACTGACGAAATTTTTCCACAGTAAAGAATGCATTCTTCATTGTTTAAAAGTTTCGAGCTAGCACGGAGTTCGCTTTCATACTTCCGCTCTTTCGAAATGTTTTCGGTAATCGTGCGACCGTAGAGACTTTTGAATCACGTAAAAATTATCGCTGTTTCTTATGAATGATAATCGCAACTGCATCAGTCCATAAACGTGTTTCAAAAGTAGATTTCTAGAAAAGATAAATTCTCTTCGAGGATAAATTCTTTCACCAATATTTCTAACTAATTGTCGTTATTGTATAAATTTTCCATTAAAGAGTTTAAGCAAATTATCATTGTTTATATTTTTATACGTTCACCAGGAAGAACATTGGAGATGTTAATAAATCAGAATTATATGACATTTTGAATTCCAAATTTTATATTTTTTTTTACTGTCTCACTCGATAAACTAAATATTGAAATAAATACATAAAAAACAGTAATCTCCCATCTCCCAAAAAATTTTTGATTCAACTTCTCGAACTTATTTCTCTCGTATGTAAGCTTGACGTTTTTCTTTGTTGAAAAGAAGCCCCCTTTATCGAACCTGTACCACAAGAGTTGTCACCAGACACTACGTTATCTTAGCCGAAGAATACGTCAACGACCTTGTAAATCCAACCACGTGTACTGTTGTCGGGAAAGAGAACGAGTGTTTCGAATTCTCGTTAATAAGAACAAACCGAGCTAAAGTGCAAGAAAGGTGAAAAGAAAAAAGTTTGACCGAAAGGAAAAAAAGGAAGCTCGACTAGACTGGTTCGCCACGATCGCAGAAACCACAGTGACCATGATTGTAGCGTGGGTGGTTTATCTACTATTGCACTCTCGAGGCACATCACTTTTGCAAACCACCGTTTTCACTTCTTCTGATAAAACCCTTCTCGCATTTCCCCCGTGTAGGTTGTATTCACACCGGGTGCTCAGTTTTCTTTTATTTTAATAATTTACTTTATACGGTCGAGGCGTAAAAAATCATTTTTCTCGAAAGAGGGAATCCTTTGTTCGAAAGCTTTGGAGTACAATGTCGTGTACTAAAATAATTATGAGATTGAAACTTGATAACAAATCGCAAAATAATGGTACTTTTGGTATAAAAATTGATAAGCATCCAGAGTGGATGTAGGATTGGTTCATTTTTTTGTATGATTCTGGTCATTGAAGTTAGAAAAAGTCAAATTATGACAAGTCAGATACTAAAATTGAGTATTTATAACGTTTGCCACGCTTTTAAATTATTTAACTTTTGGTATAGTGTATTTCTTATCTTTTTATCAAACAAGACAGGTCAAGAAATTTACAAAATATTACACAGTTGTTAGGTTTGTAAGAGCCATAATATAAAATTGGGTACCTACCCAATCCCAAAGAGGAATATATTTCTATATACGTGTCAATAATCGATCTACGCACCTGTACATGAGACCACCAGTGCACGACTCCAGTAATGCACCACCAAAAACGCACACATAGTACTGCGTGCAATCCCGTGGATGAGGGTAGTACCCAAATTCCTCGGGACACTCAAACTCAAGAGAGGCTTCGTTTCGGCTGGCACGCGCACTTCTAGGAGTGTTTCGAACGCATTCTGAAACAAGTTTCAAAACGAAAAAGAAAAATCAATAAACGATTCGTTGCATAAGAACTAAAAAGTAAATATACATCGTCGGTCCAAAGCTCTTTTCCTCATAAGGAAAGTTTTCCTACTTCCTAGGCTAGCCATACCACCCGGTATATATTTCCATACTTTTTAAACCAGACACCCGGTATATTATTTGTTTTTTTAGAAAGAGCCACGCGGTACATTAATTATTATTGTGAAATTAGACACTCGATACATTATATATATCGAGTTTTAAAGAAAATGCACGTTATACGCTTCATCCATTTAACATTTGACACCCGGTATATGTTTCATCCCTTTTAAATTGGACACCCATCTTGTGCTTCATGTCCTTCGAATTAGACACTCCATATATTCCTTACCCCTTCCAAACGAAACAATCGGTTATATTTCATCACTTTCAACTACGACACCCGGTATATATCTCCCTCGATCCTCGCACAAGGAGACGGTGGTGTCGGCAAAATCATTTTATTATACAGGGGGAGCATACGACTGGTGGAGAGAATTCAAGAATTATTTCGTCACGAGACTGGTGCATCCACCGAGGACATTGGCATCGCGTAGTTTCCACTACACCGCTTTCGCAGGATGGAAATTTCTAAGCGACGATGATGGGCGCTGCGATTTCAATGCACATGATATATGTATACACGCATATACGTATGCATACATATCGCGAATGTGCGATCGGGCAATACTTTGATCCGATCAGCACGCGCTTACTACGCGGGTAGAACCGCTGTACCGTATGCCAGCCGACCAATTGACGGTTCGCTCTTACGTTATCCTTGCACGAATGCTAATTTAGCCACTGGATAATTGGCGGAAAGCCCACAAGGCGTTTGGCAAAATGCAGCGTTCGTTTTACTGTTTTACGGTTTTTTTTCTTTTTTTTTTTGAAGACTGAATTAATTGAAATTTCCATACGCTGTTCTCGAAACGATTATATCTTAGATGTTGCCACTGGAGGTCGTAGGAATGCGAAAGCTTACTATTGTACCTACGATGCCAGTCATAGAAACGATAAGAGGAATTAGCCTGAAATAAAATACAACTAACCAATGAAATTTCACATTGATATTATTGATATTTCACATTGATATAATTGATATTATGGGGATGGTGATTGGGAGCCTAAATGCTAGTGGATGCTCGACTAGTTTAGGAAAAAAGTGATTGATTTTGTCCAAAATACTTTGCACCTTTTTATTATGCATTTTTTTTCTCGAATCGAAGTAGATAACTTGTAACTGTCGAAGCTACGAAAGTTTTTGTTAGGATTTGGGTTTGTAATATTAATTAAATTTTGCTAAATCAAATTATCAATCCACTGCAGCGAATTTGAAAAACTTACAATTTTTTAGTGACTATTAACGAAATGTGTTAAAGTGAGAAAATGTGTTGTGTGATCTCTGATCACTATGTACAGTGATTTCGTAATTAGAATTTCCGTGCGTTATTGCACGTTCCGTATGAGCGTGAAATTTATAGCGACCGCTTAAACCAACAGACACACAATTTCCTGCTAATTCGAATTTTGAATGCAAATTGAAATTTTTTATCGAATTCTACTCCTTTTTCATTATGTCTGGTTACGCAGATATCCGTACATAACTAAGAAAGATATAGACAGCCGTATGAAATATTAGCATTCCAGCTTGGTCGTACGTATTGAAATATCACGTGGAGAACTCGGACGGCTTAGTCCAGTGACATTTGAGAAACCATTTTGCTTGTGCATACTGCAAACGTATATGTGTTTGTATGTGTGTATGGTTTGATATTATTATTATCGTGCATCACATTACGAACATAATTTTGAACGGCGAAGGTTTTTTCAAAGTACTGAAAAATAAGTCGATAAAGTGGATATATAACTAGAGGTAAATTGCCACGATTAATCAATCCGCACACTGCAAATTCTTCGTGTAAATATCAAGGACTCTTGATATCGATAAGAAAAAAAAATAGTATCATACGTTGGCGATATATTTATTGGGAGAAATCGCAGGATCGAATCTAGCAAAAGAACATGGGTGATATCAACGACATTCGATAAGGATAAGGAGCATGTTATTATTATAGTCATTGGCCACAGTGAAAAATGAATTTTTATAAATGAAAATTTTCTGTGGGCAAATAATAAATTTGTCAATTATATGCGATCGGTAAGTTTATTAATAATTTATTTTTATTATTAATAATTGATTATTAATTATTTATTAACGATTAACAATCGAGCTGCATCGTATTTTTACTACTTGCGTATCACTCTGATATAAATACTAAATATCTGAATAATTTGTGATTTATAACGAACTTTGTTTCAAGAGGGTTTTCTAGTTTAGAAAGTGCAGAATTCGTCAAATACAACTAGTCACTGCAGTGAACTTGCTAAATTTGTTCATCAAGATTTTTTTTTCAAAGCGGGCAAATTAGAACTTGGATATTGCTTCCTCGCTTTAATACTTTTGCTTATTTCCAAAACTCTCTCCACGAGGAAGTACTTTTACCTTTCTCACGGAGCAAACTTTGCGAATGAGAGAAAATGATGAGGAAGCAGTGTGCGAGATCTGATTTGCATAGTTTCCTTTTGAACTAAATAATCTGAGCGTTGCTTAAATCGAAAGTTTAACCTTTTCGGAGAATTGAAACCTTCCAATAATTTCGATGTAGATTTTTGCAAAAAAAGCTTTAGGTACAATTTTTTTATGAAAAAAAACCTGATTGCGATAGCTAGGGTCTCTTTCGAAGTATCGACAATTGATTTTTTTCAATTTTCATACAAACGTGCTCGGACGATTTTTACGAAAATAGAAAAAATAAAAATCTTTTCGTACTTAAGTATAAAAATTTATAATTATAAATTCTTAACAAATAAATAAATTAATAAAAAAATACGACAAGCGTCGCACAACTTTCGTATATAAAATGTATGTATTTCGTATATAAAATAAAAAAAATCCAATTCGCCTCTCGAGAAATTTATTTTTCCTCGAAATTGACATCAATTTACAAATATCATTTAACGTTTCGTTACAAAGACACCTGTGTGCGTTTCGCACGGTTAGATTGGCCAATCACCGTACCGTTTAGTCCAATCTCGTAATGGCTCGCGTATACAACTTTTGCTATCTACAGCGGAATACCTAAACGATCAGACTGTGCAGCAAGCAGACGGAATAGAAAAACTTGTATATAAATATGTACGTGCTGTCCCTTTCGTTTGCCGCGAGGTGTTTCGTGCCGTGAGCGTGCATTGAAATGCGAGGAGGCAAATGTGCAGCCGGGCAAAGCGCACCTCGCAATGGCGCAACGGCATAGGAAAGTAACCGGATTTTCGGTCGACCTTGCACATATGTATATGCCTCTTACGATTAGTAGACAAATACATGTATACGCGTACAAGGATTGTATCGAAATGAAATAGATTCGAGAAGATTGGGGGGTTTACTTGAAAGCCAGCGCACCTTTTTGGAATAACAAAATATTCCTTTCATCACCTATTTTTCCCCATATATTTTTATCATATTTTTTTCCTGGTAGGTATTATTTATATTATTATTCGAAGGCAGAAGTTTTGTCTTATAACCGACCCTGGGAAATTTGAATATTAAATTTTTAGCTTTTTAGCGCGTGGCCTGTGTCCTCGAAAAGATTTCAAAAATATTTTTTCCGCAAGGATTTCAAACAATGAACAGGATATCCTTCATTAACGCGAGTCTTCTATTTTCGAAGGAGGTTTATCAATTCTATGAACTAGCGGTGTAATTTGGAACCTTGCGAATTTACCACAGTCGGTAACCTTCGTCGACGCCCGCTTGGCCATAACCTCACTTTTGTTTTTCGTTGGATTATTTGTGTCACGATGTTCTTCCTTCTATTGTTTCTTGTTATTTCAACGACTATGATCGAAAAATGAAATGGTGCCACCAAAACTACTGTATCCTGTCATTCTTCGACAATTAGGACGATTGTTTTCATAGTTACCGTTTACACTATTGGTAGTACGGTGGGAACAGGTTCGTTTTTTTCCCGTGGTTTAGTCGAGGTCAGTGGGACATATCGCTTGTTGTTTGATTGACGAGAGTTAGCAACGTGTCAGGAGAACGTGACGAGTCTGGCGTGCCTACAGCAATTTACGTGTTAAATACGCTTGCGCATGTCCCCCACGCACGAGCACACGCGCATGCGCACATACATGGGCGATGTAGGAACGTGTTCCGCGATGTGGATGAATTATTTACTGGCTTGTTCTCCAAGTATCTCATGAATGAGTCGTCTAGTGCTCTATAGAGCATTAGAAATTAGGCACACCTCGAGGACCTCCTTTGGACAACGAAAGTAAGTACATATACCGAATGGAGCACTTCTCGTCAGAAAATTATGCCATTTTGAGAATTTCTTTTTCATGAAAATGATAAAAGGTAGATGGTAATTAACCGCTGCAGGAAGATAAATGTTATAAACAACATCCACTCGAGTAACAAAAACTTGACATTAATTTGCGAATATTTTGCAACAGCAACGAACAATCAAATAGTTAACCCAAATAAAGTGTTCCCTGATTTCTGACTAGCTACAAAAATAATTACCCAATTATACATATAACGCAAGTAACAATTGGTTGTGTTGCAAAGTTATAGAAATAAATTTTTTAAATTTAGTTAAAAACTATTTCTGCGTATTTGAAAAATTTGTTCTGTCCAAATTTTCCAAATTAAATTGTGCTTGATTTAAATTCCATATCTTCGAGACTACACGTATTTTTCTACGCTTCCCTCTCACTTGATTGTCTTTTAGACCTCCCCTTCATACTCGCTGTGTCGAAGATAATCTTATTATCAAATCAAGCGATTAAATGTCGTCAGAAATGATGTTAATTCGATTTTCAAAAGTAGAAACTACAAAGAGTATTGCCGAACATTCATTAAGTATCCCGGCCATTAATTAGTATTCGCCGCGCATCGCCGAACCTAAAGTATACCAAGAATATGAGAAAAGGAATCGCGCCATACGTACGATATTTATCTGGCGGATTACCGATTGGATACGCTATACATCGCTACATCCTGCAACGAGCGTTCTCGGCTCGCTAGAAAGAGCGCGAAAGGTTAACGGAATTATAGAAGAAAAGAACTGCCGCGCGGCTTTTAATGAGAAGTGGATGCCCGTTACTCTGGCCCCGCCCAGATTCAATATACGTAATGCTTTTATCGAAAGACTCGGTAGAGTCTCGAGACAAGTACGTTTTAACGATGGGGATTTGGCCGAGTATCTTTCCTCGAAGCATCGCCAAATCGAGCGTTTCATAATAATCGTTTCAAGAATCATCGAGAAAAACTGTAAAAAAAAGATCATCGTAATTACAGTTCATTAAACGCAATTGAGCAATATAGCCGACGATTAAAACCAGAATGAACGGTGTCGGAAAGCTAGTTACAAAGGACATATAACATTTTCAAGTTTCGAGATCATCCAGTCTACGGTTCGGCCGTCGACCTCGCGTCTAAACGCACGAGCGAGAGCCCGATAGACGTGGACGCACTCGCGTATGCGCATCCGTACGCGCATGCGCCCGGGCTCTCTTACGCGCATGCGCACATGAGCGCATACATCGCTATTACGTCCGAACGTATCCATCGACACAGCCTGCCACGCGAGCCTGGTTTCCGCTATGGTGCGCTCGAACCAATGTCGTTTCACAACTAATGGCAGGCAATCTTTCTTCTCGCGTCGCCTTTGCAGGAGTCTACGATAAGGATCTCTGGTTAACGCGCGACATTCGGAGCGGACGGCTTTTTTTTATACAAACGCCTGTCGGCATTGGGTTTAAGCGTCTCTTATCTACTCGATGATCAGTGCGAAAGTATAATTCGTGGCATTTCTGATTATTATCTTCACGCGTCCTTATTTGCACTACGAGGCTTATCGAGTGATGGATAAATAATGGAAATCTGTGGAGTCATACTCAGAAGTGTGAAAAATTACGTCATCCTAATGTGAAACACGTGTTCTATATCGTTTCCTCTCGCACCTCCATAACTGTCTACACCGGTACTTCTTTAGCGCCCGGACAGAATTACTCGGTATGTCACGTATCTTTAAGGCGATTCGGGACCCTTCCAATCCCGATAACTCGGAGAACTTCGCAAATCCTGACAAACGAGATTTTCTATACGATTGCGTTTCAGCTTTACGTATTAAAAAAAAAAAACAAAGTAGCCTTGCTAAACGTAATTTGGTTCTCCTTTTGAAAAAAAAGCCACTCCCCTGCTCTTTTCTTCTTTTATTTTTCTGTAATTAGCGAACGTAATGAGTACATTTTGTACTAATTAACTGGATGTTAATTAAATCGATTGTCAATGAAAAATAAAAAGGTTCGAGCGGTCTATGAATTATTTTTATTCGCGTCAAGTACAATCCATCACTTCGTTTTTTTTAAGTTGGACAGGAGAAAGTATATTTTTCGGCACGCGTTACGCTTGGGCCCGTGCTCGTGACGCACGACACTCGTGCTTACATTGTATTTTAAGCATGTCGGGCCTCTCTCTCATGTCCCACTCGAACATTTCGCCGAAAGATCTTTGAGGTAACGCAAAGTAAAGATCGAGTACAAAAGCAATGACAATAGGGACTAAAATTAAGCCCGCCAGTGACAGATGCTTTATTCCTTGTCACGTGTTTTGGGGTCACGAAATTTTCCAAAATAGTTAACTTTTTTATGGGATAAATTTGTTTTCCTTCGGATAATAATTTTTTTTTCAAACAGGTCCAGCTAACCAAGAAGAACATTTTGCAAGCATTTTTGTCATGGACTAGATCTGTTGCACACTTCATTATTAACACAAAAATTTGTAACTGCATATTTTCGAGTAAAAATATTATATTAGATATAAAGTCATCGATAGTTAATTTTAGATAAATATTAGTGCGAGAGCGATTAATTTTAGTTTCCGTTATATTTCAATATTTGTTATTCCGTTGTATATAAAATATCGTTGTATAAATTATAGAAACGACCACTCATATTGACTTGCGGTATTCGTATAATTTAATACAAGCGATATTTCTTGGATTCTCAAAGAAACAGTGACATCCCATTAGTTTACATCACACTTGTATTAGTTAATGATTTAATTACTCGAGTACTGTCGATACGAATTACCATTTTGATCGCTTGAAAACTACGAATTAATCAATTATAAATATCTTCAACAAGACACTTTACAGTAGGTATGTAAATGGCGCGAGATGCGTGGCAAAGAAATGTCGATGTGTGTTTTGCTTCTACTAAAACCAATAATTAACTATTTTAATGCTTACAAATTACGCAAGCGTGAAATGCAAGTTTCTGCAACGGAACGTATTCAAATGTCAACAGTGAAACGCGGATGAAACTTGATATCCGACTAGTTTGCTCTCGACCTGTCATTTAATCATTCATTTCCGAAAAAACACAGGAACGAATAACGTAAGTGTATATTTCCAGCGTTTAAAAAACATATTAGTACTTTACGTGATAGAAAAGTACATGTTACGGGGGGATATTTTACTTCAGAATGAGATTTGGGTTTGTACTAAGAGCATATAAGAGCATTGATATCATAATGCGAGATCATATTCATCGAACACAATTTACTTCGCTCATACCGCTTAAAATAAAAATATATTTGCAAAATGATCATATGTTATAGCTAAGCATTTCGCCTTCTGTTTAAATCGGTCGTGTATGAATGTTTGTTGTTTTCCCCTAGCGATTTTGGAGCGATTCCTATAAACCAAAATTCGTGAAATAAGTAGCGTATTTGCTTGTATATAGGCATTCGAGCGCGTGATGAACGGGCGTGGATATATGCGCATGCGCGTATGGTCGTGTGTACGCGCAGGCGCCTGCGCCTGCGTATATGGATGCATGCGTGCGCTGTATGCGTATGCGCATGCGCACGGGCGTGTGCGCGTACACACAAACGAAGCCGCTGAGCACGAACGCACGCGGGGGAGGGTGTGAGTAAAGCCAAGGAAGCAAGGATACTTAACGAAGTCGCACTCGCGCTCTCGGTAGAAGTGAAAGTCATGCGAATGAAAGAGCGAGACCGAGCGATATAAGGCCCCGGGATAAAAGAGTCCGGGCTTCCCCCTCCGAGTGAATGAGTGAAAGTAAGTCGGAATACCAAAGCCGAGGCTTTGAAACTGGAGCATGCCTTGCATAATGTCGGACAGTTTGAACGGCTAAAGGCGTTCCGCGTATACTATATGTACGTGTGCATGTACCAGCGAACGGGCATTTTACTTCCCTTGCTCGATATACGATATATATAATGTTTACGTTCACAGCTGGCTCACTTGGTTTTTCACCGTCTACGATTTCGTACGCTGGTCGGCCTTCCGCTTTTTTACACGATAATAATACCTACACGCCCAAAACAAATATTTTTGCGGTTTTCCGATCTTTGTTCAATTTTTATCGCTCTCTTATGTCCTAACGACTATTTCTATGACGCACCACGTACACGATATTGCGCTCATTGTCCCAATTTTTTCGATCTTCGTATCGGAAAGTTACTTTAACGTTTGCATGGTTTTTTAACTGCTCAAATGAAATTATAATTGTTTTAAATAAATTAGATAAAATATCGGTTTCCCTTATCCTTTGATATCCAAAACTGACATTTACGCGTTTCCATCTTACAAATTTACGGACTTATCTATGAAAAGTTCGAACGATATCGCACGTAAAATGATTTTCAAAAACCATAACCTTTTTTACAATTTATTTTTACAATCTTTCAGAGTGGCATTAATTATTTTACGTTCGGGCTGATAAATGTCCATCTAGTATATGAAAAAATTAATAATTATAGATTTACATAAAGTTGGCCAACTGTAGTTTAATTACTCGAAAGATAAATAATTTTCATTCGTATGCTAAAATAAAAAATCAGTAATAATCGTATCAATTTAATATTCCATAGCTCTTTCGTTTAAATTGTCGAAATGTTAACCGTGATTTTAATGACAGTGACATTTTATAATACGTATATCTAAAAATTATTGTTCCGCTTATATTAGAAATCAAAAGTTTGATTGATACGTGTCCTAGGGCTATTTAGGTCGGATATACACTTGAAAATATAATTTGTGATAGATTGGAAAATATACTAAAATATACCGTGTAGAAATTCAATCAAATCGGACCCGTTCCAATAAAGTATGAAGATTAATTATGGTCATAATAAATAAATAGGTTGCTCGTGAGGAACGATTCGAGTTCCGAGATTATTCATTTTGATTGCTGTTTCGTGTTATTATCGCATTTATCACTAAAAAGTACGACTTTTTCAAGTTCAGTATTCACGGTCAACAACCTCATCCATGCAGACTCATGATTTTATGACTCGACCGTTGAAACAAATATTCCTCTCAAACTATAATGGGCAAGACCAATCAAGACGTAATCCTCCATTGACGTTTTTTGTTTCACGTATATCTGTTTTTGATTCACAGTAAATACTGCAGTGTTATGAGCAAACCTATATTTGCACTGATTTACTTACAATTAGTAGTAAGTTGACTTCGCCATAAGCTCAGAATTATACATATGTAGCGAAGAATGTATGTTACCAAGAAAATTAGAATTTTATATTACACATGAGACGGAAAACTTCTGTATCTTCAATTATAATTTATTTAATGAGTGAAAGTTATAATTTTGCTAGCAATCGGCGTGCTACCAACTTATAACAGGCTCTGAAAAATTGAGTTTTCGAAGATTCATTTACATCTGAGAATATACAAAAAATTTAACATTTCTCCACGTTATAGAATAATCGCAATACAATATAGTTCAAAAATCGTTGCATAATGTGCCCGGTTGACTTTCTATGTTTCGGTCGAGCGATTCGCGTATATTTCACGTTCTTTCACGAAAATTGTCTCCTAGGAATCTCTCCTGAGGCTTTGTCGCAAAACATGCAAAAAAACATAAGCTGAATAATAATCTATTTTAAAAATATGCTTTTCCAGGATATTTGATTAGTGCTGTGTAATTGTTCTTCGACCAAGGACAATAAATTTATTTATAATTCAAATATATATTTTTGTGGGTCTTTATTGTAGGTGTACCTTTTGTGGGTTTGCTGTAGGTCATTCATGTGACCTAAGAAAAACTAATCCACATGACTAATGACTTTTTTGGTCATTTAGTAATTCTGAGTGACCTCCTGCGAGTTTGAGAAGAAGTTGTAACGCACAAATCGTAGTCGCGACTTTCGAACATATTTTTATTTGTCGTTTGTTCTTTTATTCCTCAATGAGTACCGAATTGCGTGTATTGAGAGACGCGAGAACGTCTCGACGCCATAAATATACGGTTAGCCACTGGTGTGTTTCTAGTTTAAGGTGACGTGTCTAAAACACGCAACCCTTCTCGACAGTAATTCCGATTAATGATCAACTGCCTTTACGATTTCGACATTTTCGATGTATTCGTGTCGTATGCGACAAGTGTCGCGTTCGATGTGCCAAGTTATTACAATTTCGGTCGAACTTCTTTCACATTCCTTTCTACTTAAGAAAATTGTATTCATTCATTTATTTTATTTATTTTATTTATTTATGTGGGAGTTTATCGTGACACCCTCTTCGGGTTTTTACACACCTATATTCTACAATTCTACCATTCATCCAACCTATCCTTCGACATTCTTATTCGCGACCACGGCTGCAGCCGTTTCGCATTCCCCCTGTATCGCATTTGCCACGGTCGGAGGGAAACTGCAGAAAACCTCCGCCGATACAGGTCGGTACCTACCTAGTCTCCCCCAGTGTCAATGCGAGTAAACTCAAGCACGTCCACCAGAGTCGCCTAGGGTCGGCACCTCCTCAACTGTGACGATGGGCCACCCGATGTCCGACCAAGGCGTCACCATCCGCGCGATGAGAACCGCCTTGCGGGAGCACCCCGGCCGAACATCGACCCCCCACTCCTCACAGCGAGGTTTTTGTTGGACATTTGTTTTGGAGGGATCCGAACCGCCAGGATTGCAGAAAAACACTTAGAAAAAATTTCTTTTTTCCATTGGTGTCGGCTACGGGAATCGAACCCTGGCCCGCTGGGTGCGAAGCCAGAGTCCTACTCACCGAGCCACCGCGCTCCTATTTTTATTTATTTTATTTATTTTATTTATTTTATTTATTTTATTTATTTTATTTATTTTATTTATTTTATTTATTTTATTTATTTTATTTATTTTATTTATTTTATTTATTTTATTTATTTTATTTATTTTATTTATTTTATTTATTTTATTTATTTTATTTATTTTATTTATTTTATTTATTTTATTTATTTTATTTATTTTATTTATTTTATTTATTTTATTTATTTTATTTATTTTATTTATTTTATTTATTTTATTTATTTTATTTATTTTATTTATTTTATTTATTTTATTTATTTTATTTATTTTATTTATTTTATTTATTTTATTTATTTTATTTATTTTATTTATTTTATTTATTTTATTTATTTTATTTATTTTATTTATTTTATTTATTTTATTTATTTTATTTATTTTATTTATTTTATTTATTTTATTTATTTTATTTATTTTATTTATTTTATTTATTTTATTTATTTTATTTATTTTATTTATTTTATTTATTTTATTTATTTTATTTATTTTATTTATTTTATTTATTTTATTTATTTTATTTATTTTATTTATTTTATTTATTTTATTTATTTTATTTATTTTATTTATTTTATTTATTTTATTTATTTTATTTATTTTATTTATTTTATTTATTTTATTTATTTTATTTATTTTATTTATTTTATTTATTTTATTTATTTTATTTATTTTATTTATTTTATTTATTTTATTTATTTTATTTATTTTATTTATTTTATTTATTTTATTTATTTTATTTATTTTATTTATTTTATTTATTTTATTTATTTTATTTATTTTATTTATTTTATTTATTTTATTTATTTTATTTATTTTATTTATTTTATTTATTTTATTTATTTTATTTATTTTATTTATTTTATTTATTTTATTTATTTTATTTATTTTATTTATTTTATTTATTTTATTTATTTTATTTATTTTATTTATTTTATTTATTTTATTTGTCATTTATTTCAATTATTGCATTCATTTAGATGTCTTTGCCAAGAATAGAGCGGTGACGGACACGCGCCCTTCTACACGCTACCAAGATAAATACACCAGCCGCTAGACAGGAACCAGTAGCTAGGCAACGTAAGCTCTTACATTTACGGAAAATATGTGCGTGTAAGAGGTGTAGATTGACACGATACGTTCAGCTACTAGTTAATGCCTCGCAGCTGATATCTTCGCTTCAACGGGTTTATCGTGGTAATAAAATAATAGAGTCGAATATTTGTTCATGGTGGAGACTCGATTTAAATCGGACCATTATTGAAGAGTTTGTTCGTAACAATTTCGTACCAAAACTTTTTAATTTCATTTAAATATATTTAAATATTTGAATATTTAAGTTTTCTGCAAAATAGTAGAACAAATAAACAAAAAAAGATAATAATTATTCCAAATCATTACAAAATAATATAATAAGTTCATTTAGAAAAATGTTAAAAAATTTATTTTCCCATGAACTTACGGCTCTTCCCCAACTCGCCCCACCTTTAAAATACTCTGCAGTTTGTTATATAACGTTTCAAAAATGTGTTTACAGATTTGTCCTGAGCCATGTCAAGGAGCGACATTTTTGGACGTATATAATTTTTTATTAAATGCCAATGATGCCTAAAGTGCTTTCTCGGACACGAGAATGAAGATATCAGGGTAGATTAACCACGAACCCAGGATTAACATGCCTCACTGACTCCAAAGCCACAATCTCCCAAACATTGGAAAGTCGTTTGAACCAGTTGATTTCCCATTCAAGAACCCGTTTAAAATTTTAGATATCGTCGATTTCTGTGAGAAATGGATGATTGTTCTTTCGTCGTTACGTTCTGGATCTTCGATCGACTCGTAAATTGCCTGCTCATTATTAATCACTCGGAATATTTTTGAATACTTAAAATACATCTAGCGGACCCGTATTTTGATCATGAACAGCACGGCCACCGGTGCATCAAGAGTCGGAACTCTCGCTCCTGCGGAATATATTTGTTCACGGTCGTGGCGGTATCGAGAGTGAAAGACACTTTTCATGCGGCTTTATCACTAACTGCGGTAGGTATAAAATGTAACGAGACGACGAGCTATGAGATAAAAATATTGAAGCATACCACGACTATGTGAGCACGTGGTCACTATACTGTATAAAATAAATTTGTGATTCGAAATGCAATCAACCACGACCACATACGTAGACACTTTCGCATGCGCATAGGAAAACATACTGGTTTAAGCAAACGTTCTTAAATAATATTTCTATGAAAATACAAACATTTCTACAAATTTTGCAAATTATCTTGCAAAATTGAGATTTTCACATAATAATATTTTGAACAAAAGTGTCATATTATTTGATGTAAAATACGAATCTGTAATAAAATATGTTTGAATGACCTTGAAACGACCTTGGAAACTTGCATCTAAAATCAAACAAGTAATCTCATTTTACTCTTCAACCTTTAAAACTTTTATACGAAAATTGTTTTCTGAAAATTCTATTGTTCTAAATTATTTGACTGAGGGAAAATGGGGTTTAAAATGGTAGACCCTGTATAAGACAATTGATGGTTGTAATGGTATACTACTTCGTACAATTTCTTTTTGCTAGAATTACACACGACCGTATACCGAGCGGCAATAACAAGCTATGCTCTGTGCACGAGGTATGGAACTTCCGGAAGCTCGTATCAAGCATTGCCCGAGGAAACAGTTTTTCAGCTGCGTGTTCCTTATAATAAACCGGTAGAGCTGTGGAACATATATTATTGTGCAGTACTGCATATCCCGCGATAGATCGCACGTAAGTCTTCTCTTTTTATTATTTTTATTCCAAGAAAAATAGGCTCGCGTATGAGGCCAACGTCTGGCGCCAAGTATATTTCGCGATGACAAGACTTCAACGACTCTCTTTTGAAACTACTCCGCCGAGAGGTAGTCTGAGATGAAAGTAATGAAATGATTTAATCGTGTATCACGGAGCTCAATGCGTACAAAGTTAATTAGAAAAATATTTATTTCGATATTTATACGCGTGTGGACATTATTAAGTGACGTTGCAGCGTTTTGACATCAAGGAATTAAACAAAAATCGAAAGTACGAGCGAAAGATTCTATCTTCGATTTTTAATTACATATTACATAATATAATCATTTGATTTATTATGATATCGATTGAATTCACATCAATACGCGTTTATTATTTAATCAATTGCCTAACGATTTAACGATAGAATATTTATTTTCGAATAGTTTTTCGCCTCGATCTTCATTGCGCATTTTTTATTCTGTGACCCTGACCTGGCAAATGTTGGCTGTCTAGGGTGCCAGAGTTTGACGAAGGGACTTTTTCACTGCAAGTCGAAAAAAAATATTAACACCCGGTATATCGACCCCAAAACTTTTGTACACGACACCGATTCCAACGAGCTTTTTAATCAGTAAAAAGATAAGTGATGCAAATAAAAAAATTATAAATATTCATATTCACAGCTTCATAATAATTACTGTTACGTCTTTAAAAAAAAATTAACTGTTTACATCTGATTAAAATGAACTATTGTCCAGGATTTGATTTAGCCCTTAGAATAGAGTATTTCAACAAACATTATTGCCAATTGTTCGCCAGAAGAACTGGCAATTTACGATCTGAGCAATTATAAGAAACTAGGCCATCTCGAAGAGAATAGACAATTTGGCATAAGAAATTCATAATTCCTTATAGACACGTATAAAACAAATATTCGATTGCATCAACTGGATATTCGAAAGCCTGAAATATTTATAATCAATATAGCGAGGCCTTGGAAATATTTAGAGATAATTAAAACAATTACATAAACCTGAGTAGCTGGCACTGCCATTAATATTTTCTCAAGTACCTCCATCTTAGCGAACTCTCCAATCGATGAATAAATATCACCCGAATCAGGGAAATGCACTGGAATATTGAAAAACAAATTTTCAAATGTTTATACTTCCAACTTGTAAAATGGCTATTGTCGTACAAAAATCGAGTAATTAATAATTAACTAAACGGTATATTATTCACGTTCCCGCGTTTTTTATATCAAACAATCGTCGATAAACAATATATACAAGGTGTCCTATTTTTAACGATCGATTGAAATAAGTGAAGAAAGTAAGATCATGGAATAAAAACTATTCCATACTTACATATTTTATAGCTTCAAGGGGGATTCACGAGTCACACTAAAAATTGTCGCCACGAAGGTAACGCGAAGATCATCGACGGTTTGTATCAACTTTCCATTTTCTCGACTATCCTTCCGACCGATTTTTCTTCAATAAATTAAAATGGGTCACCCTGTATATATTTAAAAACTGTAGGTAAATATTTATTCGAAAAGAAAAATTCACGACTAACGATATAAAAAAATTGTATATTTGTACAGGTACAACAACGGGAGAAAACTCGTGCGTACACAAGCTCTGTGAACGTGAAGAATAACGAAGATGGAAAATGGCAGAGACGACGAGCTGAAATAAAATTTTCCAGGACACTCGTCACCGATTCTGCTTGTAATGCAACGAGGTGTCGGTCGTCTCTTCGTATGAAAAGAATAAACTCAGGTACCCTTTCGAATCGCAGCGTTCATCCATTATTTGCATATTCTCGATTCTCATGATCGAACCGATAACGTCAGGTCGATGGAGTGTTTTCTGTTGTTCCACGAGACACGAAAATTCTTCAATAAAATTATAATACAGGTGTCCTCCGTACAATGGCTGGATAAATAGCCCGGTGAGACCATGAGAAAGCTTCGCGTCCGATACGAAATTGCCACGGATTCACTACTTCGTTTATATTGTAACAACGTTACGCGATGAACTTTGATATAATAACGAGCAACGATTCTGGTACATAATTTATCTCTTGCTGGTCGTTATCTTTGGTGTGAATAAATCGTGATGAAATTTGACAAGCTAATCGATCCATCATTAATATCTACTTTAATGATTCGAACGTCAAGCTTTAATTGTTTTCACCTGTTGTCGATTTATTGTGTGAGAAAACACGTGACAAATACGTGATGCTATGATATTTATATATTGATTACTCATATGTGTAAATTAATATATTTTTATTAGGATTATTTGCCCCTTCTCTGCCCTATCTCGTGACAAATTTAAGGACAATAAAACCCTGATTAACCCAAATTGAATGAAATTCCAATAAATTATTGAATAGCGTTTTTCCAAAAACGCAATATTTCAAGTGACAAATATTAGGTTCAAAATAATTTATCTCACGCCGTTTTCTCTAGAATGATGACAACAAAAATTAATTCATGTATGGATATTTTATTACATTTTTATTCATATGCATCATACCTATATGCACATTCGTAATTCTGTACAATTTTATTATTATACCTAAGCCATTATATATGTGTCTATACATAATATATATTTAAAAATAAAGAAAATAAAGATTGTACATAAGTATATATAATGGCTTAAAGATAATAAAAAAATCGTACAAAATTACGAATTTATCTATAGGCATATAAGTATGATGCATATCGATAAAAATGTAGAAAAAAATAGAAATAACCATGCACATACATATATACACACATATATATATATATGGATATTTCTATTTGTTCGCATCCTTTCGTGCCTGTGCATCATCAATAGCTTTTATTACGGTACTGGTGGCGAGTGTAGTTTAAAGATGTGACGCAACCGCGACTGACACAAATTCGCGATGCAATATAATTTCTAGTTTCTTATCACGAAGCCGAGAACGGATGCTGCTGAAAGGGGCGAGAGGAGGGGAGGGGGCAGGCGGTATTTCATGTGCTCTCCCGATGCGAAACGCACAAGATTACTCCATTACTAATTGTAAATACTGCGAGTTGGGAGAATTGCAGAGCCAAATCACCCTTTCTCTCTTTCTCTCCTCCCCCCTCTCCCTCTCTCTCTCACATTTTCCCCCTCCCATCCATTCTCTTGGCTATTGCCCAATGTCGTTTGTCTATGATCTTAACTTAACAATGATTTGGCCGTTGTTTGCAACAGTGTGCCGATTCCGTTTGCCGTTCTGCACATATATATAGTTAATTAGCAAGATGTAACCTCGAGCAATGCTCACGTCGTATTATTCAAATTTAGCAAAGCAACGGTGCGAAGTGTGCACGCATGAGCTGCAGGCTATGTACCTATGTATAAACGTGTCTGCCGAGGTCGAGTGTGATGAGATTGTCGCATCTCATGGATCTTTTTCAACGCCTCGGGCGAGAGAATCATCGCCAGTAAATATAAATTTTCAATAAAAATAATCCAACTGTGACTACTTGTTTCACGAATTAACATTTTTATTTTATGCAACGTTAGACGTTGCGATGCGATAAGAATATTGAGAAAGCGTACTTATTATCAGAAACGATAGAAAGGTCGTACCTTTTATTTTTTCTAGGATGTTCGAAAAACCGTGTGGAACGTATGTTCGCATAGTTAGCTTATTTTGAAAGAGTCAAGGAGCGTGCAAACACCGAAACGAAAATACGAGGCCATCGCACGCGTTACGTACACATCTCCCGTTAAATACGGTCCATGTATATAACGTGTGTCCCAGAAGTTTGTCATCGTCTGGTACTAGAGGGTAGCTGGAGGTACGAGACATTTACTGACGAAGTTAGCACGGTCAATACACGATAGTTTTTAACTGAGAGACGATCAAAGTTCTCCAATCAGAGAGCTCACTCGTGTTCGAATGCAATCGAGAGCTTGGATTGGCCAACCTCAGAACGTCTCTGGTTTGAAAACTATCGCGAATTAATCGTGCGGATTTCGCACACGTCTTGGTGTCACCGCCAGCAACACGCAGGTACCAAATTGTGCGATACTTCCGAGACACCCGGTATATAAGTCATACAGTCGGTACATGCATCGTCCTTTTCACATGGCAGACCCGTTAAGTCTTTTTCAAGGTGTATATTTGATATATTATATTATTATTTGTTTCAAAACAAATATGTGATATTTGTATACTTATCACGTTGAAGTTAGACACCCGGTATATTTCACGTCCCTTTAAAATTGGATTTTCTGTAAATACCAATTTTTTTCCTTGTAGACGGAGGTGGCGGAAACTTTTCATTATATGTATATGTATAATAAAAAGCATTTTGCAGTCACGAACGACTATAAATTCGATTTAAATATTAGTATTTTTATATGTATACTATATATGTCTCCTAGCGAGTCATGATTTCCGTCTCGATATCTTGAATCATATCGACTGTCAGAAATTTAGCTGTACTTCAAAAAACATTTCAGTCTCGCCTGTTAGCGGGTCTTTACCATTCTAGTTACGGATGGACCTTCATTTACTATACACACTTGTATGCCACTGGGTAGTATGTGTATGTAGTAAATCGAGACTCGTGACCATTTCTAGCGGAACTTGTACCTTGTGACGAACGAATGTTTGAATTTCGTAGTACAAATCCAGTTATGATTAACAGATCTCGATATCCTCGGAGCAAGGTATGTAAGATCGATAGTATGTAGTGATTGGCGGGAATAAGTAGAAGAAAGAAAGAGCGATTGACGTGACTAAGTAGTTGAGAAAAATGGTGACTGGTCCATCGAGAAGTAGAACAAACAACTGTGCTAGACAAACTATAAAATCAGAAATGTGATTAGCCTATTTAAGTGCCTGAAAAAAATACAGTGCTAAAATGGTCCACCTGAGTGTACACAAAAAATGTTGTGATAATAAAACGAAAAGAGAAAACAATTCTCAATTCGAAGGAATAAAACTTTCTTTCATTCGTTGCGACGAGACACAACAGTACTTAAATAAATAATGTTCGGCTCGTCCCGACTGAGGAGAGAAATTTTTATTCGTCAATCGAAATAAATTAAAGGGAAGTGCGTTGACCTACACCCGGCACTGAAAATATCCATTCATTATAGACACGCCTCTTATTCTATTTCACGATGATGACCTACGTCAAAAAAAATAATTGGGCAATTTAAGTCATCATGTGCGATTGAGAAAATTTCATTCGAATTGATATTACTTGTTTTCAATTTGGTGACCCGTGTTGGATATAATAAAAATTATTTAGTATTTTTTAATTAATAGGTCGATCAACATACGTAAACCTACATTTTTAAAAAAACTATGATTACAATTAAAAAATAAAATAAAGCAATAATTAATTTTTAATTAATCAGAAAAATTTATTATTAATTAATTATCACTAATCATTATTAACTATAAATAGAAGCTAAAGATCTTTGAATCTAGAACATGTGCATAATTATGACTTAGAGTTATATAGAGTTTCAGAACAGATGTATGTAAAAGCAACATTGAAAAGTAAAAAAGTTTCATTTATCATCGAGATTTCAAGAATTTTAGCATGAATCAATACCTACAAATTAAAATCTCGGTAATTGAAAAGCCATACTGTTATTCAACGAGTTGTTATTTCTCAATCAATCGGGAATGTATGTTTGTTTACTCACGCGAGGCTAGCCTCCAGACTAATTTCAGCTTGATCATGTAAACAAATTCTATATCTGCTTAAATATTCTAAATCTTCGCAAGAAACATGTTAATAGAGGTTAAATCATGTTTAACAGGTTTTTATCTTTCGTATTGTTGAATCAGAAATATATGTACAGGAAAACGAAAATTATATTTAATCTTTCCCTCTCGGAATAAATATAACATATTCGGATGAAGACCGAATAATTTCGCTTTACAACATTTCAAATCACAAAATTATCGATCTGATAAAATTGTTATTTACACCCAATTCGTACATATTTTTATATTCCATGAAAATCGAGTATAAATTTTTTAAATATATCTCGATATTACAAAGGCAAGCGCATAAAAAAATTATATCCTAGATAAAATGTTGAAATCTGCAATTTTTAATAATTAAATTATTTCGCTATCCCTACGAATTATAATTTTTTTTTCAAATGGCGAAATAATTTCCTTATTTCTTTTTTTATATTTACAATGTCAACAAATTATAATGCATAATCCATTCTGTGTTACAATTGAGAATAGAAATACACGATTAGAGTACTTTTCATTAAAATATTTATCCTATACGTGATGAGGACAATTATAAATTCATCAACGAATTGATTACGAAGTGGGTAATACTTATCCACACACACACACAAATTAACTGAGTCCATTTATAGCTACACTAATTGCAAGAAGCGGAACGATTAATTCGTTTAACATCACACTGTCAAATAATCGATATTTATACGGCGATAATTGGTTATTAATCCGACTCTTATGGTACATTACACCACGTATAAAATGGATAACCCGTATTATATACATACATATATATATATACATCTGTGTGGTCATAAGACAATAAATTCATAAGCCTGAAGTGTGAGCCCGGGGCGCTTGGAGAGCTCGTCACGATTATACAGTACAGGCGAGCGTACGCCTTGTTAAGCGTAACATTCGATTTTGATCTGGCTCATGCCTATGCGCGCACACTCGTACCTAATACAAAAGTAGGTAGAGCAAAGGCTGACTTAACGGGGTATGTTTCCACTTGGACGGGACGAAAAGCGAATGGCACGCCACGAGCGCTTTCTCGTGAACGCTTCGCGTTATTTGCGGACTCGTACAAACCGTTATTTTTGCGGTTTATATATATTTTGTATATTCCAAGTTTCCATAGTCGTACGTCATTCCGGCCGTATACGATCAGAAATGTAGATATTAGTAATTAAGGTTTAAATTGAAAAAAATAGATTTAAACAAAATTGGATCGGTTATTTTTTTATTGTTATTATTTTTTCAGGAGAAAGATTTGGTCCAGTCAATGTGTAGTTAAGATAGAAAAAATAAATACATATGTAGATAATTATTAATGTATTTAAATTAGTCGAAGTGCACCATTACTTGTTTTATTCGTGGGGAGATTATTGTAGAGCTGGTTTTATTTTTCTTATAATTATTCCATGATTGTTTAAAGCCTATTTTGAACAATATTTACTGTTTTAAAATTACAAAAGATCGTTGTACAGTTTTCATGAGTTGAACTTTTTTTTTTCAATGAAAATATTATTCAGCGTCTCTTGCAGTTAAATTATATATACTTTCTTAACGCATGTATGCAATACACATAAATTTATCAATTATTCGTCACTTGCAAATATAAAAAACTGATTAAAGTCACCTTGTAAGCAATCGGAATAATTAAAATAAACTTTACGAGAATCAATATTCATTGCAATATTTATATTTACATTAATATTTATTTTTTCCTCTTATAATTGATTTACTGACATTTATTAACTTACTTCCTCTCAAAGGATATTTTCTTTAAAAAACAATCCAAACATAAGCGTGATAACAATTTGAAGAAATATCTAGAAGTATATTCCAATAGCTACGTGTCGAGGAAGATTTAAGAAATCATACTTAAAAAATGTACACACAAGTGTCTTAACTTCGAGTTTTTTTTTGACAAAAATTAATGCATTGTTTAATTTCGAATGTCCGATTAACAATAATAAAATCCAATTATGTCACAGCTGCCGCATTATGTGTTATGAAGATCATCGGTAATATCGACCCATGGAGCTATTCACTGGTTAGTACACAAAGAAGCGTCACAGTTGACTAAATATATGTGCATGATTGTGAGGGGGCGTGCAAGGAACTCTGGGGCAATAGAAACCCCTATAACGCCCGAAATTGTAACGTCGCGTACGCAAGGACCCCCGAAAGAATAAAATATCCTGTTGGGTCAAATGAAAATACGAGCAACAATCTTTCTCGAACCAGACAATATTCTAATTTTTTCAACAGGAAATAAACCACACTCACCTATAACCAAGGAATAACATAATGCTAATGGAGCCATTTTCTAGATTTACTTTGCTCCTCTCGCACCAAGAACTGCACAATAGAAAGAGTCTCATTGTTAAAGATTCTTTATTATTTATAAAGGAAAAAAGATTAATCAAGGAAGAAGATTCAGTTTCATTATTTATTCATGAGAAACAACAACAAAAAAGACAAGTAATTCATTAGAACTTTAAATTATTGAGATTTGTATTCAGTTTGAATATTTATTTGTGGGAAAATTGAAGCAAATTTGTGCGAAATAAAGAACGACGAAGATCATTGTTCACCATTGAAAATTGTTTCATTTACCTTACTGGTGCACGGTTTGATTATTCGACAACGGAAACAGGCGACTCGTGACTTTCTCACAACATCCGACGAGCGGGAAATGGGGTGTCGTTATAAGATATACGTGTCTATATGTATTGTGAAAATATCTCGTCATGTGTGGTCCTAGAATGGTCGTTTTTTAAAGGACATTATATACCCAATTTATATAATTTCAATGGGATAGTGATAAATATGCCACAAAATTCTTATTCATTTCAGTGTCGCTGAAAATTTATTATTCACGACTTTGTTTATTTTTTCATCCCTCAGTTTAAGTTGGATTGAATTCGATTGGATGAATTTAAATCAGGACAAGAATCGTGTTTGCACCATTCTACGTAAAACGTCTGACCACTCATAGGTTTGTACCTAGTTTACTTCGTAAATTCGTTCTATAAAATCTGAATTCAATTCTAGTTTTAATTGATTCAATATTTCGAATCCATTTCATGAATTTATTTTGCTTCTGGTGACTCATGATCAACCTCACCATTTATCTCACGTCCATTTTTTAAATGAACCAGGAAAAATGTTTCTAGACAATGTTAGATTTATTAAACACATCGAATTGCAAAGATCTGTCTGGGGTTGGAGACCTAGGACGTGTATTTTTCGATCCCACGATCTTACCCAGTTTAGTCACGATTTCCACTTGGCAGAAATATCAAATGTCTAATGGCATAGACGTGCTATGCGTCATCGACTTTGGATATAAATATTTCATCCTACTCTAGATGAGAAAGTGGAAAATAAAAACGTCAAGAATCAAAAAGTTTAACACGAGTAATAACCGGGGAAGGATTCGGTGAAGGCAAATTATACACGTATCTGTGACTTGTAAGATATCGAGAATGGTCTCCTTGAGATCATATAGAAATGATCTATAACCACGATACTATATGTCGTTAGTTTATAGTTTATTACGTTCACGAGGATTTATCGGGCTTTTCATACGAGAGAGAAATACATACTTTCTCATAACTACACGTATATGTATATATAGTGTCTACATATCGAGCGTACATTTTGCATAAGCGTTATACAATTGTTCGTTGTCTTTAAAATCGTGACAAGTAGTAAAAAATAAATTAATACGTTATGATGGTGTGAAAAATGTAAATCAATAAAAGTGATTAAGTTGAGTGAATCATTTTAAAAAACGTAGATTATTGCAATCGTTAGTGGTCATCCTTCAAAGTTTCAATTTTATGTAAGGACCTTTAAATTGTTATTAATAAAAAATATACTTGTGGAAACAAGTTTTTTTTAGAATATTATTTTCATAAGAAACAAAGTTTCATTTGCGTATTTAATTAAAATTGATTTATTGAAGCAATTCGAAAAAATCGATAAGAATATAATATGAAGAGGTGATAAATTCGCGTTGCAAGAAATGTAAAAACAATCAATCGAGTGTCATTTATAATGGACTAATAAATTAAAGAAGGTTTCACTTCTGATATAATTAGTGGATACTTTAATCAAAAACTAACTTCTGCACTATAACTCGATTATAACCCGAAGCCTATTCTCAATCGGGCATTATCCACTCACAATTTCACTACTTTGAAAATATTATCAATACCCATAAATGTCAAATTTCATTTATTAAATTGTCAAAGTATAAACTGGAAAAAAATCGCTCTACGAGAAACGTATCATTGCCCATGTCATTTTTATCAATATAAAGTAGTAATATTAAAAATAAAAGAATAATTACGATCGTATCATTGCCATTCCTAAAAATAACATATTTAATAACAAAACATTATTTCATACATTGGGTCACGCCGTATTACGAAAATATCGATACGCAATATGTATACATAAGATACATGAAATATATCCCGCCTATAAAAAAATATGTCTGAACCGAGACAATGAACGATCGCAATAATTAATCGATCGTAATGACCAACCGGACGAACGAGAATTACCTAAGAAAGAATTCGTATCGGTAGATTCATTCCGTAAATAGATTTACCTCGTTAAAATAAATCTCCAAATAAGCATTTTTATGTATACCATAAAATACTCAAAGGCAAACGTTTAATTATTTTTTCATAATTGACCAAAGTAATTACTTAAGTGAGAAAAATATCAGTCGTATTCCCGATTACCCACGCCCCCCAGTGCCGATTGAAATCATATTTTTTTACATAAATCCTTACGCTAACAGTTTATTATAACATCGTTTATTATTAAATTTTACTGTTCTTATCGACTCGATTTTTACCTTTATTATTTAACGCTAATGTTTTCCAGCTCATGTATAAAACTGTGTTGAAATAATGATTAAATCAATTTATCGAAACACGACTCATCAAGCTCGACTCTAAGCATTCTTTTTTCAAAATTGAAACTTGCGTTATGCATTTTTTTTTGGGACAAGGATAACTCGTATTTCCTGGTGAGATTTTTATTATCTTGATCTCTACTGGCAAGAGGTGCGAGAGAGGAGATCATGCCAGTTATATTATCCGCTATTGGCCGGACAATAATACTTTTGCTCCCTGCGTCGTGTGAGATATCCCTTCTAAATAATTCCTACAGGTCGGACTGGTCGCAATAGTCCGGTGCGAATCGGTGGGAATGGAAACAGACCGCGAGGCGAAGGTCTTACTCAATTTCTCTCTCTCTCTCTCTCTCTCTCACCGTTTTTGTATTATACAACTTTTATCAACTGGTGCATGCAGTTGTACACTACACACACATAAATACATATATATATATATATATATATATATATATATATATATATATATATATATATATATATATATATATATATATATATATATATATATATATATATATATATATATATATATGTAATGTACATATAAATTTTATTCTATATATGTATGAATGTACATATATACATCGATAGAGTATTATCTCGATGCAAGGGTGTGCCAATCTGCCTCGTATCTAACCTTTCCTATCTTCGTCACGAAATGAAACCCAAGAGAACTGACGATGTGGGAGGAGCTGTGAGGTCTGTTTCCCCTCTTCGACTTTCATAGCAGTAACTTTATTCTTACAGATTTTAACGGTAACTTACCGTGAACGTACTCGACCACAGAGGAATTCAGGACTCCGAAGTATGCGAACTGTTAATGTAACTTCAACCCTCAAATGAAAGAAGGGAGGGGATAATATTCGTTCCATTTAGTTGTAAAGTTCTCATTTGGCTTTTCGTGGCCTCGTAATTTGTAATGCATTGCTCGGATCTTGATTCGACCGATGGGAAAATTGCGCAAAATTTTGCGCTGGGTTTAGAAAGAATCAAATTAAAATAATAGTGTGCTTTGAGAAAAAATAAATAAATGCAAAATTGTTTGTTCAAATGAATATTTGTATAAAAAACATGAAATAATTCACGATATTCTCGTTAAATTTTGGCAAATAATTGGGTTATTATTTTTAAATTAATATATTACAGTGGTGGTTTTCATCGTTATTCTTAATTTTGTTTTTATGGATCTTCGATTGACAGAAGAAAAAAAAATAAGACACGAAACTAATTTATTAATAAATTATAGCAGCCATAGATATAAATTACAGGCATAGGCTTTACCAGTAATTCGTCGTGCGGAGAATTTATTGTATGTGGGATATCGAAAGGAGATCGATCTTACATGTTTGTTCAATTATTTCACCATGGTATATTGAGATCCCATCGAAGAAACGAAAGAGAGAATGAACCGCTGATTCTAGCGAATTGTTGCAAAGGTCTCGCAGATCTGCACTGATTTTTATATCATGATTAACGAATAAAATTTCTCACAGTGTAATTTTCGAATTAACTCAACGAGTAGGTTATTGAATAAAAAAACAGATAACCAGGTTTAACAGATTGGATAATTGTTTTAGGGGGGAAAATAAAATTGAAACCCCTAACAAAAAAATTGAGGTATAAATTTAGTAATAATATTGAGTATTGTCAAACAAAAAAGCATCGATCCAACGTTGACTTACATTCTAAACAATTAATATTTGATTAAATTCTCGTGATCTGCATCTGCTTTATAAGATACCTGTTTAAGAAAAAGAAATTACTACCAGGAGTCGTAACGAACAATCTTTAATCCATAAATAAAATAATTCTTATAAATATTTATACTTAATCGATCCAATCACAACCTCTCGTGATCTTTAATTTTCTTCATTATCATCTCCGCACCCCCAATTATAACAAAATTAATAAGTGGGTTCTTAATTAAACAATTATTATAAATAATTATATTTGCAACTTTACAAGTCTATTATTAAATTTGTTATAAATATCAATCTGCCAATTAGCAATATTTCTCAATTCGAACTTATCGAGAAAAAAAACGTCATTATCGTCGAATAATTAGAAAGCGAGCGAAGCCTTCCAACTTGTCCAAACGATAGAATATTAAATCTCGTAATATTATACGGAACAATTGGTCGGACTATAAAAGAGTAAGCTCTGTTACAAAATGAATTCAGTAAATCAAAATCCATTAATAAGCGATTAAACATCGACAGGTCCAATGAAAAGAAACGAAGGCCTCTCTTCGTCTCACCGTGCATGTCCGCTTAGCGATACTCTCACTCGATTATTATCTTTTGTACGAGACACGTGGTGACCTCAACAATTTCGTTTATTCACGTCGCTGTTCATTTTTTTAAGCTAATCGATCACTCCGGCAATCGGATCATTTATTTGCGCAACACTCGGGCGTTGATTTATTTTTGTTCCGTTTCTTTGCGTACCGCAGTACTCGCGAGTTTCTTCGCTTTCGCTTTATATATTTATAAACCAATATATATATATATATATCGGTATATCGAATATCAAGAGGAAAGTATCTCGGACGCGAGACTTCTCGAGCCGAAGTGTACATTTTTTTCATCATATTTCATTAATTCTCCACGACGTTTCGATCTACCCGAATAAGATATTGCACAACGAGATAGCGTCAAAGAACTCAGAAGTTTGATCGATTCGGCAGCGATGATTGCATTTTTTTTTCTCGTTATTTTCGACGTTCAACCGGTCGTATTTTGGCCGGCCGGCCTCCTCGAGCAAGGTTGCACCGGATTAAACCACCGATTTCATTTACGTCACACTTTTTGTGAATTCAACCCGACGTGTGCGTTCTTTTAACACAGAGAACTTCGTGGAAATTACACGGTCGTGAAATTATTTTTCTATCAATTGTTCAATGTAGACGCAAACTTGACTTTTTAATTCGCGTACGAAGTAAATGGAAATTATTTGATTATTAAATAATTGATTGGAAATATTTCATTCAGAATTTTCACGATATTTCGTGTTATCAATTAGACAAATCGCGAGACTATCGGTTCGATAATAAATGGTATCTACAGTTAAATATTACATTAAATTATTTAAATATTTTATATAAAAATAATGCGAGGACTCGGACGATAACGAAACCATTGGGCGAACTGGTAGATAATTTTTTATAAATATTGTATTTAAATAGTGATCGATCTTGCATGATTTTTTATCCACCATCTTTCGCTGCGAAGACGCTGAAATGTATAATAATACGAAAAATATGCTCTTGCGGATTTTAATCTGGCAGCCGAAATAATAATTTATCTTTCGAGAAATTGGAAGAATATTACTGCTCTTTATATAATTCGATAACGTCTCGACATTTTTAATAATTTTTTTTTTAATAATAAACAGATGTCGACGTTTTTTTTGACATTTTTTCTTAAATATATTCAACGAGAAACTAACAAAAAAATTATGAGTATTATACATAGGGCGTTCTTGCCAGTATACGATGAACTCGTAGGATACGTAGGTGGAAAAAATATTCAGGAAACATCGAAGTCAATTTTGCGGAACTGGTTGGCGTATACGCCGACGAGCTATATATCAAGACTTTGCATTCGACAGTAGGTACTATTTCAGTTCCGCCACTTGGGATCTTCAAAGTCTCGCTCTACTTAATGAAGCAGCCACGCGACTCGACGCACCTGAACTCCAATTTTCACGGGGTACGATCACGCGAGACGATTGTTTCGCACAAATGTCAGAAAGCAAAAAAAAAGATTAATAAAAAAGTACGATCTCCGTAACTCTGCTAAGAAATTTCCAAATTTACGTAACAAAATTTATACGTTTTTTAAATTTGTTCGAGGAATGTTATTGATCGAATAAAAAATGCGAATGCTTCGGGGGGTTGCAAGTGATCTCTAGGGAGGTGGGGTTCGAGCAATGAAATCAACCAAAAAGTGTGATCGAAATTCGTGAATATTTATTAATATTTATTTACTATTTTATTTTCTACGAAGCGCCCAATCTCGATCTAGAATTTACTATTTTTATTTTTTTGAGAAGTTACTAATATCCCGGCCAAGATTGTTGACCATAGAAAAAAAAACGAAAATTAGATGGTTAAATATTTAGTGGTCCAAAAACAAACCAAAAAAATGACCAAAACAAAAAAAACAATCAAAATATCAATTGTTAAAAAAAATCGATGGAGAAATGAAAGAAATCTGAGCTTCTAACAGCTCCTTACTTTTTCCCCGCCCTCATTATCAAATCGATAGGCGAGCAGCGATCGGTAATTTTGCATTCCGCTGGTTGCCGCAACATTGGAAAATTAAATTAGGTAAGCAGCCCCTTAATGACCCTCAGCTGAAAGTAACGCCCAGACCTCACCGCGATAAACGTAGAAATCGATCGAGAAAGCCCCCAATTCACGGGCGAATACCCGACATTAATTTGCAACAATTTTGTTTTCAAGTGTGCCAAGCAACGTATTCGTAGCCGCTAAATACGTATATATTTACACAGATGGCGTTATTGAGGCGTTCCAATAGTTGTTGTTGCACGACTTTCTACGTACTGTGTGGTCGACGTGTAGTATCACCAGTAAAAAGAACGTACGCTACTACTGTCGGTCTGCAGAACATTCGCAGCCTGGAAACTTACAGCCCTGGCAGAATCGAAAGTAAATATATACATATATACATGGTACTCTTTTTATGCACACACACACTCCCATAAATGCGCAATGCTAAATTTAACACACATACGTAAGTACTTTGTCTGGATTACGTGCTCCGTATGTATTATACATACGCATACAAGATTGCACATTTGCTGTTGGAAAGGGCGTGATAAGGTGAATGTCCCAGATAGTAACCGACCGAGAGTCTTACCAACGGAAAATTGTGTGTGCCTGATGAATTAGTAATTGAAAATATAAGTATGCCACCAAAACTTGATTTCGTAGCTAAATAGTGTGGGTATTTAATAAGGAGATATTGTAATCAGTGGGAGCTCTTGAATTACGTCATTATTAGCCAACGTAATCAAACATACTTTAGTAGTAATACAGCGAATTTAGAGTTGTTTTTTGTTCTTTTTTTTACAAGATTTTTCGATTAATACAGAATTGATTTATACAGTGATATTGGAAATCGATGCGTGACTTGAATAGAGAGAAACCTCTGCGTCGGTTAAAAGAACCTATAGCAGCGTTGGAAACAGGAAGTGTGCTGGGAGTCCAACAAATATTTCTAGAATTTAGATCATATTGTGTGAATCAAAATCTAATTAAATTAATAATAAATCACCGATTTAAGGAATGATTAAAGTTTATCTGAGGTTACAAATGGGTCTGGTTGTTTTTCTTATGAAACGACGTCATTTTACCGCGCTACCGCTGCGAGTCACTAACTAGGACACACCGGCTCCCACGTCTACTAGTTCTTGATTGAGCTATTTTTCGGGCTTGGAACAAATTTTGTAGTGTCCTCTTGCTCTCGATCAGGAAAGCCCAAAATAACGGGAAGAAGTAAATATACTAACAGATTTTAAGTGAAAAATATAAGAAACATTTTGAGAGGGTCCAATGATCTTGACGTATCTCGCTAGAAATCACCCAATCAAAACCAAAATTGTGCCTTGGTGCTAAGTGGTAGCCAATATTGAAAAAATAGTGTAATTTCAGTACAAGAATAATGAAAACACGTTGTTGAAAAATGTATTTCATAAATGAACTATCGTTCACTTTTTTGTAAAATTACCTCGTCAATTATGACCAATTAATTAAATTATCAAGGATCAAACTGTATTTCGAACAGTGCCAAAGCTTATGATGTCACAGGCTTCGATTTGAGGTTGCTCAGCACCCGTGCCCGACAATCTGCTACCTACACTTGTATGATTTAAAAAAAAACAGTAAATTTATATTTGTTTCCAACGCCGATACTAGAAGAACCATTTGTCTTGCTCGATAATTTATAAATCCGGAACCGGTAGGTATGCCCAAAAAGGATAGTCCACGATCAAGTCGATCAAGGTTCTTTTCCGGAGACTGATCTGTCGGAATTTCGGCTCGTTATTTTTAGAAATCAAAAAGTATAAAGCGACAGCCGAAGCGATTGGCCCAGTTAAGGTAACGTGAAAAATCGAACTCTACGAAAGTGCGCGTCAGGTATCGCCGCCGGTGGCCACGGCTGTCGGAGATAAAAACGTGGAGAATGTATTTTTACATAATCTCGAGCAACGACAGGATTTGGAGTACCACGGGATCGCGCGCCATTGCTCTCGATTTCCCAGCGTCAACTTTGTATTTTAACGAGTCATCGTTACATGGACCGATCCAAACGATGTTTACCTTCAGACTTTCGATACTTCCTGGTCGAAAATCGATAGAACTCTATCAAGGCTCTATCATCAGGATCGCTATTGACCGATAATGGAACGACGAATCCTGAAGGCCGTGACATTTTCGCAGATGATCGGTCGATAATGTCGAACCATGACCGAGGGTTTTCCTACGGCACTTATTGTATCTGTAACTCGATTCAATTGCGACAAAAAAATCGGTTATAATCGAGATACGTAACGATTGTATTTAACAGATAAATATAATAGTTCCAAGGTGACAGGATCCCTTCCATCGAATTATGTTCGACCGTGAAGTCGAGAAACCGTTTTGATACTTTCGCGTTTAATACAATGTGTTCGTCGCGAATGTTGGAACAATCGTAATAACACTCGGTTCTTCGAAGAAATCTGATAGCGTTACGGCATTTCGTTCTCGTGTTGCAGAGAAAGGTGCGTTAGGCGCGGTAAACGAGTGAAGGCCCTGGCGTGACGCGCAGAACTATAGATATATATATGTACAAATGACCTATATAGCGAGGTAAAATCGAGAGAGTCGTCGACTCCAAGCGGTACGTTTTAGCTTGCGATTTCTGTGCTCGGAGAGTTCGCAAGGATAACACGAGGCATCGTTTTATATGCCCCGAGATTGTGCGGTGCAAGGAATAACACGGGATACATTTCTCGACTACGAAATCAACGCGACAAACACGCCTACGGAAACCACTCTATAATTGCAAATAAAATGTTACGCGTACGTAGCGATAGGATATACCTACTCGTGCTCGCGCATGGGTATTCGGATCTATCGACTCTCGACGCTATCGCGCATGCCCGCGCGCTCGCGCATGTGCACGCGCGTTCGCGCATGCGCGCGCTCTCGCGCTCGCGTAGGCGTCGACTCAGACAAACGCGCGCATGTACGCATGCGCGGAACTACGCGTGCCTACATAAACGCGAGGAGTTGATCCGGCATAAAATGCCCGTGCTAAAAACAGAATGTCGTATCCGTATCGTGACATTAAAGTATGTCTTCGTTTTGCATATATCACTCACGCATTTTCAACGATATTGTGTATCAGGTTCTTATACACTGGAGGTGTAGGTTAACACGTGTATGCAAATTTCAGGCTCTACATGCGGTCTCCCATATAAACTTTACGACGGTCCTTAGGATTTACTACATCGATACAGTTTATTACGAGTAAACCCAAAAGTTAAGATCTTCATTTGGTAGACGGGAATAATAAATACCAATGCCGTCGAAGTACTCGAAATCCTCGCTTTTTACGCCTCCGACGTTCATGCTGCGCTTAAATCTATTGTTATAACTATAACTTCGTTCCATTCGCTATAGCATTTCAAAGTCCGAATTCGTGTTTCACGCATGCGCGGACGCGTGTGATTCGTTGTAGTATACGATTAAGACCACGTACGCGACCACGGTCAGTCCCGACTAATTAAGTAGCGAGATTATAAACTTTATTTGAGGATAATTTTTATACGATTATAATTTATATACGTACGCCGTAAATGATGTATGTGCGATTCGTGCGCGTACCTTATACGTATATAATGTTTCGTTGTAATCTTGGAATACGAAGTCTGAACGAGATCTTCCCATGATCCACTTTCACCACCGTCGCCGCAAGAAGTTACTTACGAAATATTCATAATTTCATTATTCCTATACCTAACTGGGTATAATTATATACTCCTATATCAAGACGCGTAGCAAGTCGTGTACGCATGCATTACTGGATCTCTGGATCGAAATTAACTGCGATTATTGAAATGGTAGACGAGAAAAGTTCTGCGAATGCTCCTTAATCCGATCGATGATTTAACCCTGCAGTGTGTTTTACGCTTCTCAAATTAAAAAACAAATTTATTATGTCAAAATATATTGGTATCAGGAAAAAAGTGACCATAGATCAAAATTGGAATTAATTTAATAATATTATCTCGACCCGACGTATAAAGTTGATAATCTCATCAGATTAGAACGAGAATTACACAGGAAAGTGCACCATTTGATTATAGCGGAGTTGGCATGACCCATGAAAGAATTCAATATCAAAATAATACGTAAGTTCGTACTTTGCGTATAATTGAAGTGAGTATCGCCGTTGGTGAAAACCGCGAACCATACTGGCAAATATATGACTTAACGCATTACGCGTGTTCGCTTATTAGGAAAGTGTGAAAGTTGTTCTGCGTGGGTGGGAAAAGTGATAAGAAAAGCGAGAGAAGTAGGAGACTGTGGTGTTCCAGTAATGCTTCTCATGTGAGAAAACGATGCCCGCACAAGCCACCTAGTGGATCTTTTGCGAATTAACACAGCAGTTTTTATCTCAATACTTTTTCACGATTTATATAGAGATGAAAGAAAATCCAATGCAGGAACACTTCGATAAAAAAATGTAGAGAATGAAAACACCACTTTCAACTGGGACTAAAAACTAGAAAATAATAATCAATATCTGAGAATTTTATCCAGAAATAGGTGGTTCATTGGAGAATTCTTCAGATATGTAGTTAGAACGCTTGGAGCATTGGTTTTACTATATAGTGCAAATGTGAGCCGGGTAAAAGTGCGTGTATTGGACAGCTAGAAGATACTGTATAAGGCAGCACTGACGTTGCCGTGGGAGTGGGATCGATCGATCCCACGGTTCGATCAAGGTTTTGCACTCCGCAAGAACCCCGCGGGTTACAAGGCGATCTCGCTATCGCGGATCCGTAACAAGCCGGTGGTAATCGCGTGTGCGATGACAGTGATCCTTGTTCCGCGAAAGGAACTAGGGGGCCCTTTTTGCCCATTTACGTAACTCATATGTGCACTTCATACGTTCCGATATGCCACTGTATACGGATGAAGAAAAGAAGCCGTGTGCCGCGTGTGCCCTATCAACGGGCGTGCAAGATCGTTTTGAAAGTACGTTATGCTGTCTATGATATAGGTGCTCGATCCTGCGGTTTCCAGAGAGCCATGGTGGAGTCACGCTTCAACTAGGTATGTATATTAATAGTGAACTCTCACGGTGACTCTAATTTTCCGAAGGAACTCGAGATCGTCACGTGGTCGTGGAAGTCACGGTAGGTACCTATTTGATGTCACCTAAATTATTGACGAGGAAATGTTTCCAAGTGGTTACCAATTCTGGATAGAAATGTTCATATTGTAGCGTGTACCATATAGAGGATTTGGCACAACTCGGATGATGACAGTACTGTGGTATAAAGATGAACGTTCAATTAGCACTACTGATTGGTAAATCTAGTCTGTTGTCTGGTCTAATTCGTTGTATCCGCGATGAAGAATCGGATCAATGGTTTCTGAAAATCCGGGTACTATGGATACGAGTGGGGAGGAGCGGTGAGCCTCGTCCTGAGCCTTTCAAATGCTTCATTGCGTTTTGCCTTCCATTCGAATACCATACCCTTTCTATTTTTCTGTTTGTATCAAGGATTTGGCCTTCCACGACAAAAACCTTGACAAATTTTCCATAATCTCTAACGACTCCCAGGACGAAACCGCCTTCTGTCGGATTTTTAGAATCGATCATGCTTTCATGATTCGTATTTTCTCCGAATACAATTTAGCCCTCTCTCTCAAGATGGCGCGACGCGTCTATTTGGTTCGTAGTTTCCTTGACGCAATGTTACACGCTCCATCCACTTCGAAATCGCGATTCGTAAATTCTCCGGAATGGCGAAATAGATTGAGATGAAATTTAACTTGGACAGTGCAAAATTATGGCAAAAAGCGGCTAAGCTAATCTTCGGTCCAATCGGGTGCGACATGTTGGAGAATTTACGGATCGCGTTGTGCAACTATCTCTCTCGCACTCAAGGGCCACTGGACCACTGGGTGGCGCCACTTACTGCGTGAAATGTAGTTTGCTCGGTTTAGCCTTGTCTAGACCGACTATTTCTTCGATACTTTGTGAGAATTTATAATTAAATGGTCACAAATTATTATTATTGGACAGTTTCTATAAAAAATAGTAATAATATTTGCATAAGCTCCTATTTTAATGCGACAATGCTGTCGCGGTAGTCTCGCTTCTGACTAGTCGTAAGTTCATGCTGCCCCCACATATATTTATCGATAATCTTTTTACTCGTCCTATTCACGCCGGTTATTGTCCCCGAGGGATCTGAATTCTTTTGCTTCTCTTCCCACCAGATATTACTTTTTTAAATTTTATTTTATAATCAAGCTGTTAAACCAAGTCGTTATATATATGTACACATAGTTTTCTTGGCGCCATCGTTGTCAGATGCGTTCCAGCAAGGAATCAAGTTTTAAGAAAACCGGTGAAACTGGATGCACCTTTCACGTTTCGAAGTTTTTTAGAGGACTATTGGTTCTTTTTCATGGACCGTTGCAGTGGGTGTATAGCTATCAAGGTAAAGGCCAGAGAAGTTGAAAGATCGAATTGGTTTCGCGAGTCACGAACGTAAAAGTCCGGAATCTAGAAAAGAAACGTACAAGGATTTTCTCATAGGATACGGAGTCTCGTGTATCGTTCGCAAAACTAAAATACGAAATGTAAGAATTAACTCAACTCGGCCGGTAAATCAATTTGCCGGTTGTTCAAACGTTTGCAGCTCGTGGAAAGTTATTATTTGCATGCGTGATTTTCTTACTCGGGTTAATGTCCTTATTTTTACTATTTTCCAAGAAAACTTATTATTTTTCAGCATCTCATACGAATTAGCGATTATAATAATTTGGATCGCATAGGTCAACAAATTATCAAGTGGATTGAACATTTTGTCCAAAAGATAGCATTTCTCTAAAACATAAAAAAATTACTAATCGACAACTTAAAGTAAAGCACACGCTGTAACTACAATTTTACATGTAACTACAACTCTGTAACGAAACTGATCTCTTTAATCTTCTTATTTATTTAAAAACAATAAAAATGTAAGTAGAACGAGAGGTGGGAAGTAAGTTTGAGCTAGGTATTTATCGCCATACGCCAACGGAACAATGACTAGCGCCCACCAACGAGGGACTCCAATGCAAATGGCTGATTACCCGCATTTCACATAATGGATGACAATGTTAATCGTCATTTACAGTTTGTGATGGTAATTGGCACTATTGCGGATGTCAAACATTAACAAACGTTTTTTTCAAGTGGTTAAAAGTGCCCGTTGGCATTATGAGGGGTAACGAGAATCTTTATGAACATAAGTAATGCTTACAGCTGGAGGTTTTGTTGCCATAAACAGGTATTAGATCGAAACTTTGTTAGACAAGTTTTCCAACCTCTTATATACGGAGTGGTGTGTCTCAAAATGGTAGCACACATAGCTTCTCTAACGCAATCAAACGAATTGCACGGTAATTTTTGTTTGCAGAAAAAAACGTAAGTCGAACATTTATTTTAATTAATAGTTATATATACTTATTCTAGATCTAGGTAGGTAGGTTATTGTGTCATACACGTCTGCAACGCCCTCGCGGTAACGTCGAGCCCTAATTCGGACGATTTTCCAAGTCTGACGTTGAACTTTTTTCTGAACGCACATTTCAGAAATTCAAAATTGTACTCACGTCTCCAGGACTTTAAATTTTACCTTATAAATAATATAAAACTGCATTAAATACGGATTTGCATTTTGGTAAGGTCACAAAATGGTTACAAAAATTATTCACAGAATTTTCCATATAAAGCTATTGCTAAAATATCGAGAAGTAATAAACAATTCTTATTTGGATTTTTTCGTATACACGGTGTTCTTAAACTATCTAAATTTTAAAAATACCTATATGGGTGGCGCCAATACGAACAAAACGATTTTTTCACATATTATCCTGCGACAAAAATGACCCGCGATATTCATTGATAAAATTTGAAATTTTTAGCTATAAGCCAACAATGTCGTTGAGCCCCCTGCGATTGAGTGATCAACCAAAATTATTCTCTTTTTATTCAACATTATTCATGAATCTCAACACTAAAGATTTTTTAAAATCACTGTCGTTTTTGACATGAACTTGATATATCATCAAACCAAAGTTCAAAAATATACCACTGTTAAAAAGCTATTATCTTAAGCATCTTGTTAATTATATGCATTATAATAAGAGAAATAGTTTTGTTTGTAGATTGTTATAGGGGCGTTAGTGATCATCCCCTTTACCTAAATTTGTGTGCTGTAACTTAGTAATGCAATAGTGTGCTCTAAGACACTTCATGGATCGATCGAAATAATCCCATCATCGGATCGCAATTACGTGCACATAAGATGTATCACAATTCGCTATAGTGAACGATGCTTAGAGATAGACACTTATGATGAGAACCGAGAATATAATACCAGTATGATGAGCGGTTCGTCGGCCGCACCTGAATATGTACCGAAGCTCCGATTTCCCATGGATGGTTATAACATAGTACAACTCGATTTGTTAACTAGACGATTTATGCACAAGCTTTATAAATCTAGTGGTTAATTGCAGAGTCGTGGGATGTTATACCGACGAATAATACGATACGCAATTTACCCCATTGTTATTTTTTATTTTGAATATTCGACTGAAAAAATACTCGAGTACTTAACAATTTCAATACCATATTTTCTTATCCCTGCGAAAAAAAATTAATTGTCGATGGCATGACGAATATATGCGAGAAAGGCTATAAAAAATGCTTATTTTCTTTGGTTATAATATATTTTATATTATAATATATTTTACATTATTAGTTTCGATAATAATGAATATTAGCTTTTTATTAATATTTATTGTTATTAGTAAGAATATTTGTAACTCGTGAACTCTCGAGATAAAATCAATTTTTTGAAAAAATGTATCAATTCGAGCACACAAAAAACAGCTCCAAGTATAAAAAGGCAAAAAACTGTGTTTTTTTTTGGGAAAATCTTGATATTTCTCAGTTTCTAAAAAATAATAAAAATTATCCATTGAGAACTATTGTCCGATAAATTAGAAAAAATTATTCAACACTACTTATTGTGATAAACAGCATTGTGATTAAAAAAAGTTAAACACTTTAAACAAAATTATTGTCGTTAAAGATAAAAGGAATATTTTTTATGTTCTCGATGCTCCACGATATAATTGATTATATTCTTGTCGCACCAGAATCCTCGTACAATTTTCCAACTTTAAGTATGCGGTTAAGTAATTGTTGGCAAGCTATACCAGTAAATCTAATCGCACCGTCATTAGCATCAATTGTCTTCGGGTACCGGACCAAGAAACTTTTATTTTAACGATCTTGACGAATACACTGAAACTTTCAGCCGGAAAATCTTCCGTCTCTCGAAAATATACACGAGCTCGATAATGCCAACACCGTCTTCTCTTTCTTCTCGCTTTCACATTCTCCACAGCAGTAGCACAACAACTTCTTCGATACAAAGAGTGTTCCAAATTCAGCAAGATTTTTCTTATTCCGATAGAAGGATAAGAGTCATTGTTCTTTTGAAAAAACAAAGAAAAAATAACGACGTAGTTTGAGAATAGCAAATTTTTCTGCCTTACCATCAGATGGTAAATATTTATCAAGTTAATTTATTTAAATATTCGCAAGAATTAAAGCAAGATAGCTATTTCGGTTTGGACCGGATCTAAATTCCATTGAGTGAAATTCGCAAAATCGAATCGGTTCAAGCGTGACGCTCGAATTTTGAGGTTAGTTTTTGTCCATTCTTCCGGAAAAAATCTCACAGGAATCCCAATCGTGGTTCGATCAATCGATGGATGACTAACACGGTATGACGCTGATGCGTCTTTTATTCGAAAGTCACATTTTCCACTATTAGGTAGACTATAAAAAAAGTGATACGTATCCTCGCAGATTTCTCAAAATGGCGGCTTCGACAAGCTTACCAACGGTATTAAAAGTGCAAGTCATTTCTAGGGATCTTCTTTTTTAAAGTGAATATTTCTTCGGTACTTTCTTTTCAGTAATTACGTGACTATACATTATTCATAATCACGCATTAGAAACATAATTGTACATCTATCAAAACAGTATTCTAATTTTGGGTCTACAACAGGCCCAAGGACCGGATGGATTGTTTACGAAATATTTTTTTGAATATGCGCATATGTTTACGATTTCAACCACCAGCCATTGCATAGATTGCCTTCTATAAAATAATAATCATGATATTAATAATAACAAAAATAATAAACAAAGAAATTTATTTTGCGAATTCGCTATAGGGTTGACCCGAACAATTATTTCAAGAAAAATATTTTAAATGTAAATAAATATCCTTTGATCTAAAATTATTAATAAAAAAATGATCCTCGTTTACGACAGTTACGAATTTATAGCCGCAAGAATTTTTAATTTTCAAGATTTACATTTTAATTCATTTTTTTTCTGAACAATTATACTCCGTTACAAAATAAAATCGAACGGAAAACCTAGTGGAAAATATCATTCGTCATCTAATCGCACAAAAAAAATCCCCCAAACTAAAAATGAAACATTACCGTTGATTAAAATTTCGAAATTTTACAAACTAATCCATAATCACGTATCAAAGCCACCGCTTCCAGTTACTCGATCATGATCGATTTAGTCATATTGCAGTATAAATCCGTATTCGCAGCATCCCACTTCTCGAGAGGCGACCGAGTAGCCATGACATAATTCCGAGTTGCATGCCCGCTTCGCGATTGATTATCCACCCTCCCCACCCCCCCCCCACCCCTTTCGCTCAAAGAATCGGCAATTATAGCGCGAATTCGCGATTCCGTGCACGAAAGGAGAGTAAGTGTAAATCCAATCGAGGAGAGAGAGAGAGAGAGAGAGAAAACGAGAGTGAGAGTACGAGAGAATTAAAGGGGCCACGAAGCAACTCCCACGGAGACCAGAATCGCTGTGCGCACAATATCGGACAACTTGGTACACCTCCGCGACACAACATCCCCCTCCACTTCTCTCGAGTATAATTATCTTCAAGCTCGCCCCTATGGCCCGTTCTTTCTTTCTTCATTCCCGATGATTCTCCACCTTCCCGACCTCTCCCGCTTTTACCACGAACATTCGCCGCGCCCGACGAAATTTCTCTCCTGATGAGTATGACGCAATAGGGCACAATAGTAAACCCGGGATAAACCGATCATTATCCGCTCACAGGAGTCAGAACTCTCGCAACGAGATTCGAAGAGATATGTGTCTGTACGTAGGTAGGTACGCTTAAAAAAAAAACAAGAAAAAAAAGGATAAGGAAAAGTGTCCGTCACGTTCCCGGTTATCGAGCACTCAGCGAGAATTCAACTTCTTTTTTTTTTTTAGATGAAAATTTTCTAGGAGATTTCGAGAATAAAAAGGTGAGGTCTCGTGAGAAAGTGAAAAGTAAATGTTATTTTTGGTGAAATTATTTAGGAGCGTTTTGCAACGATTGTTCGTGTATTGTCACTGTTGAAATTACAATATAAAATGTACATATCGTCGACTTTTAGATAACAAACTTTGAAAAAAACCGTTAATTACATTTTGTTCTGATTCCAGTTAATTACTTTAATAAATATTTTGACTGTATAATGACGTTTTATTCTTGTTCTCGTAAACTCTCACACTAATGATGACATAATTCATCGATAATTCATTCGATAATTCATCAATATCAAAAGTAATTAACTACTTTACTTAAAATTTGGTTTATCTCGATTAGTGACTTATTCTTGCACTAATCGTAAGCTAACAAGCGAATGTAATATTTCAGCAAATTTTAGCTGGACCGGAATGAATTTGTGACAGGGACCGAGCAAATTTTCATCCCAACCGTTTATATCAAACCGGAGAATTTTCGAATCGAGTTTTGCAGCTTTCCCATACCCGAGAGTGAGAGTAAACAATGACTAAACAATATCGACAATATTTCAAAACCTATCGCGTGCTCTCAAGATCTTGACCTTTCGTTACGAAACTGCCGCGAGGATAAAACGATCGTCGATTAAGTTTTTAATAAAACCGATCGATCGTAACGACTATGTTCGATAAGACGAAAAGCCTAAAACAGTCGGTAGTCGGTGGTTAGCTGTCCTCGGTAAGTAAAGACAGTAGGTACGAAAAATGATAAATATACGCGAGCTCGAAGATGATGTCGATTACGACGCAAAAAAAGTACAAACGTGCATGCCAAAGTCAATGAAAACCAACATGCGAAGAATACCCCGAGGCATGATTAATGTTATGGTAGGCGAGCGTGACGGGTAGAGTGGTAATTGAATGATGTTTCGAGTACCGTCTGATCGACAGCAGGAGGAGGATGAGGAAGATGAAAAAAATGAAAAGATTGACATCTCTAAGATTCCCTTCCGGATTGTCGAATTGCGAGATCGGACACCGTTACGCGACAAAATACATCTCATAAATATAAACGGGATAATCGTCGTATATACGTATGCAGCATTGAAATGCAAATGTTTTATAATAAATGTAAAACCGATCGGGTTACTTCGAAAAAGAGGTAGAGCTTCGAAACTGTCGACCCTCATTAACAATAATTATCAGCTTGAAAGATAATATTCAATATCGATAAATCGACGTAATTAATAATATTAATTAGTTGGATTAATTTAAATCGTATTTCTTGTATCGGGTTGAAAATTTCTTGAATTTTATTACAGAGTTTAATCAATGAGTCGTAGCCCACTTTATAATTATACAGTTTTTACTTGATCAAAAAATGTTTTTTTTTTGCAAAATATCATAGTTTGACGAACTTTGAGAATAATTATTTTTTAAATAAACTTCATAATCATCCCTACGATTAAAATATCGGCATTTTAATCATTTTCGATTAATCTTCGAGCGCGAGAGAGTAATTAAGTATTTGTACTAATGGAAAGGAGGACCGACGCCTTTACGTTAATTTAACCGACAATGTAATAGCGGATGAATCAGGGATTAATAAAGGAATGTTTCAAGCACATCCTCGCGAATACCGTTATTCGGCCGTAAGTTACAGCAATTACGCGATTGCGTCATAGGTCGCCAGCGTATACGGTCCATCGCTATCACAATCTTACCGATGGTAAGGAAGATAATTAATCGTTGATCATCGCAGCTTATCGAACGAGTCGGAAGGTCATATCGCGCGAAAGAAATAAATACACCTCATCTTTAATATCCCGTAATTACTTCGAGAAAAACAAAATTATTTATAGATCTTCGGATAAACGCGATCCAAGAATAAACCAAACAAGCTTTACGTCAGTCCTTAATACGAAAAAAAATTCTAGTTTCGATTAAAAATGAAATTAATTCGTGAATTATAATTTTAATCGAATCGAATTGTGGAACGCGATCGATATTATTAATTTTCATAACAAAAACCTGCGTCCTCCTAGATCGCATCATCGTCGGATTATACGACGAGCTAAATGCATAATATCAATGATGAGCTATTCTTCTCAAGTGCATTATGTCATTAGAAGATGACGACAGCGAGGTGTCAATGTTGTTCCAAGGAGTCCTAGAGTGTCTCTCGATCACGTGGGTGATCAGAAGGTCCCGAAGAAACGCAAATAATTGGTAACCTATGACATCAACGGTGTCCTGACAGGGGATGGAATTCCAAAGGGGCGTTGATACGTATAAATATTGTTTAATGACGCGAGAGAAACGATCGCTTCGAATAGAAACCTCTGTCATCCTCCGCACGCCGATATTCGCGGTGTGACGAATCATCCGTGAAGTAACGACAGTGAGAGGGATGATACGAGAAGGCGAATGTATAAAACTCACACTGGCAATATGGGACGACTGGTTGAAGAGGAGGAGGTTCTATGGTGATTTGCATCCTACAAGGATGAGGCTCAAAAGTAACTACCAACAGGCATATATTATTTCTTTCGAAATTAATTCGTGCACTGAAAAACAAATTGTTGAGTTTGCTAAATTGCGATGGTCGCGAACATCCAAACGAATATTTGCATATTCGAGGTGAATAATTGTTTCCTGTAACAATTATCCTGCCCGTCGAACCAGATTATATGGAACGAGCGAACAAGCGTTTTGTTGCGAAAATTGATAATTGGTTCTGCCCAACCGTTACCACAAATTTTCCAAATCCAATTTATTTCGTTTTTCAGTATACGATTAATACGTCCACGTTCGATTTGTGAATGTAGATTTTTTAATCGTAACTACTTTGTACGTCAACGATAAAAAAAATGGATCGATTCGTGTTATTAAAATTTTCTCTCTTTTTACTATTCCAAAATTTAATCGTACTTGGAAATATTCAAAGATTGCAGGATAAAGGACCTCTCTCTCTCTCTATCTCTCACTCTTATATAATTGTTGGATTGAACGAGAACACATCAGTTTCAAGGAATATAACATTTCTCACGAAGAAACAGAGTTCATTCGATTTCCTATTAAAACTGAGAACAAGATATTTCGATCTCTTCCTCTTTTCGTCAAAAACCTCTAATCGAAGACTATCGTTCCAATTTCAACGATAACCTATCGACGTTCCAATCGACGAGGACTCCCCGAACGACGCAACACGCTCGGTCGTGCCAACAAAATCAAGATGAACAAAACGAAAAACGAACCAAAGAAAAAAAGATAAAAATCATACGAAGTGTGCATAGATCATCGTAGTGTGAAAAACCCATCAGGCAGAAAACGAGAGCCGTGTGGAGCGCGAAATGCGCAACGGCCTAGCCTCTACCTACCTATCTTCGTTCCCACTTTCCTCAATATTATCCCAACGGCTAAGTATACGTCTGCGAACGTTCGAAGAATTATTTGTCTCCCTATACGCTGTGCGAATAATATGTAACGATAGGTGGGACTTTGGCATACTATCGATATACCAACATAGATGATAAATACCTTACTGTATGATAGCAGCCATGAACTATTCGGTATACCATAAGAAAGTATCCGAGCTATACTTATAGGTGAGATATTTGAATAAAGTTATAATACGGAGGCTGACTGAAGTATGCGTCCCACAAACGGGCAACGTGCTCTTATATAGTTATGTACGAGCGACAACATTAGCCATGTATATATATAGGTATATATATATATATATATATATATATATATATATATATATATATATATATATATCTATATATATATGCATATCCATGCAACATAGACACACACATACAAATCTATATATATATATAAATATTTATACACAAAGACAATCATCTGTACACGTCTTATATACATTATATATATAGTACATAATATAATATATATATGTAAGACGTGAATAGATGGTTGTCTTTGTGGGAACACCGACGAATAAGAATATAACGAGAGCGACACGAAGCGAAGAACAAGAGGTAAAGTGTTTATTTATCGCTTTGGGTGCGAAACGACGTCGCCCTTACAATAAACATTTGCACGACCAAGTAGTATATGTACGTGAATATGTATATGCATACGTATGAAAGATACAGAAAATAGTCTCTAGGATGGTGTACATCGTCGGACATTTGCAATAAAGATGGGAATACGGATTTTATTTATTTAAATATATAGATATATATATAGGTATGTATATGTAGATAGATGCACGCAGGACCACATAGAAACGTGCAGCATCATCCGCGGCGCATCGCTGACGATCCGTCTGCCGTAAGTGGCGAGATTCGAAGGGGTTTCCTATCTCTTCCCTCGACCACCTTGACTCGTCGTGCTCGCCGAGACGAAGGAAAACGATGGATTTACGGACTTCGGTTAGCGAAGGAACGAGAATGGACTTCCATGTGCCCCGAGACGACGTCTTCTTACGGATAGTTCAGTTATACGCGTGTGGGTTCATGCGCGTGGAAATATGGGGCAATATGGACCACCATGAAAAACTCAGGATTCTGCTAAATTCGTCGAGTCTTTCACACACATAATAGATAACAAAAATATTTTTATAAATATTTGTACCGATCGGTCGTATCTGTTTGCCTCGATTCGTTCGAACAACCATCGTTTCTTTTAGAGTTTAAAACCGCTTTAGGCCAAAATGAAAGTATCACCAGGCGTGGAAAGTTTTATTCGCCTATTAAAAATGATCAAACAGCTCTAGATAAATGCGGTTCAGATCGAGTTTATATAAATGTCCCGATTGAATGCAATCCAATAAAATAAATAAAAAAAGAATTCAACAAAATAAAATAAATAAGAATAACGGCACAAACATTAAAAAAAATTTAATCAATGTTTGAATTTATTGTATTGTTTGAATTTTTCACGATTATAGTCGATATATTCAATCTCTGCTTTTTCGCCTTTATCGAGAGATAAATAACGTAGCGATATAGCCGAAGAAATTCCTTTTATTACCTCCAATTACCGCCGTCTTCTATCTCAAACGATCGGATCTTATTCCCAGGCGTTTCCTTTCGGTGGTCCATTTTGCCCCACCTGGTGGCGCGCATATGTACCGGGTAATACGTAAGTACCGAGCGCCCTGCTCGTATAAAGACGGTAAGTCTCGAATGCCCGAAGAGAATTATTATTCTCCGCGGGCAGAAACTCGGCAGTTGAGGCGCAATGAAACCTCAGCTGGAAATTGCAAGAGAGAGAGAGAGAAATATATCGCATAGGTACGCTATATATTGCGCGTTATACGCACCGTAGGTAAGCACAGGGCACAGGCCCTTCGCCCGAAGACTCATGTACACACACGAGGTACGAACCAAGTTATAATGGAAACTGCTACGGAGATGAGAAACAAAGGGAGGGAACCAAGATGCTGTATAATGCACACGTGTTTGCACATGCGCGTACGAGGGTTCACTCGCAAACCGCGCTCGAAATAATTGGCAATTTATCGTCGTACTGGCGGGAGATATTCGAAGCGCGCCCACGCATGCGCTTTGCCGCGACCATACTGGACCGCTCGACGAGAGGGTGGAACGAAAAAGAGGTTTTTGTTTTTCTTGGTTTGTTTTTTTACTTTAGAAAAAACAATATTTTACTTTCTAGTCGTGAACAAATCGTTTGTCCAGCGAGGTCGGAATAACGACGTGTTGATTGTATCCCATTATAGGTCGTTGGCCAAATAATCATCGTGATTCTTTTTTTTTTCTCAGGGACACGCGTGTCCAATTATACCAAGTTCGGAGCTAAAACCTGAAATTATTTTCATTGGACGATAATCTCGAAACGTTGAGATACGCAAGATATAGAGATAGGCGTCTTGTCTCGTATCGTTTGCATCCGGGATTGAGCTGTGACCCGTGGTCAGTCTCGAGGGAGAGCCTGACCATGAAATTTATCGAGTCCGAGTTTCGCGTGCGTGGGTCTCGCGATCTTTTTATCGAAAGGAAAGTCGCGAATATCGGAGGCCGCAAATATCAAAGAGTCTCGCCTCTCCATCTTGCGATTTAATTCGCGGAATCACGATTAATCGCATTATTCGTTTATAGAAAGAACGACCTTGATCCAAGAGAACGATAGCAATTATAATCTTTCGTATACGATCGTTAATTAGGTGGATTATCAAAGATTGCTTTGTCGAGGGTGTCCGCATTGTATGAATTTTCAAAGACATCTATTGTTATGAGGGTGGTGTACTAAATGTGAAAGGGTAGGTTTTTTAATACTCTGTCAATGACGAATAATTTAATGCACAAGTGTACTGTGGTGAGAAGAGTGAAAATGTATTCTATTTATTTCAGATGTTTTTCTGCTTCGTATTAAATTTTAAGGGCATTTATGTTGAAAAAATAAATATATTCAGGAGGATAAAGCGAATGGTAAAAGAAATTGAATCGAACTAACGTGGTGAGGCTTCCTTTTATGTAGGTCCTTTTTGGAAATGGGGGAGTTCTATCGAAGGACTTTCTTTTTAACTGTCAGGGAGAAAAAAAAGGAAAAACAAAGATTTTAAGGCGAGATCGATCAGGGCAGTCTGGTTTTTTGAGGTGATTGTATAGTTAAAGGTCGAAACTTTCCGTGGAACACAAAAAGAATCTCGAACCGCCTTTCTATCGAACGAAGTAATTCTTCAAGGTCCGGACGCAAATTTCTGAAATTATCGCGGGGATATATTGAGATCAAAAAGAACCTTGATTTTAATGAAGGTTGTAACGACTTTTATTCGCATATGTCGAGCGCCTTGGACCTCAAGCGTCACATTGAAAAAATATAAACCCAAATACCTCGCTTCGCAACGCGTCCCACATTAATTTTGTTTCCGAAAAATATAGCTTATATTTAATTAAAGGAATGGATATTTTTTGAATAATGACTTAAGACTGTAAAGCCCTTAGCAAATAATAAACTTATTGACACCACTATGACTACCAGTTATTGTTTTTATTGGCCAAATTTTCTTTTTTAATTATCAATTTTTTCTTTCACTGTTTTATTGTAAAAACAGCATTACCATAAAATTACAAGTTCCTACGCGGATTCACATAAAAGAATACAAACTCGAAGAATATCTAGAATCTAAAATAAATCGAATACCTACAATTAATTCTTTAATCCGAAGCATACGTGAAGAGGTCAGACGTGGAAATAAACACAAAAAAGACAATGATGACATTCGTCAAAAAGGGTCAGAGAAGTACCAGTGAAAAAACCTGAGAATTAGTAACCAAAAAGATAATTCTCGACGGGAGGCACGATCCAAAAACACACACGATAAAAATCTCGAGGCTGAACACCCTGAGAAAAAGGTTACTTCCGTTCAACTCGTGTTTGCTAAAGCAGGAGCTCTCTGTCGTGTCGAAATCTGGGACTGGAAAAAAAGGAGCGAGATCGAGAGATTCCAGAGGAAGTTGTGTAAAAACAGGTGACGTGATTAGTCAGCAATACGACCGTTTACATCCGGAAGCTTGAGGCAGAAAGAAGGATAGAGGTACGGTCGTAGGTACAAATCATGGTAAGGGAAAATAAAAAATAACCAAAAATCTATCTAAGAGAGTAGTTTCGAAGAATCATTAATAGAAATCCATCAAAGTTGTCGAGGGAATTAAAGGTAGCGATGGAATATAGCGAAAGATGGCAAGATGATTGACCATTATGTGGAACAACGGAGATGTAACACAGCTTGAAAGATGGCTGGAGGAAGACTTGGAAACGAAAAAAAGGAGGACGTGTTCGAGAAGATTCGAACAAAGATGGATAAATCCAGCCACTGCGAACTCAAGGAGAGAATAAAATGGGACTTGGAAAAAGAAAGTTATTGGGATAGAGAGGAGCTTTCGAGAAGACTTTAGGTCAGAACTTACATCTGGAAACATAGAAAGAACGGGGGAGAAAGATTTCGCAGACTGGAGATGCGGTTGGTATGCGGTCAAGATAGGCCAAACCTGCATATGAGAAAGCAAAGTAAGGAAAAAAATAAATAAAGATGGAATGAATGGAACGGGTGAGAAGGTGGAAAGGGGAACTGCAGGAAGGCGACTAAAACGAGTTTTTGGCGGGGTGGCCAAATGGACCAAGTGATGCATAGAAATACGTGGTTTCATTCGGGATTTCGGAAAACTTGTTAAAAAGATCAAAGACTGGAACAAAAACGGTATCCAGTAAAATGACAATGTAATATACGAGTTTTACAACCGGACTATTAAATGATAAAGAATAATATTAAAACTGTAACAAAAGGGAGATGGGAGTGTATAAACCCGAAAGAAAATAAATCTTGTAGGTACGTTACTAAAGTGAAGAAAAAATTGAACAGATTGAAGGGGTGCTCAGGGCCAAATACTGGTCCATATTGACATCAAAAATACATATGTATGTATATATATATATCAATAAATAAATATATAAAGATATAAATGTGTATATATATATATATATATATATATATATATATATATATATATATATATATATATATATATATATACGATCGCAGATAATACGCTTCAAGTCGAGTTGCCTTGAGAGTTCGAGAACGAAAGTTTGTCCTCGTTCAGCAAACACGAACTCGACACACGTACAATTATGTGTGCACCGGGACTTTATAAGATTCTGCTCTCACCCGATTCGAGGAGGGGATGAGAGTGATAGCGTTTCACAAAAACGTATGAATATTCAATACGAGCGTTCACCATGTACAACAAAAAAAAACGTTACGTATCGTTATCGTCAAAATATGTTACAGATACATCAAATCTTGATCGACGCCCATAAATATTCAATTCTCGAATTTCGATTTCTATAAAGTCGCGCCATAACGATCGAGAGACAAATTTATCAAAAATTATACTTTATAAATCAAGAATTGTATCAAAAATAAAAATAAGAAAAAATAAAAATAAGATCTCGTACTATGTACGAGAAAAATATTACTCTGACTCGGTAACGATTTGATATACCAGGTAAAATGCACGCTTAGGTTGATAAACAAAAAAAAATTAATCAATTAAACAGTACACAAAAAATCAAATTTTCGTGTCGTTAATAATGTTTCCCTGAGTTATCGGCTCGTCGTCACATATGGTAAAGTTTCCCGAGCTATGAGTCATACGTTTAGTGTAAAATATAAAATTATCCAGTCTTCGGTGTATTTATGATGACCTTTTCATCGAGACTCGCACCTCGGTGGGAATAATAATAAACGTCGGTACTGCAAAGTACACGGTTAGTCGCGAACAATCATAATGGTAAGTAATGACGATCATTGGGACATCGGTAAAGGAAGATAAGACCAAAATCATCGGCGCTTCGTTGGTTTATTTTTTATTTTAATTTTTTTTTGTGACGTTGCGAAAAAGACCAAGAGACTCCCGATCTCTTTCTTCGAAACGAATCCTCGAATTCTGTGTCAGGGCAAATACTACTATATCGTATTATGTAACGGAATTAAGAAACGTCGCGAGAACGAATCGTCATTATGGACACCCCCGCACATTCGGAAACCGGAACTATGAGTTACGTCCAAAAGTATCTCATTATATTCTCGTTTTCGCGTTGAGCTACGAAACGTCGAGTTCCTTTAGAAGGTGGCGCGGCCAACCGGAACATTATATTATATCTCTATAACCGTGCACTAACACGCGAACTATAAATTTCGTAAGGGACGTCGCTCATAGTTTCTATATTAAACGGGACAGCACCGAGCTCTTCGACGATCTTGGCACACACTTATTGCGATAAACAATGGTCACGAAATCGTTTCTATTCACGTATAGGAACAATGTTATTATGTAGGATAGAATAATATATGCGCGGGCATATAAGAAAATTAAATTGAATTAAACGTTGGAAAGAAAACCGAACTGAAATCTTTTTTCTTTGAAAAAAATAAAAGTAAAGATGGATTGAAGAAAATGCAAAAATTTCGCCATTCGAGACGTGATACGATACAAGATTCACACGGTATAAATTTCATTTGTATTTTCTTAAACGATGATTTTTTTTTTGTTATTTTTGGTATTTAAAACATTTTTTTATTAATTTCTATAGATTGAGGGTATAATACAGGATGACCCATTTTAATTCATCGACGGAACTGTGTGGAGAAAATGAAAGCGTACGAAAAAAACGTTTCCCATTAAAGTTTTATGGTTTTGAGGGAGACATATGATATCCATAACGAGGTTTTTTTCCCATCGAGGCGTTCAGATCGCGGGAAGGTCGTCGTCAGTATTTTAAGTAAAAAGTTATCATTTTTCCATCGTCACGTATCTAAAAAACTAATGACGACCTTCGTGTGAGCTCAACGGCTCAACGGAACAAAATTCCACTACGAACACCGTGTGTCCTTTTCGCAACCATCAAACTTTGATGGGTAACTTTTTTTCGTACGACCTCATTTTCTCGACTTGGTTCCATCAGAAAATTAAAATGGTTCAAACTGTAATTTACCTAAAAACTTTGAATCTTCGATCTAGGGTTGAAATGCAAAACAAAACAAAAATAAAAAAGATTTATATTCTTGAACTTACAATTGCCCGTGAATTTATATTTTTTATATGTATAAACGTAATATTGTCATATTAATTTATTTATAATATTAATGACATTAATCGATATATCATATTATATTAATATCGTTCGTCATTCGATAGTTTTGAACGATATAATATATACAATAATAATAATAATAATGTCAATAATATATATATATAATAATAAATAAATATAAATAATAAAAATACGCAGGGGTATTTTCGTATGGCTTGTGATATTTTTAAATCCCAATAAATTCGATTAATCTTTAATAACGATTCGATCGACCGAGTGAAAAATTAATCGGCTCCAAATCATAATAAAAAAATCGATACTTATCCCTAATTAAGCGTCATTTTTAATGCCCGATGCTAGACACTTCTCAAAAACGAGAACTATCTTTCCACTCGTTCTCGGACGAGAAATCTTTCGGGCTTTTCACAATCTCGTTTCGCCCTTACCTCTTTTGGTCACAGTTCGAGAATTCCATGATATATGTAAAAAAAAGCTCTCTTGACCGTTCAAACGAGCAGAGTTTATAGTAGATCGAAACGCCCGCGGAAAGCCCTCGAGCACGTCCCGCGGGGAACAGAAAATAATTAACATTCGATTTCCGCGGTAATACCGGTTATTCGACGCTCTAGCTCTGCGTCTATTACATAAGGCGACATTTTCGCGGGCGAGCACATCTTGGCGCGGCTAAAACGCCAGCGGCGGTTCACCGCAAAACTCCCTTCTCCTCTCTATCGCCTTGCCGAGGAACAGGATTTTTGAATATAGCCGTAATACGCGATGAACTATCTTAATTTAATTTCTGATACATAATCGTAATTACTATACATGAAAGTTATATGTGTTCGTGACATTCCGCAGATTACAAATAAGCTATATGCGTATAGGTGGAAAAAAACATAAATCGATGTTAATCAATCGGAGATTGATTCAAATATATTCGAATAAATATTCATTGTATTTTATAAGTCAGAAAAAAATTTTATTTACAAATATATATTGTATGTTTATATAATGTGTATGTGTGTGTTTAATTTTATCAACCAAAATTCAAATATAATTGTACATAAAATACTCAAAATCGTGTGTAAATGTGAATATTTCTCATAAAATTACATATTAGTCATATGTGTGTATACAGGGTATTAGGCAACCATTTAGACACAGGTAATACTTACAATTAGATAGTTGACGACAATACAAGCAGAACGCTTTTTTTATTCGTGTTCCGATTGGACGAGATATTCGTTCGTTTCTTAACAGTTATTTTCTAAAGATCTACAAAAAAAGCAATAAAATGTAATAAAAAAAAACGTTCTGAACGAGGCTCGAACCCGCGATCCCAGCTTTTATCGATATGACGTTCGAGTGCACTGTTAGCTTATGACTCAAACTTTCAAACTTCTGCGAATTAATATCTCGCCCAATTTTCATCTCAGGACAATTTTTTAAATAAAACCTTTTTGCGTGTACCGATGCCAACCATCTAGGTATTTTCTGTGCCAAAATAGTTACATAACACTTTATATATGTATATGTACCTTTTTCTGTTAAACTAATTGGGAAATATAATGCAGAAATAACAATCAATATAATTCACTCTCTTCTAAATAACAAAATACGTGTGTGAAACAATGTTACTACACTGATTATCGAATATGTATGTACATAATTATATATAACCATAAATCATGATAAAACAAATAAATTCATGCAGGTGCGTATAAATTTGGGCATAGCGATTTTTGATATAAAAATGTAATAATCTCAGAATTTATGAGAAATTATCGAAATGGGAGGTAAGAAATGACACGTCGTTCGTAATAACGAGAATAAAAAAGCAAGTTTTTATTACTTACCGACTCCGGTGGCGACGCACAGCGCGATCAAGAGACCACCCGTTAACAGCATCATCTCCTCTTAAGATCGTTGACTTTTGGCGATATACGATGACAGGCCCGTACCAATGTTATTAATTATTTATTTTTATACCGGTAATAAGCGAATATCCGATCGCCACTCCGATTCTCCGACTCGACGAACTCCTACACTCCCGTTAAATCTCGACTCGTGCTAACGCATACATATATATGGATATACGTAAACACGCTGCTTACAGTAATTACGAGGTGGAGAAACTCGCGAGGCTGCGTGTGCCTATTGATACAACGGAACAAAATGTCAGATAAAAAAAAATATGTTTTCTTTTATGTTTAATTGAAAAATTGATAAAATATTAAACGAGAATAAAGATGAGAAAAAGGGGGAGAGAGAGAGAGAAAGAGAGAAAGACGTTAGATATTTAAGCCAAATTGCAAAGATTCGAACAATTCTATATTTAACAAAAAATTATATTTCTATATTTAAGATATTTTCACTGTATCGTCGTAAAATTTGATGATTTGATCGTATGCACTTTTTCATGTGAATAAATTGACGGAATTTAAGGAAAATGTTTGTACAATTTTGTTTTCTTCGTGTATCGTGTTTTTTTTGTTTACCTAGGATTCGATCCGAAACGAAACAACAAACAACATACGCGGTGCGAACGCGAGTAAACAAAAACGTCAGCTTAGCAGCGAGAATACAATCGTATATATTCGGCTCTCAAATTTGATGGTTTTGTTCTTTTTTTCTTTTTTTACGGTTTCGCGATTTTTTAGCCTACGTTAAGCGCCGTTCAGAGGAGCGAGTGCACCATTGCCGGTCGCAAAACATATGCTACGGTCACGAGGAGAGAAAGGTGACTGGATACAAGTGAGACGTGCTCGATACCTCCTGTCTTCTTGGCATAGTCACCTTTCTAGGGAACTCGCGGACTCGTGCAACAAAGAAGGGAGTGTTGAACGCGTACCCGGAGGGGGTCCGTTCGTTAACGGCCACCATCATCATCATCGCCGTCGTCACCACCACCACCACCACCACCGCGACCACCACCATCACCATCACCACCACCATCCCGACCATCACCCACCACCAACGTTCTTCGCGGCCGCTACCAACACGCCGTTCACCATCTCCACAACCTCGCCTCCTCTCCCATACCGTCGACTGGATATTCGCTTTTACCACAGGACTATCGCATTGTTCCAATGCCAAAAGGGTGTGTGAATGTCACTATAAGGACGTTTCGCATTCTCGAACCCAAAATGGCGCGTGTTTTAGTTCCATCGGATCCGGGTTTGAAGTTTTCAAAAGGAAGGAACAAAGGATGTGAATTAAAAAATTGGAAATAGTTAATAAATTAAGGGTGAAGGGGGTGAAAAGATACGTAATGAAAAATTAACGGCTAATCAATTAAATACTGAAATTAAATCGTAATAAATTCGTCGATCATTAGCAAAACCAAAATCGCGTATATTTTTGTTTGGTAATGAGATTTAAAACTTACTTATGAACTTAACTTATTTATAAAGTTATTCTTTCTTGAGGAAAAAGAAATAATGTGTATACTTTAGCTTCTGCGAAAATAGAATTTTTTGCTCAGTTTCACACCCTCATAATCGAGTCGTCGAAAAATTTCTCAACGATTCTGGTAAATTCAAACGAACCTCGTGTCACGCACGACAAGCAAGTCTCCCAACATTATGGAACCAAACAAGTTTTAACATAGTTCCGACGATTATGCAAAGAGATATATTCAGCCTTGCGCAGACACAGAAGAACAAAATTTGAACGAATTTCAACACAGACGGTCGGGAAACACGAATCGCGCTGGCGAGTAATTTTTTTGGGCGCAACACTCACGAGCAGTTATAAAACGAAAGAATGCGTTTGCGAGATCTTACTTGGATATAAATTGCTACCGACTCACGTCGTTACCCGGTTCACGTGAGCGTTAGTGACAAAGAAAAATTCAACTGGATCGTAAGACTGAGTTTGTCCGTTCCTCAATGTCACCAGCACGCGATACTGACCACTTTTTTCAATTACAAAACGTTTAACGGTTAAACACTGTACGAACACTCGCTATATCAGTTTTGTATTGATTTACGAGCTTTGACAAAGATTTTTTTAATCGAATTATTCAAACAAGGTTAAACTTATTTTTGTTCCTCAGGTGCCAGGAGTCAACGAGAAACATGTATTGTTTTTCAATGAAAAAGAATTCCTCAAGCATTAGCCCCTAGAATAGGACCTTATATCACTTAATAATATGAAATTTTTATGAAATCACTAAGTGATATCGGATTGCGTTTGTAGAACTTGGAGGGTCAGATATACCAACCACGAAATAACATCCGATTGCATTGTGTGGCTCATTGTCAGATGGCTACATCGACTGGTATATAATACTAACTACCGAACAATATCTGATTGCATTGTACGACTTGGAGGACCGGATATTCTAAACCTAGATAGACAATATCAAACTGTTCATGTGGATCAGAAAGCTGACAATGAGATATTCTGACCTCTATAAAATAGCGGGTCATATCACTTTGATGCGAGAACTGGGAGATTGTATTATATTGCGATCTAAAGATTTGATTCTACCGGTCGACGGATGAAAAGCGTTTGATCTTGTCTTACCAATCAATGAATCGAATATGTTCGTTGTCGATCCGTTGATCGACAGTCACTGTTTTAATACGCGCCATTTTTTTCCTACGTACACAATCAATTTTTCATCGACGTGTTAACATTAAATATATTATTAAATGTTCATCTCTCCCTCCGTTTCTTAAATATTCTGTCATACGACATTTACTGACAGCATTACAGTTGCGAGTGTGATCCGAGGGCGAGAGAAATAGCTTTACAAATTCTTCGGCACGGGTGAACAGGTTGGAAGAAAATGTAGCTTAGCCACTTTTTTGCCACAATTGTGCGTCTGTTAAGCTAAATATCCTACCGACCGGTTCTATCGTGTTGGAGAATTTAATAATCGTATTTTCGAAGTGGTCGAAGCACGCCGTATTCCCTCTTAACCTCCAAATAAGTTTCGAATATGGTCTCATTCGACGACTAGTAATGCTTTACGACGCAATGTTGTACGCTCCGACCACTTCGAAAACGCAATGTACAAATTGATCGGCCTAACGTAACAGATTAAAATGAAATGTATCTTAGCCAACGCAGAATTCAGGCAAAAAGTAGCTGACCTACAAGTTTCACCCCTATTGGAGACATGGTTTAAACATATTGATATACACAACGACTGGCATTTTTTATCATGAGAAACCTATTTTACAGATAAAAAGCTGCTAACAGCAAAAAGAACGATCTGCGGCGAGAAGCATGAATAAAACTTGTAGTCAAATCTTTCAACGTCATTCTGGCCCAGAGGTTGCTTCGAGAATCTTTAGAATTCTTACGAATGACTAATATCCGTTTATAACTTTTAGTGCCCTTCTTGTAAAAAAACGGAATTACGAAAAGTGAGGATAACGGGATTTCAAGCGAGGCGTTGCTTTATCGAACGGCGGCAAATCAGCGAGATTCCTCTCATTTCGCATTTCTTGGACTCGAGGGAGGACACGGCTATTGCAAAAGCCGTCCAGCACCTCGACCATTGTTCGACAAAGAGTCCTTCTCATTTCTTTCTAGGCGGTTCTTCTGTATCGACTATAGATATAATCTTGAGAACTTAGGGTTGTAGTATCCGATCAGGGCCGAGATAAATTGCCGGACCTACACTCAGGGTCGTCGAGCATTCCTACGAAAGTCAGCGCTTCTACGAAATCGTTTTGTTTTGTTGCGTTCGCAACAAGAGTACCGATGCGAAACAGGAGACCTAAAATTATCCACATTTCTGTTAGAGCTCCATCCAACACGCGGTGCTACTCCTTCCATGCGTTCCGACCGTTCCAATTGCTGCACAATGATAGTTTTATTTCGAATAAATAGTAACATGATTTATATTAAAGTCGTAGCATTCACTTTGTTCGTTGTAAAGAGGGCGAAACAATGTCGGCTGCGAAATAGGGATACTCGCGGTTAAGGCGGCGAGTGGTGAATCGGAATTTTGTTTTCGTTTTTTGATAAGAGCCCTTGAAATGTTACGAACAATTTAAGCCGTAGTTGGTATTGAAAATCGCAAAATTGTCGAAGTTACAGTTATTTTTCGATAGGAAGTTCAAGCCGCTGCGAGTGGTCGACCGTGCGGTACGATCGGTGCATACGATTTTAAAAAGCATGAAAGAAGCTCTCCTTGCACGTAGATCTTCTCAAAAAGAGGCCCTGGATGCTCGATTAGCTAGCGAAGAGGACATGTATGTCAAAAAACGAATCACAAAAACCACACCGTTAGCCGAATAAGTGCACATTTACTTTCTTTTGCGATTATCACGAAACTATATTTTTCGAACTGGCGTCAAGTAAATCTCGTAAACTAGGGGTCTGATTGCTGTGAAATGTGTACACAATACTTTTAGATGCATTATCTATAAGGGTAGCGCAGTATTTTTCGATAACTTGATTGGTTTTTTATTGACGTTTTTCTCGTGAACTACGGTGAAAAATTCATATTTCTTCTTCTTCGGCTCACCATAATTTCTCTAATCGTCGAAAAAAAGTGCTAAGCTACATTACAGCGACACTATCCACGAATAAGCGACGTAATATTTTATTTTCCGTTGCAACATGTCGGTGATACATCTGCAGCCACATTCCCGCGTGTTGAACGGAGTCTCCGCAGAATTTTCCGCAGCGCCACCATTTTTTAATATTATGAACTAAATTTTATTTGAGGCATTCTTGGAGCCGTTTCTTACCTTGTGTTAAAAAATAAATATATTTCATCTTATACTTTCGAGTTTATGAATTTTTTAGAAGTATACCCCTTTACCAATAAAGTTATCGCTATATCACGGAAATCTAGTTAAGCTATGGTAAAATTTTCATATGACAAAAACCTTGAGCATACGATACATTTTAATGTGAAACTAATTATGACTTAGATTTATAACGTACGCTAAATCGGATCTAACGATAAGTACTACGATAGAATTAAAGGTTTTATTTTAGATCTAATGATATTTTCCAACTTCAACAGTTGTTAGAAAAAATGCCAAATCTGTACCTACCCTGCATCTTCGTTGCATTATCAACTCCATGACTGCTAATATTCCCATGTCTTCGCCACATTCCCAAATGTATCGATCATTGGGCAAGAAACTACTGCTGCGTTAGGTCCACAAGTACTTAATTTATTTATGTCTGATAAAAACATGTTAATTTTTGTATCATTGTATTTGTTCCGTAACTTGTATCATAATAAAAATAAACATCTTGAAAGGAAAGGAAGGAAAACAATGGTAGATAACATTCCAACTCTCAGTGTATCTTGTGCTGACTTTCACGATTATTCCCTGTAGAAACATAATCATTATTAGAAAGAGGCCCGACTACATCTGCCTCAGATTTTTCAGCGATTTTCTCGAGTCGAAGGCCATTTTGGATAAAATGCAGATAAATTGTATACAGACTAACCGGGAAGTAAGGTTATACGAGCGAAACGCAGGTGGAAGAATCGGCAGACCTAAAAAAAACCGAGAGACTATAAAAAAAATCCCGAAAGAGTACATAGACGCTGTAACAAAGAAATTAATAACATGCAATAATCCATCTTGGCACGTGGCAGCGCGTGTGCCTCGATGAGTGTCGGTTAGTAACCCAAACCATAGACAGAACACATTTGCGTAACAAGTCGAAAGCCAATTTCGTCGATTAGCATATACAAGCGAATAAAACATAGGTAACGTATCGGCCCGGTCAGCTATGTTAGTTAACGTTGTTGGAATAAAAAATGACGAACGGAACACCCATACCTACTATAAATTCGTAGACCGGCGCGGGAATCGATCAATCCCACTGGCTCTCACCACCTAACCCGAATGTTTTTTATCGGTTATTTTTATTATAGCTCGAGGAGAGATAAAATCGAATCTCTCGCGGAAGTAAAACGAAAAGAAAAAAAAACGTGTATGTTTATACACACATCGAGTAAGCTCGGCGAAACTCGACGTATTGTATCGTCTCATACACTACGCCATTTGGTAGCCTGAGAATCCGCTCACCGTACGGTTACGATACGTACGTGAGCCCCCTACGCCAAGGTAAAAAGAAAGGTTAATATCTTGCGTCATCCTTGTCCGGGTATTATTCCGCAGCGGCCTGTGTACAGGGCATGGTCTGCATGTAATTCTCTTTCACGGAGCAAGGAGGAACGTGGCACATATATATCGATCGAACGTAATTGAGCGTGCAGAAACGATTTACCCACACTGCGGTGCCTTTCCCGTTGCGTAGCCGTTCAGTAGAACAAGATAAAAAGAAAAGAAACAACGGGGACCCGATAAATAGAAGAAATTCGGCACCGAAATTTGACTTTCGATCGATATGCAAACCGAGGATACAAATGAAAGTATGAAGTGATTGACATTCTAACGGGCGAGTCTGACGGGTTAAGGCAGTCCCTGCGAACTATCATGGAGGGGATTGACACGACCTAGCATTGCGCGCGCACCGTCTACCCCCACCAAGAACTTTTGAAATTAAGCATCAGGGGTGCAGAAAAGGTTATTTCATTGAAAAACATTTTTCGACTTGACAAAGCAATACGTGCATATTGCTTTTGCACGCATTGGAAACGCAGGTTTATTTGTGTTAGAGATATGCACCTTCGATTATTCGCAATTGTTGAAAATTTAAAAAGGTAGATTTTAATATAAACGCTGGCGGATAGGTCGGCTAGATGATTTTTTAAAAAGAATATCAAATAACGTTCCATTTTCGCGAATAGTATTTTGATTTAGCGTGTGGAAATACCTTTGCCCTCGATATTAATGCGAAATAAATAAAACAAATTGGTTACGAAATTAATCAATAGCAAAACCTCGGACAATCTCATTTAAGTCTGGATTCCGGCGTGAGAAGCGTTCTTCTTACATTTTATCCGAAATTTTTCTGAACATTCTACACGCAGAGGCGATACAAACTTTCGCGATGCGAAGCAACACGCGACACTAGACAAGCTAGACAAACAGCTACACGCTACACAGGAACAGGAACGGACATGTCGTACAATATATGACAACACACACACGCACTAGAATCCACTTTAATAAACCTTACACACTGTCCACGCACAATCGCGGCATCACACTTACACAAGCTAATCCACATAATTGCGCACACGCCATCACACGGCGGCACGCGCTACTTCGATGCAATCGTTCCCCGCGCACGCGTACACGCACGGTCACGCATACACTTACCGACTGAACTTACACGTATACGCCTGTCACCCGAGGGGTGCGCTACGAGCCAAACTTGGCACGCGCCTCGTTCAGCTGACAATTCAAGATGCTTTAAATTAATAAATTCTTTTAATTGGAGTAAATCCTTCTGGACCGATTTTTTCTGTCTCCTATAATGATAGAAAAACTTTTTTAACTCGGCTACAGTTCTCATCTCGTCCCAATTTACTGTAACACAAGTCCGCTAAAACAATTTGATTTCTTTCGACACATCTAGCAAACTGTTTTCTCGAAGTAATTAAATATCACAATTAATCTCCGTAAAACGGAAGCAACACGTTAATCTCTCGCAAACATTTATAGAACTTTAATATCGTTCCAAACTTCCGGTGAAAAGCGCGATAAAAAAATGTTTATTATTTCACCGAATTTATGTAACGAGGCGCGCTAAATATGAAATGAATTTGTAGAAAACTTACCAAACGTCGTAGAAATTATGCGCCCATGAGTACTTTAAAGAAGGCATTTGTTAAATAATGTTTATTAATAATATCTATGAAACGCTTGTTATGTACAGAATGCGACGTTGCAACGTTGTTCTTTTGGGAGGGGGGGGGGGGAGGGGGAGGGTTGATACATCGACGAAATGTCGCGTATCGGAACATACGCAAAATGTTAAAAAATTGTGTACAACGATCGTTGATAATTAAACATGGAATGATTTTCAACAATTTTTCGGTTACATCGTAATCTCTCGCTACGGTCAGTTGTAATCTGGCGAACGAAGGAAAAAGGACGAGGTCGAAAAGGAAATAGGGATGGGTGAACGAGACACCGATAAAAAGATAGAGAGTAAAATTTTTCTTTAAACACATGTTCGTTTAGCGCTCGATATGGTACGTTTGATCTCGATAGCATCGAGCCAAGTAACCGCGATTTCGGTTATACGTATATATATATAAATTATAACGCGGTCAAACAGAACGCTTTCGACAGTTTTCTCTTTTATACAATTCTAGTTACTAACTAATTCAATTTGCCTATACTTTTTGCGCAGATTGCTGACGGAATCTTTGAATAATACGGGATCAAGCCGCATATTAGAACGTAGAAGGGGCATGTAGCCGAACACAGCGACAAACGTGTTCATACACGTTTGCCGTTGTATAAAGTGATCCGGGTCGTTCCATGGTGACCTGAAAGAAGAGAAAAAAAGAGTAAACATCATAGAACGCGACGGAAGAATCGCTGTGAGGAAGGAAATAAGGAACGAGAGCCGTTCCAAGGAAGCTTGCACACCTGATACCGGCTCCCGTTGTTTCTTTGTAGAGTTTTCGCTGTGTGACCTTAATCGGAGGTCGTCGAGTCACGTGGCTCACCAGAAAGTTCATTAAAATGTCTTCGCAATTCTGAGATTGTTCCACGGTTTTGTGTAAAGTCGAGCTCAGCAATTCTGTGTAAAGCGTATTGTAATACCGATGATAAAACGCGGCACCGGTAAGAACAATACTGTAATCGTTCGTCCATTTGCTCGTATAACCCCAGGATCGCTGTAAAAACACAGACACGCGAAAAGAGCCCGAAATGTAATAAACAAGTAAATTAATCCGTATTATATCGACTCCTTCGCTGAATTTATTCATGAATTTTGAGGCAATTTGTATATTTAATGAATAATCGTTTCTCGATCATTTCTGACGATTATTATTTGCCGAATTATTCTTAATAGTTTGCGATAAGAAATTTACGCACCTTCGAGTCGTCCCAATAATGAGATCTTGCGGGATAACCGACTATGCGATCGGGAAAGGATTGCCAAACTACGAAAGCAAAATCAATCTCGTCGGTGTTTAGAGTCGCATCTTCGTCCAACGACAATATGGCACTGGTTTTAATCAACGGATGGGGATAAAACCGCTGGGAGATCCCGGTTACGGCGACGACGTGAATTATCGCCTTTATTCCTTGCCAGCGCGGTCTTCGCGGCAAAGGAAGATCAGAATTCCACATCAAGATTATCTGAAACGAAAAGACGCCGGTTTATTTATGGTTTCTCGTTGAGAACGTCGCCGAAATGACATAATACTACTGTAATTTAAAACTATCGAGTACTGGAAGATACTTGTGATTCGTGTAACTGCTGTAAATTCCATATTTGTATTTTTATGCTGTTACGTAAATTTCTGTATTATTGTTTTTACCGTTATAGCGTACTTTTTATTTTTATAAATATGGCATATATAAGAAATTAGCAAATTTGAGATGCTACTAGTTACTAATTGTAAGTAGTAAAAATTCCGTTCGTTTAACCAAACTCGCTGAAGATTGTTAATTCATTAATTAACAATTTACTCGTTAGTTTCTCATTATTTCCTCTCATTCCCAAAACTTTGTCACACGATGAAATAAATTCGTCATTATTTACGTCAATTTTGTGAACGTAAATTTTGTGAAAAAAGTTGAAATTTATATTTTTCCATTAAAATGATCATTTTTCAGTGTGCGTATTCTACGAGGTAGGTAAAGAGGTCTACGAGAAATGCGACAAAATAAATATTCTGCTTCAAAATTACAAGCTCTTTTACAAGCTGGTTAAAAATTTAAACAATGTCGTCGATAGTTGAGTGATAAAAAAATTATTTTCTCTTACCGTATCGACTCGTCGTTCGTTTATTAATAGTTATTTTACCAAGATGTAGAAAAAAACAACAATCTGTAAAAGATAACCGCAATTACCTAACACTTTGTATAGGTGCGTTTGAGAGGCAATAAAAAAAAATTATCGTTTTGTATTTTCTGATCTACGACGATATCTAAAACGACGGAACACCTTGGTGTTGCTGCCCTTACTCTATGTAATTTTATAATTCTATTATTAATCGGTATTCGTAATTGCGACGCGGTAGAATCAATAAATGACCTTAACAGCTTTCAGCACTTTAGTTAATTTGAAAATCTTCTATTATTTTGACGCGTAAAGAAAGAAATTAAAAAATTCAATTTTTCAAATTTTTAATGGATTATAGTAGTATTTTTATGCGATCATTAATCAATGAAGAAAAAAACAATGAGAAGGTTGTTCGTGTCGGAGTTCACGAGGATTAAAAAAAACGGTATTCAAAGAATATTAATAGCACAGACAAATCGATAGTCGATGCTTGAAAAATACTCGATAAGAGATGCTGCGCCTCGTCGCATCACCCTTTTGAAACAAAAGTACACTACATCGTTTTCCAGGTCGTTAAAATCAATTACAAAATTTTTTTGTAGGCCTTTGAAACACTATGTTATGTAAGTTCGTGCAAAATTTTAAATATTTAGCTATTTCGTTTCTAATAAGCCCAAACAATTTTTAAAAAAATAGCTACTGCAGTATTTTAGCAATTTTCTTTCGTACAGGAAGTGTGTTTTGTAAAGCAACATTCGGTTTATTCAGTAAAATTTTCATAATTCTCGAGAAAAGGAGACTGTGCAATCAACCGCTAAAATCGTTACTCGAACATGAAATTACCACTGTTACGGTAAATATTAAATGTTTGCAATCGAGTTTGTCGCGTCGTGTCTCGATAGATGCTCACCTTATCTAAATACTTGCTCTTGGCGAGGCTGCGTAGCAGACGGTACAAAACTGCGGTCGAACCCAGCTGCGAGTAGATGATAGCCGTGAATACATTGCCCGGTTCTCTTGTGGAAAACGGCAGCTCTTGCTGACTGTCGGAGAATTGCGGCAATATCGCGAGGGCACCAGGACTCTTGTTCCAAACGAGACCATCCCGTGCTCCATCCCACGAAAGACGTTCGTGCACGTTCTGTCACACGTCCAATAACAAAATCTTACATTGCTGGCCAAATTCAAACAACTACAAAAAGTCCCTGAGATTCGAGTTGTAAATACTCGTCCCGAAATAAACAAAAAGAATTAGCATCGTTCCGTGTAATTAAATAGAATAGAATTTTAATTTCTTTATAATATCGAGCACACGCCTATCTCTACGCACGGAACAACTGGCCAAATTCAAACAACTACAAAAAGACCCTGAGATTCGAGTTGTAAATACTCGTCCCGAAATAAACAAAAAGAATTAACATCGTTCTGTGTAATTAAATAGAATAGAATTTTGATTTCTTTTTAATATCGAGCACACGCCTATCTCTAGGCACGAAACAACTGGCCAAATTCAAAGAACTGCGCAAATTTCCTGAGATCGAGTCATAAATACTCGTCCCGAAATAAACGAATTAAAAAAATAGCATTTTACTGTGTAATTGAATAAAATAGAATTTCGATTTATTTTTAATATCGAGCACACGCCTATCTCTGCGCACGAAACAACTGGCCAAATTCAAATAACTGCGCAAAGTTTCTGAGGTTCGAGTCATAAATACTCGTCACGAAATAAACGAGTTAAAAAATTAGCATTTTACTGTGTAATTGAATAGAATAGAATTTCGATTTCTTTTTAATATCGAGCACACGTCTATCTCTAAGCACGGAAGAGTACTACGACCTTTTGTCCTTTATCCTCACCTCGAAAACCGTGAATATGATTTTTTCAATCGATGAAAAATAACGCTCCCAGAGAAATTGTGTTTGCTGCCTAAGTTTGAGTATCTTCGTATTTGACACGGATCTCACAATATCAGGAATCTGTAGCAAGAGTCGTTCGTCCGTAAATATAACAGCCTGGGTCCAGTCGATTCGCTCATGAAACGGCAAAGCCCATCCGTTGCTCAGTATAACTGGTATACAACCGGCTCTGAGAGCTTCCAAAAATCGAAAGCTTCCGAGTCGTCGTCCTCGCGGTACAAGACAAAACGTCGAGTTCATCAGTAAAATTTCGTAATCGTACCTGTAATCAAAAAATTCCGAACATTTATCGCCCATTTTCTCAAAACGACCTCGCCTTTATTATTCCGTTTAAATTAGAAGATTTTTATCATTATATTTACCACAAAATCAATCGTATTTTATTATCATTCTCGTGTTTTATCAGCTCAATGTCGCTACGTGCATTAAATTGATTTCACCTCGAGTTCACTTCGATAGTGAACAGCACGACACTCCAAAAACTTATAGCAACGTGAAATAAAAATAAAAGGATTCGTTTGCTTACGTATCGTATTCTTGGTTATCCTGCATACAATGTTCATCCTGTAATTCACGCCACGCTTTTCCATGACGACAAGTAGTAACGAAAACAAGATCTTTCCCATTGTGAAGATGATAAAGAGCATTTCTAGTCTCGGATCCGATACCGTGCACGTATCTTTTGCCTTTAAAAGCTGCTACGTATTTCTTGTTGCTCGGAAAATTATTCTCCTGTGCCTGACCCGGTTCCCCGCCTCGTTCGGGATGTTGTTTGCCAAAAAGTGGTATGGAAACGTCGAAATTTGGCCTCAGTCGAAATATCGACATACTCGCTTTTGCCAACATCGCGTAACCCAAGTCGAACGCGAACGATTCCTCGGTGTAATCGGGCCATGTGCCCGAGTAAAGATTGAAGATGAGATGATTTCTTCCATTGTTCCAATGAGCAAGACGCGACAATTTCGCGGGTAAATTGTGGACGAACTCTGACGATAAGGGATCACGATCGAGCGTGTCGAGGGCAAGTACGAAGATGCACGCTCGAGCAGGATCGGTAGTGTAATAACGCGATTCCGTGATAACGTTCAAGATCTTCTGGTACAGTGGACTTATCGAATCTTCGACGGGATAAACGTAAACCGTGAAACCTTGTTTGCATCTTGTGAAGTCGAAACAAGTTTCCATACGACATTCCTGGCGTGGTTGGCTCACGATTGTATTACCGTTCGAAGTTCTGAGATCTTTGTCGTAGAACTCTTCGGTCATGCTCATGAACGATGGTAATCGTTCGTGCGGTAGCTGATTTTTTTCACTCGTATTTTTACTTTTTAATCTATAACCGCCAAAGTAACAATAGCCAAGAAACGCGCACGTCACGAATAACAGTAAATAACGTTTTTTGGCTTGCATATTATTTCTTTCTCGTTTTGTTTCAGTAACTTATATCGACGCGTCGTTTATCACGTATTTCAAACATTGTCCTTATAATGTAAAATCTCATCGTTCAGTCGTAGATGCGGAATTGCAATTGACCCTTTGTGATTTGTTCGCGGTTTACGTATATGTTCATACGTGTAGTAGTATTTTGATGATGCTACATTAAAATTGACTCCATTGTAATATATTGCTGCAACAGACAAGAAAATTATTTTTATTCATCTTTCGAAGTCGCAGGTTGGAAAGATCGTTTAAATATTCAAATGTACAATTTAATTTCTTTCTTGAATCGTTGCATCCAATACTTTGTGCGAAAATAAGTCGTCTGGAGTGATTTATATGCAACTGAAATATAAAATTTAAGCTGAGTTCGTTGGAGAACGAGATATTTAAATTAGCGAAGATCGTTGGGAGATGAAATTAAGATGATTAAGCAGAAGAATGGATTTTTGGGTTTCCAATAGACCTTTAGAAAATATACACGCAACAGCAGTATTATTAGTATCCGGCTCATGAAATTATACCCAGTTAGAAATTATAAAAATCTTTCACTTTCCTTCCTCGTCGATATGTCTAAAATGTTTGGAGGAATTGACAATGAAAACAAAATTCATTGGAGTACGAGATATTTAAATTAGCGAAGATCGTTGGGAGATGAAATTAAGATGATTAAGCAGAAGAATGGATTATTGGGTTTCCAATAGACCTCTAGAAAATATACACGCAACAGCAGTATTATTAGTATCTAGCTCATGAAATTATATCCAGCTAGAAATTATAAAAATCTTTCACTTTCCTTCCTCGTCGATATGTCTAAAACGTTTGGAGGAATTATGTTTAGAGGAATTGACAATGAAACCAAAATTCTCCAGCTGCATATATAATCCCTGGGTTGCAGCGGTAAAACAATATTTATATTCCTATGAAAACGCTGCTTCGGGTAGCGGAATGGAATTTAGCATGAAATAAATCAATGACGCACCATTGTGTATACTGATTTTTGTATAAACAGACACATTCGTTCAATGTTTATCGGATGTTTACACGTTCTTTTTTCATCGGTGTGTTGATAAGGCAATCAAAGATAGCTAGTGACATAAAAATCGAGCTAGAAATATTGTGAAACGTGTAAATCTTAATAACGAAAAAAAGTAAAGAACGACGTAGAATTTTACATATACACGAATTTGCATAATTGGATAAATAAAGATATCATGACCAAAACGAATTTCGACCAAGACAGTTTGATCCCTAAAATACTTTCACCCCTAAACGTAATTTCTAAAACGTATTTAAATATGGCAAATTAATTGCTATATTTTTATGACCGATAATAAGATTGCAAATTATTAACTCTGATGAATATTTTACGTATCGATTAATCCTTACGAACTCCAGATCTAATCGTACTATTTAGAAACAGCTGGTAAATCAATTGTCTAAGTTCTACAGCGTTGCTATTTTGGTGTAGAATCAATCCTAGGTTCGCGAGAACCAAGCGTTCATATTAACTAGATGATTCTCATTGAAAAACTCCATAAATGGAATTTTTTGCAATATCAATTCAATACTTGTAATTTTCGGAACGTTTAATCTTTTTTATCGGTAAATACATCTGATGCTAAAATACGAATAATATGAAATGAAAACTCGATCACGAGTCTCGTTCCATAATAAATCATGCTAATTCTGTCGAATTTACATTTATTAATTCCGTGTACGTAGTCAGTATTCGTGCTGGAGTTTTTATCCATACGCTTTTTATAGATTACAAAAATTTCAAGAATTAATCTAATCATAAAATTTGTGATAACTCGCTTTAATGTTTTACCTCACTCAATTTTCGAGCGATTGGCTGAAGACATTCAATACAATAAATTATGATTATTGGTTGTTGAATATTTAATTGGGAAAAAATCAATAAAGAGATTTTCTTTAAGCTATGGAATTTTTTCACTGCGACCGAACGCAAACTGCAGACTGTCTGATCAGAAATAAAATATAAAAATATTCGCGTTAAAACGAGAGGACACATCGTGCCTCCATCGTAATTTTGCCTCATTGGCAAAGTTTTCTGTACGACCAGAAATGTGGTAAAATGATTCCTCATCGAGGCCACATTATAAACGGAAGGACAATGCGAAAAAGCCACGAGCGTGTCTCAATACGCTTTTTAAAAAATATTTGCTTTTTAAAAAATTTGTGAATTACCGAAATTTCTTTTTGTAAATCGTTTTTTTATATATGATCCAAGCAAATTACAGTGCAAATAGCTGTAATTAATATGTCGATTATTTTCACCTGTGGTAGCTAACATTTACTTTTAATTGAAGGAAATAAAAAAGATCTGTATCGAAAATCGCAATACATAGGCACTCTATGTTATATTTATTGCTATTTATTGGTGTATCTAATGAAGAATACCTTACAAAATTGCTGATCGAATACACTCAAAACAGGAATGAAAATTTCAAAGCCATTATACCCAAAGCATGCATATATATTTACACGAGTCGACAATTTTTAATATAACAGCACCTGCAAATTGTATGTACATCGAATAACAAGTACAAAGCACTGTTACAATATAAAAGTTCTTTGCATAAAAATTAGGAACTTTGCGTATAATTATTGCATAGAGAAAGATAACCGACGGGTTAAAATTGAGCAAGCTATTACGCTTGATACCGTCGAAGAAAGAAAATTGTTCACAAAGCGAATGAAATTAGTCTAAAAAAGGAATTCTTCTTTTGTAAAACCTGATATCACTGTCTCATCGAAGAATAAATAACTTTAACTTTAAATCAACTTTTCTCAGGACAATATTTCAAAATTTATGAGCGCGATAACTCCAAACAATTATCGATCGCTATTTATATAAAAAATGATGAATATTTCGTTCCAAAGGATATTTGTCGGTTAATCTCAAATTCTTTTGATATCTATGACAACTACGTTTACATAAATTAAATGCTCGCTCCTGTTTCAACGTTATCGCGAGATAAAGTAGCGTCTTTAATCCATGCCGTTGCTTTATTTTCATGCTTTTTTTTCTATTTACGCTTTTTAACTAAAAACTACACTAGTACATAACAAAATAATGATCGAATAATAATTCAATACCCCAAAACAAAACTATACAAAAATTGTTTACATTCCTGATGAAAAATTCGACACGCGGCGTCGTTTATCGTCCGTGACGATAATTTTGTTATTTATTGCACGAAATCATATATATTTGAAGTTGAAAAATTTATTTGTTACGAAAAGGTGGTGGAATGTTTTCCTTAAATGACAATAGCAACAGTAAACATCGAACGTATAAGTTAATTTTGCAAAAACATTACCTTATATGAATCGGAGCGGATGGATCGATCGTTTATTCAAGGACGTCGTAAAAGTAGACGTCCCATGTCGTCGAATGTCCATGAGGTCTGTTCTAAAATGTAAAGGAAGTCTGTTCTAAGTTGTACTATGTACCACGCTCGAGACATAACTGTGCTTCCTCTCAGTAAACGACGAGAGCGATAAAGTAATGCGGATAAGGAACGATTCCACGAATCACTCGACTGTCAAGCAATTTGCATACCAGTACTTGGAACTTACGTTTTAATAGCCTCATCGAAAATAGCGTCCGAAAAAGTTGAGCGTGAATAATGATCTCCGATCCATCTTAAGACGGCTCAAAGTCAGTGACGTGTCAAATCTCACGAGATATCGCGCACGTAACGCGGATAAATCCGACGGATCATCTTTATTTACACGATAATGGAATTGTATTTCTTTTTTTCCATCAATCTACGAACTGGTGCGACGTGACGGTTTGAGGTTAGCTCTTGCCCTAATACACTTGGCACATCTCGCCGGCGTAATCCCACACAAGCACATTATTGTTTCCACAAATTTGTGAGCGAACAGCTCCGCGAACGAGGGGGCAGAACTAGATAACCTGATGAGAAACGCCTACTTGCTTGCGCGAGCAAAAATCATCGCGCGCTGTTTTATTATCAAATAATTGGTTTAAAAACGGAGCGCAATGACGTTCGCAATGATCAGATTGGAAAATCGTTCTATTAGCAGAGTGCGCAGAGTGTTGCGGGCACACATCGGCTGCTATACACGGGCACGCGGACTCATGTACGCGAACTGAATGGTGCTGCCATCTGTTGGCCATTGAGTTCAAATTCCGTCTTGAGAAGAAATAGAGATCTTCTTTACCTTAATGGAGTAATTTATCGACAGATGGGCATCAGATTATAGACCGATTGCTAATGAATCTCTGCTTTATCCTCTAGTCTGATATACAACTACTCTACCTCACGAGCAAATCAATTGAACACATGCTGTGCATCGCAACCAGTTCGTTTTTTAGGGGGTTGAATGCATAGAAGCAAACTACCCTATTCTTCTGATAATGATTACTTTAAATCGCAAAATATATTATATATATCTATACATGTTTAACCTCTTCGTCCTCTGGCGAAAATACAAATGCCCCAGCCAATATGGCGGACGAAGAGACCCCTTGATTTTATTAGATGAAACTTTGTATTGCATCTTGCCATTCTGAACTTTGAAAATCGGATTCCAAATTTAAATTCCGCCACCTAAACAGCCTTCGCATACCCAAAAACGATCAAATCGTAATAATATCGTTATTTTTTTAACACGCGTGTGTACGCGTTACGAAGCGAAATTGTTGCCATTTTTGTTGCGCGTATACGCCCCAGTGACATCGAAGGGGTTAAAACGGGGAATGTTTCTTCATTAATTTTGCCATTCTTAAAGTCTCTGTTTCTAAAGAAGCAAAAATTTCAGATCTAAACCAACTCGATTTTTCTTCCAAGGAAGCAAAAGTTTCCCCTTGATCATAGAGGGCGCTTCTCGAATGTCAAAACTGAAAATGAAGAAACATGTAAAAAAAAACCCCTCAGCATTTTTTGTTCACAGATCGAAAGAAACATTTCAGATTTCGTTCTCTCTACCTCATTAGAAATAACGCATTTTCATTGTTTAATACAAAAATAAAAATCAATTTACGGAATTGTCCATTATCGGACATAGATGAGAGGACGGACACTTGTCTGTCTGTGTAATCAACCCATTGGTCATATATCAAATCGTGTTGCTTATCTCGCAACCTCGATACGTCAAAGAAATCAATTTTACATATCCGGCACACACTCCCCAATTTACCCTCTCTTCGATCGTTTTTCTTCCATCCCCTACCGTTTGTACACAATGGAGGTGCGAATAATAAACCAAGATACGAAATTTTCTCTATCCTGGAAAATTGTCCAGTGTCCATGGTTTTTTCGATCCCGATAGGAACAAGTTAAACCGAGTTTATTATAGTCTTCAGCGACTAACGTTGGATTTCGAACAAGATATCGAGGTGTAAATAAAGAAGTCGAGAAATAACGCGTGCGAATCGCGCTCACGTGCGTGTTAGATAAAAATCAGAAAATACTATGGCAATCACAATGTCAGGGTTGTAATGAAAAAGTCAACTTGTATCGATTTTCTTGAGATAGTAAATTCTTCGCATTGGCAACTGTAAGCGAGATATTCCAACGTTAGTCGTATCGGGCTTTACTAAAGTCGACGTAGTTTTTGCAATGAGGTCCATTGATTTTACCAATCAAATTGATAACTTGGATAATCGACGAAATCGTCAGAGTGTATGGGAAATAGTGGTAGAAATTTATAAGGAATTTTCGATACAATCGACGATACACGGAATCAAGTACACGACTCAAGCTAAGTCTATGATCGGAAGGTATCGAAGATTTAATTACGAGATGTTCAATAAATAATTTTCAAAGTTCCATTATTATTTCGCATAGATTTGCGTACCTAAGGAAATCATTTAATTGCAGATTTCTGTGGTTCATTGTCGTGTCTTTGTCGGTCGTCGCCGCGAGTCAATTGGCTAATAAATTTTACGAACGGCACGAATCGGCTAATATGCGCACATTGGTTATGAGTAATCAGTATCCCAGCTGGCAGCTTGAATTACCAGCTATCACATTGTGCCATTCTGATGTCGCTACGTTGCATCGTTTAACGTCTTATCTACTTTCAGAAAAATCTTTGTACGAGTCGTAGAGTATTTATTTAAAAATGCCAATTCGCAAATAATATCATCGTTATTATTGTTTATTTGTTTTTTATTTTGTCGATGAATTAAAATAATTATTGATCTTGATTATGAAAATTAATAATCCGTATGCGGTGGGTAGGAGAAAATTACATCTTTGAGTAACTTTAAGATTGAAAAGTCATCATTAATTAAAGACAATTTTAGCTATTTAGGTACTAATTACTTATTGGTAATTTTTATATAACGAATATTTGATTTTTACCGATAAATTATTCTAAGTTTAAATACGTCCAGAGTCGATATAAAAAAGTATCTCGCAAAAATAAAAATAAACCAAACTAACTTTCTACTATTTCAAATAGAAGAAAGTTAGTTTGTTGATAATAAAATGATAATATAAAAAAGAGAAATTGGAATATTTTTTTAACTTTTGGCAGAATAAGTGAAGAAAAAAATGAAGACCCTATAGTACCAAAGTCACGATAGAAGCATTGTCATTAATCAATGATTAAAATTATTTTTTTTTTGTTCAGACGTATGCCGTTCGGTACGACGATGGATGACTTTCGAGACAGCCTGAAATATCTCTCAGTCGGAATATTTCCGACTAATCAATTCGTAAAAGAATTACAGGTACTGGAGAGAGTACTTGACATTAATAATATGTCGTTGGCTCAACTCTTCCATCTCGTGAGTCCAAAGTGCAGCGAATTTCTTGTTACGTGCAAGTTCGAAGGAAAAATTGAGAATTGCGAAAAGTTAATATCACCGAGCTATACACCTTATGGGATTTGCTGTTCTTTTAACTACGCTTACATCCAGAAGGAGCGCAGGTATATATAAGATATATATCTTAAATTAAATCATCTTAATAAAAAATAGTCATATATGGTGCAATCGGTCAAAAGTTGTACTAAAACAAACATTTTAATAAAAGTAAGTGAGGTCTAAATTTCATATAAATAAATATAAAGCGTGAAATTTACATTTACAAATGATTTCAACTTACACCAATAGAAAAAAAAATATTTTCAAGCAAGGTATTTAAATTAATCAAATAAAAATGATTCGAATGGTTGGTTCAATTTTTATAAATTATATTATCTATTGTAAAATATATACTTTACGAATTAATCGCTCAATTCTGAAAAAATAATCTACAAAAATATTAAATTAAATAATAATATGAAACGATAATATTTAGAATTGCAAAATGATACTTTACAAAAAAAATTCGATAACGTAAATTAATTTTGATAATTGATAACTCACCTTAACTTCTGAATGCTTAAGCAATAATATGAAGATATATACGTTAAATTAAATAACAATCTATAAAATTCCGTAACGACACTTTTCACATAATCTTCATGAAGAAATCACATAATCTTCTCACATAATCTTCACCGAAATCGAAACGATTGCACGGATGAAAAAAAAGTTACAGACTGATTGACACAAACTGAACTATCTTCGTAAACACTAATCGTTAATATAAATATTTATTTGTTTATCACATCGATATATTCGATCAAAATTTTTATCTTTATCGTCATAACGTTTCCTTCGAAAAGACAATATTGGAAAACTTTTTATTTCTTTTAAAAAACAATTTCGACCACGTATCGTATATTGTCGCATTACAAGCGCACCTCCCGTATAGAGTTTCGTGCGGATACTGAGAGACCGGGATCATTTTCAACCGTAGATAAGGTGATAAAAAGAAACAAATAAAATTGAAAAAAAAACTTCGTCCACCTTGACCAGTAGAACCTCCAAGTATTCTTTCTCGACGTCTCGCTATTCTCGCGCTTTTTCTGCTTACATCGATTATTGCGTGCCAATTCGTTGCGCAATCATCGCGTGTAGTGAAGTCCAAGGAAGATTCTTTTGATACGACTTATGGTATACATTATAGCAAAAGTGTCTTTCATAGGATACATTTCGAGGCAGGAGGAATAGGAGGAGCCAGCCACAAACGTGGTGGCCCGAAAACTACTTTTTTGTCTCACTGCATATTTACTATGCAAACGACATCGCGCGTTATTAGTCACGCAAACAGCGCAAATAAAACTCCGAATGATTCAAACAATAGGTAAAAACAGTTTTGCTTTTTGAAAGTAAACTGCTACTTTAAAAGTAGCAGTAAACCTATGTATATTGCGTATCAACATTTTTTTGGAATGCATTTGAGCATTAAAATACTTGTTAAGATTCATCATTTTTATTCTAAACTAATCACTATTAATAGTAGAAGGAACTTTGGGTATAAACTAAGGGTTGTTGTTAAAACTGTTTTTTTGTCGATTGAAAAAATTATGAAAATTAAGGGATCGCTATATGAGAAATAATAACGTGTATTAGAGTAATAATCTATAACAGGTTCTACAGAGTGATTAATGCCCATCTGTACGTTCAAGTAATCAGAGCAAACTAGGTCTTGTACTATTCTGTTCATACAAGAAAATCGTTATTGGATGAGATTTTTTTGGGTGCGCAATTAAAAAGTTTGTCTCGAGTAAAATCCAAAATATTGGAGATATTATTCAAGGCGTTTGCAGAAATCTTATTTATTTATTCGAATAAAAGAAAATAGTGATTGATAAAAAAATCTCTATACTAGATGACTTTGCGTCAATTTATTGATATTTATAAATCATATTCTTGTTGGTTAAACGTTGAAAGATCGTTTGAGAAAATGAACAGCCGACTGGAAAAAAGTATGAAAAATCAGAACAATTTGCACAAATTACTGGATCGATCGATGGTTATTTATGATATTTTGCCCATGATTCCCAGCACAAACCAGTTTGCACAAATTACATGAATGTATTAAGAAGTTTTTAGAAAGATGCTTATCAACATTCTTGTAACCTTACTACTAAAAAATATCACACCTAAATTCTACGTTCCGGAAACTTTTTTTTCCTACTACCCCGTCAATACTCATATTTCGAAAAAATATGAAAACAGACTGATTTTTGGCAATTTATGGATTACAAGAATCTTTTAATGCATAGGTTATCTGAGACGGAACGAAAATTGACTTTAAAAAAACATTATGCGATCATTTTTTCTACCGGCGAAACGATGTCAGTATTTTTAGAAATTCAATTATTTAATTTTATATTGTCTGTGATTTTGAAAGTACACCGTACCGTGAAAATCCTTATCATACCTCGGCATTATTACGTCACAGCAGCATTAATTTTTTATTTTTAAATAAAACACGAAACAAAGGTATATCCGAAAAGCGTGTTCCGGTGGCGATTCGTTAAACTTACACGCGAAAGAATTTTCGGAAATATCTTGACGTACTCCAACATTACATAACTATATTGATCGTATGAGTTTTTTCCCAATTAAGTACCGATAGAAATCGAAATGTCAATTATAATTATAGGCTTTCGATAGATAATAACGAGTACCTATTATCTTTGTTCGATTTTTACTGTATTATACGGAAAACGGATTTCCATATTGCGTTATTAGAATTGACCCAACGAGTCATTCGCGTGTTAAAAATAAACCGAGATAAAACGTATCAATATTTTGAATATTTTGAACGAGGATTTAGAACATTATGAAAAAATTAATAATCGAGGAGCGACTAAAAGTTTAACGGTGACCCGGTGGCATCATCTTCAACAAGAAGAAGAATAGTTGATACCGATCGAGCCACGAGGATAAATTTGTTCCCAACGGAAGGCCGACGAGTGTTTGGTTGACCTTTCGGCTGACATGCGGAAAGTGCGCTCGCGCCTTGACTAAAAAATTGATTCATACAAAGTTGCTCTTGCAACAACTCATGACCGTATGTTTTCTCGTAGATGGAATACATCAAGCACGGACAATTATAGCGTAAACTTCGGAGCCCACTTCGTTCTGTCGTTTTTGATAAAGTCCTTCGGACCAAACGATCGCATTTCATCAATGATGTACGGGGATGGTGTAAAAGTTTTGATCCACGAGCGCAACACTTATCCAGGTCCTACGGCTTTGGAGTTTGTCGCTTCAACCGGACACGAGACCATTGCCAGACTCTACGGTCGTCATTTAACCGCCAGTATCGAAGTCCTCAATCTTAAACCAAAGGAACGAGATTGCAAAACTTCGCTCTCTTCGACCAATTTGTATCGGGCCGACAATTGTTTCGTCAAGTGTCGTGAAAATGCTTTCAATCGTTTGTGCAACTGTCTACCATTTTTCTCCTCCGCCATCGATGACGATCAAACGATTTGCAATGTTTCACACATATCGTGCCTAGCACGAGTTAGGCACACGGCATATTCGCTCACGTTGAGACATCCGTCTTGTGGTTGCTTGCCTGATTGCGAGAGTACCATGTATTCATTAGTTACGACAACACTTCCGTTTAACGCCGCTCGATTCAATCCATCCGAATTTTAGTGAGTCTTTGAAATTTTAATATATTGTTTATGGCATCGTTTTCGTCCAATTATTATAATTGTAATTTTTTTATCTCAACAGTAGAAAAGCTAGAGAAATTCCGAATGCCACTGCTATACACATCGCGTATTCGGAACAAACGGCGATGTTACAACGTCGCGAGCTTGTACTTTCATGGATCAATCTTGTGTGTAAGTATAAATTAAGGCTTTTATGGTGAAAGCATTTTCAATGTAGCTACGAAGATTTTTGTCTCGTTGCCCAACTTATAAAACAACGCTTCCGGTTATTCTATCTTCTTTCAATGTACCTACTTAATTTTTACAAAGGTGCAAAGTAAGCCTCGTTCGTGTTATTTTGAATGAGTAAGTTTACTGCTGATTATGTCACGACGATACGCAAAGGTAGAAATGGCAGATTTACCTTAGGCAGACTTACCCACCGAATGGAAGTTATATGCTTGAGCATTTGAGGTAATGTGATATAGACTCGGTCAATAATAAAGACTAGGGATATAATAATCTCCGAAATAATTCATCCTTCGGACTAACAAAGAAAAAACAACTACAGAATCGTCGTTCGTACCTTTTCTTCAAAAAGTCAGGTGTTTCGAGGAACATTGCTTCACAGTTTTCGGTACGGTCTGCTGTTGCCGTTTCGTGACGGTCCGTGCCTTATAGTCCGAACCAACCTATCGCGAGAAATTTCCGGTGCCAAAAATCTTCCACAATACTCATTGTCATGGGTAACATCGTGGCAACTCAAAAATAATTTATAAATATCGCCAACGACCAAACCACGCTGAATGCACCAGTTCTCGTCCGATCACTGAAGTTAAGCAGCATTGGGCGCGGTCAGTACTTGGATGGGTGACCGCTTGGGAACACCGCGTGCCGTTGGCATCGTTTTTTGGAACAAAAATTTATTTTCCTCCAAAAACCCTTTAATTCCCACCCTATAAAGTCTTTTTAGACGCAAACCAATTTTTACCCAGCGACTAGGGTAACCCAGACATCAGGATTTGTCCTGTTATGTCAGAATTTTTTGGATTATTTAAGTACTAGTAAGAAACCTGAACGAGCTCACACAAGCATTCGTATAAAAATCATGAAATTTTGTTTCTTCAATTTATTTCCATATCCCAAATGGCGAATGTCGAAGTTGCATTGTTTAAATAGATGTCTCTACCAGTACATATAACATATTTATGGTGGACGATTTATACTTTTCATAAATAGAATTCCAGAGAAAAGAAGTTTTATTTTTTAGAATTTGAGGAAAATAAAAAAATATCAATTCCCAAATCCTGAAATTATTTGATTTCAGCTTCTTTAGGCGGAGTTTTCAGCCTGTTTCTCGGCTGTAGTTTCATCTCGATATTCGAGATAATTCATTTCTTCATTGTTCAGTTCATATTGAAACTAACGGAGAGGCGTCGCAAAACAAAACTGTCTTTTGGAACTGCCTGATTTTCAAAAGGCCACAAGATTTTTTCGCCCTACTTGAAACGCTGGTGATGTTCAAAAAATAAAACAGATATACATCAGAACTATCGTGTGCTCAACACAGATGAAACACCGTGATAGATAACAATATTGTAAAACGTTATTATAAATAATATAAAACAATTAAATCTACATATTATGTTTTTATTAACGAATTGTATGATTAAATTATTCCTCCTCGACGCTTGTATCATCAGCATCATCTGATGACTCCTGTTCATCTTCTTCGTCGCCGTGAGAATCTTCCGAATCGTCGCTTTCTTGAGAATCTTCGTTTTCTTGAGAATCTTCGGTTTCTTGAACATCGTTGCTTTCATGCTTTTTATCAGATTTTCTTGACTTTTTATTTCTATTACGGTCCACCGAAGTTTTCTTCTTATTTACCACATCCTCGCCATCTTCACCATAGATCTTCAAGCCCGTCGAACCCTTCCCGTCAGTTTTCTTTCTTTTTCTAGTATCTAAGTTGATCGTGAGAACATTGCCGTTCACCGCGGGCCATTCACGTTCCTTTCTTAAATATTCACCGGCCAACTGAATACTTTCAGCCTTCAATAGGGCACTTCTATAAATGTAAAGGAAACTCTTGTGAGTAAGTGCGTGTTATGTACTCACTGGTAGGCGGAATTACATATCAGCTCAACGACACGCAACAAACTTAAGAATATTTTTATTTTTAATGTTCTATATTCCTTGAAAATGCGTAAAAACGTGTCATAATGAAAATTAATTTGTACTGTCAGGAAGAAGGGAACTCCTCTGTATTATAACACGTATATAACGTATTATATTTTAAATCAATATATTGTCAAGGATATGAATCGCACCAAAAGAGCGTGAAGCAAAAAAAATATAATATTAATAGAACGCGTTCAGTTTGTAAATCGTGTCGTGTGGAATATACAGATTGAAAAAAATCTCTTTTCGAATCAGCTCGATTAATACGTATAAAATAATTTTAGGCATGTAGTCTCGACTAGAACTACAAACTCGCGATGGTTTGTAAATTTCGACAAAGTCAATGAGAACAAGATTATTGAAAGATTCGTCATGATTCACGTTACTCCCAACTGGCAGAAGTTTCGTATTTTTTGCTAGGATATATAATTCTGATAAAACTTATTTTTCTATTCAAAATTAGCAAAAACCTTGAAAAGGCTTTAATTAGCCACCGTCCCAAAAATCGATAGAAATATGTACAAAAATGAGTAAACGTGGAATCAATGGTAGCCAATGTAACGCAAACCAAAATTTCAATATTATGAGTCAAGAAAATTGATTTAAAATATGTCCCATGAAAATCTGAATAAAAACAAGACATAAATATGCTTCGGACTGTAACGAAATATTATTTATATCGCAGGAATATACGAATAAAAAAGAATTCCTTTAATTACCGAGTTTTGCCACCAGTCGACTTCAACATGACGACCGATACAAATCCTGGAAAAGCTGCTCTTATTTCCTTCGCTTTTGTGCCAGGTTTTATATTGGAAACGTAAAGCCTGTTGAAAGAAAAACAAGATTGCGGTAACGTCATAATGCAATATAGTAACGATATCGATCATCCGTAATAAACAAAAAATCATAAGATACTTACGATTTGGTGATCTTTGGTTCAGGTTTGGGTTTTGGAATTCGAATTTTCTTTTCCTTCCTCTTCTTTTTGGTCGGTGGATTGAGTTTAGGCGGACAGGCAATTATGTGTTTACCATCGATCTTCACTTTCTTTACGTTCTTAAGATTCTTCATCTTTTCTTCGATACTCGAAAATACCACATGACAATGTCTGGATGATTGTCGCGGCAGTTTGATTTTTACATCGCCCAAAAATAGTTCTTTTATTTCATTCGAATTTTTGATCGTATGTGGCAAACGCACGTAGAGAGTTCTAGACGTAACGTCGTCAGACTCTTGGGATGTATGTTTCATTTTGTGAGCTAGCAAAACCGGAAAAATCAATCACATGAACGAAACAAAAAAAGATTTAGTAAGGTTTATCCAAGGTCGAACGTCCCCAAAAGAGTGTTTACTATATTCAATCGCACTGGTTGTTTACAAACTTATGATTTCGGTATCAAATTATTTCTGGCTTGATAACTATTAAACGATATATCGGATCAAAAATATAATTATGCTTACCGTATTGGATATATCGGCAGAGTGAATAAATATGTGATAACGGGAAAAACGTGCGACTTAGAGAAACGATGGAAAGCCGGCCATACACACGTGTCGAATGTTCATAATATACTGTACCACGCGACGAGGCTAGTGCATGAAGGCAACGAAGATGGAGACAGAGCTTACAGCTGTAGTAGACTTGTCTCGCGGCTCGAAACAACCGCCACGCCACATCATGCTGCGGCAGGGACAGGAAACAAAGACAAAATCGAGTCTACCTATCTAGTATCAAGGAGTAATATCAGAAAGAAAGAAGGATGCGAGGGCAGAAAGTGAAAAATACTTATATAGTACAACCATTGGTGGATAAAGATTTATATCAACTATGAATTATACCCATAGTCGCGCTGAAAAGAGTTTCAAGTCAGATTTAAAAGGGGCAGAAAAAACGTCACAAAATTTGTCATATTGAAGAGCTTACAGATTTCGCCACTCATGTCGCCTCGAACTTTAATGACTGACCAATAACAATATTGCCTGTAGCGATCAATTGTCTATTTTGACATTTACGAATAATTTCAGAAGTGTCGTTATGAAAAATTAATAACAAAGAGATAGGTAGCTAAATTTATTATTATGTATAAAAACGATGTCTTCCCAGTATACCGATGAATTAAAAAACTTAAGTTACTTTAATCGTTTTGTTCGATCTTCTTGTCCAAAATTTATTTCAACCTATTTTTTACGGTTCCGATATAATTGTTTTTTCTTATCTTTTTAAATCGTATGTATCGTGTAGACTCATACACTTTACGGAAAACAATTGAGAAATTTATATATTTTAATTTACACGAAACGGAACTGCTTCGTATCAGCAGTATCGCGTATTGATAAAAATAAATCTTTTGACAAGTGTTTGTAGATTGTGTATAGCAGAGCTTTCGGTTATGTAGTCTGGTGGTTTGTTTATCTCGCAATATCATGCCTACAGATGCCTACTCGCTTCCCACGATTAGTCAGGTATTAGCGTCGACAGCGCCCCTTAAATGTACATACTTTTGGTTACGCTTCTTAGATCGGAGTTGACACTCCTTTTCTGTAGTCTCCATGGTCCCGCGCATAGAACAAATATATTAAAAGTCCGAACACTTTTATCAGGCCCTGCCCACAACTGGTTTGAAGTTTGCACATGAGACACGGATTGGTCGAACAACCGGAAATTGATAATTCGGCCGAATCCGCGACCAGTACAGTCTGCCAAGGGTAGGGGTAAACACCACCCCTTTGCACACTGTACTGGCCGCGGATTTGGCCAAACTATCAATTTCCGGTCTGCCAAGGGTGGCAGACTGTACGCGCCGGTTGGCAGACTGTACAAGTCGTATGGGGTGCGCAAAATTACGAATTTTCGTAACGGTCACTTCAAACGGTTTTGCACAAGAAACAAGACGACTGTAACGAACAAAGAATAGAAAGTGTTAGTGTTATGCCTTGTTAAATCGAAAATAACAAAGTTCGCACAAGGAGAGCAAACAGGACGAATAGTGACGAGTCGGCGTAGCAACGAACATTTATATCGAAAGGTACGAATTTTTAGAAGTTAATAAGTCAGTCAACAGGTTAAACCGGCGTTGCCGTCTTCTCCTGCAATCGCGCATGATTCGTTCCGTATCGTAGAAAAACCTTTGTTTTGATGAATATTTTTTCCAAAATATCAATCTACAATATTCGAAAAAGTTTACAAAATATAATTCGAAATACGTAGAACTGGATTTGTATATAATATGTGGAAGAGTATATATAGCTATCGACCTGAATCCTTTAAATTTATCGCAAATAGTGACAGTACACGGGTCTACATTTTGCCGGATCACAAAAAAATTGCAACTCCTCCAGAAAAAACTTGAAAAATATTCGATAGAACAATGAAAGAAACGAAAATTAAAAAACAATATCGCACATAAGTGATGAAAGCTCTCAATGTCACTCGGAACAAACAGAAGTCAAAAGGACGAGAGTAGACTTTGGAGAGGAGCGGGGTTCGCGTAGATGTTGGGATCGTAGAAGTTTCAAAAATTGAACCCAGGGTGTACGACAATAAACATTAAAATACCATATAACTATGAAATATTGATTTTGAACATGAACTCTATCGGCACAACGTTAGCGGCATGATAGCCGCCACAACCTTGATTCACGAGGTTTCATTAACACGTATGTTTACATTTCTTCGAGGCGAAAGATTTGTGCCGATTCCAATCAAGAACGCAAACAACGAGAGAAAAAATATTCTGTCTAGAATATCAGAGAATTTGAAAGTTCTCGTCAATATTTAATACACGAGTAAAACCATTATCCGGAGTTTAGCCGGAATCAAAAAAAGCCTTTAAAATTTTACTAAGTTCTCAATTTTTTTATAAAATATTTATAGCGCTTTAACTCTGACAAACATCGCTCGATATCGCTGAAATTGTCTGTACCGATAGATTATCGCACATTCAGTCCTTAGTATACACTACATTATTGAAGACGAACGAAGTTTTATAAAATTACAATTTTTTCTCTCGATAAGCTTAAACAGTTCGACACTTGTGAATATTAGTCGATGGAAGTTTCCTATATATAGGAAAATTTGTCCTGTATTTTATTTACGAAGGCGAATAATAAAAAAAACATGCTTTTCTATAGACGATTCTCTCGCAAGATCGATAAATTACAAAGGAGCTTTTCGAAATCTTCTAATTTACAGTTTATTCCGTTCTCTATCGATAAAATTCGTATTCGAATGATACTCGATAAACACCTTGTTAACAAAATTCTTTATAGGATTTTATGCCGCGATATATTGCAGTGCTCGTGCCGCTTTAGCGCCTAATATTTAATAATTTATTTTCTCACAGGCTTTGCCGAATCGTTCGTTATTCAAGATGGAGCGAACTCTCGATTCGATACGACCGTCGGAAATGCCGGATGGCTCCGACATGTCGTATCTTTATGGACGCGATCCGAGTATTTTGGCGTACAGTCAAAGACCCTTACCAACGAGCAAGCAAAACCTTATTTCTCTCTACGAGGACGAAGAACTTGACGATCCTGAGGAAGCCGAATCAACTGGAGCTTCCGACTCGTGCCTTCAAACCCTTAAGGTGTATCTGCGCCTAAAACCGCTTCCACGCAAACTCAAGTTGAAAAACGAAGAGATGGAATCTTATCAAATTACAAATTCCACGACTTTGCTTACAAAATTTCCCAGCCACGATCACACGTTTAGCTCTCTTAAAGGACAAAAGGACAGTGAAATCATTTTTCGGCGATTTACGTTCACTCAAACATTCGGACCCGAGACGACTCAATTAGAGATCTTTGAAGAAATAATTCAACAAAAGATGATTGATTTTCTCGCTGGACAAAATTGTACAGTCATGACGTATGGTAAGATGTATTGAATTTATCCTTTTTTTTTTAGTTAAAAATGAAAGAAATATTTATTAAATCTCTGTTAAAAAAGACGATAGAATTTTATTTACAAACATCAATGACTTCATTCACAATAATGCATGATTGTTTGCCACAGTATTTTCCAATAATCCGAAAATAAAACAATAAAATTTTTATTTTCATCTTTATTTTCGTCCTTACTGCTCTTTTTTTTGGTCTATAAAAATAGATTTACCGTAAACATCTTCAAAAATACATTTCACGCGTGGTCTAAATTAGTAATTATTTTAAAACAGCCTATTATTTGAAAAAAGTCCTGTTTCGATAATAAAATGATCGGAATATATAATAAAGGAACGCAGTATAAAATTTAAGATGAATAATTATCCGAGTGTCTTTCGACCATGCAATAAATTACAAAAAAATTGTTGATACGTTATTTATTAAAACTCATTGTATCCAAACCAGTTATACTTTTCTCACGATTGAAAGAAATTTGCGTATTAATATTCGTACTAAAATCTCCCGCATTGTACAATAATAATTCCCTTGTCTTATTTCACACAGGAACGACGAATTCCGGAAAATCTTATACGCTGCAAGGAACGACAACGTCACCGGGAATAATCCCTCGTGGTCTCGAGTTCGTTTTTTCGAATATAAATCCTCGGCTGGCACCCTGCTACAAGCCCTCCCATCACAGTAATGTAATTTCTCTCAATGCGATTGAGCGTGCACAGGAGATCGAAGCGAAAAACAAATTACTCACATTCACGTCAATGGACAAGCATCAATATATTAATGCTTATCGTCAAATGCAAAAAATGCTTCAAGAAGAATCGCCGATACGGCCGAGTCAGGCGTGCGACGCTCACTACAGCGTATGGGTCAGTTTCGCTGAGATCTATAACGAAAATATATACGATCTTTTGTCGAACGATTGTCAAAAACGTCGTCCAGCTTTGAAACTTGGCACAGATCGTTACGGAAGATCGTTCATCAAGGGTCTCAAGACAATATGCGTAAATTCCGGTTCCGAGGCGTATCAGGTACTAATGGCAGGCCAGTACAATTTAAAAGTCGCCGCTACGGCTCTCAATGCCAGAAGTTCTCGGTCCCATTGTATATTTACGATAAAATTATTGAAATATTACAATGAAAATTCTCCACGTTCCGTGGAGCTTAGTACTTTCGCATTCTGCGATCTCGCCGGGTCTGAACGTCTGAAGAAGACTCTTAACGTGGGAGATCGACTTAAAGAAGCGCAGAATATAAACACAAGCCTCTTGGTACTCGGTCGTTGCTTGAAATCGATCTACGAGGGTCAGTCGATACGTCAGAGACAGGAACACGTTGGTCCGTTTCGAGAATCGAAATTGACTCGGTTATTTCAGAGAGCTCTATCAGGAAAAGAACAAATCGCTCTTATCGTTAATGTCAATCCTATGCCAAACCTCTATGCCGAGACGCAAAATGTTCTTAATTTCTCGGCAATAGCCAAAAAGATTATCGTCGAGCCGAAGAGAACGCATACAAAAATTTCAAACTCGCGCTTTTCTCTTATCGTCTCGCAAACGGCCAAGTCCAACACCGATTGGGACCAAACTGAATTGACTTGTGTGACCGAACAGACGAGCACGATGGTGAGCGAACCGAACGTTTCGGAACATAACGAGGATTACGAGGATCTCGTGGACGAGAACGAAAGGCTTAAAAAGGAGATTGCTGCTATGAAAGCCGCGATGTTTAACAAAGATCTGCAGATACGTCAGGAGCTGGCCGATATGTATACAGCTATGATGAAGCAATTGGAGACCGATTGGAAAAATCGTATACGAGACGTCGAGGAACAGCAAGAGGATCATCTCGCGTGGACCGTAAATCGAGTGGAAACATTTTACAAAGATAAAATCAACGATTTGATGTCGAGAAAACGCCGTCGTACGAGTGATCGTTTCAGTGACGACGAGAGACCGGACGTGGACGAGTTGGAATTGGAAAATTCAACACTTCGCTCGAAGATTCAATCGTTGAAAAAAACAATAAAGAATCTACGGTCGGACAACGAGACCGTGCTGACTGAAAAAAATCAAATTTCCTTCGAACACGCTCTTGTAACCGAGGAGTTGAAAAGTTTGAAGAGTCTTTTGGAAGTTGCACAAGAAGATTTGTTCAAGGATGAAGAAAACCGCACGTACATCGACGAATTGCGGAACGAATTGAGTGCTAAACATCAGCGTGTCAAGGTAATATTTTTTTCTGCGTTCGTGCTCATGGGACAATTAAAGGAAAAAAAATAGAATAATAAAATAATAAGAAAGCGATTAAAAATTGCGACTGCAAAAAAGTTCGATCGAGAAATAAAATTTTATATACCGCGAACATTCCCAGGATTAAAAAAAAACTTATTTATTTTCGAAACTTTAAGATTTTTTAAGTCAAATATCTGCTGCAAAAATTGATTATTTCATAAACTTTTATATTTGTCAATTGTAATTGAAATATTTAATTGTATTGTTTTTTTTTGTTTTCGTAATTTTGCAGTATCTAAAAGAATTCCTGAACGAAGCGAAGGAAGAATACATCGGTATAACGTCGCACGTGTCTACATTGGAAGAGCGTCTGAAAGAGCGCGATGAGAGCCTTGTCCAAGTTAAAGAACGCGTTGCCGATCTCGAGGAACTTCTGGAACAAACGAATATTTGTCTGGCCGAAAAGACGAAGCAAACGGAGTTGCTCGAAGACAAACTCAATCTTGAATCGAACATGTGTTTAGAATTAAAAGAGAGACACGCGCTCGAGGAAGCGAAATTAACGGAAAGAATTAAGTTTCTAATGGATAAAATCGCTACTCTCGAGACATCAATTCCTCGTGACAAAACGGTCGTGAGTACCAATGTTATCGATAACGAGATAAAACAAGAGAAACTGTCCGAGTCCAGCGAGGAAGTTTCGCCACAATTTCCGTCCACGATCATGTCGGACGCGATAGTTATAAAAACCGATGACGAGGAAGTTTTCGATTTTCCATCAACATCGTACGAGAATGATCAGGCGAGTGAGGTGTTCGTTCAAGTTCTAGAAATATCATCCAACTCACGCGCCATGGCAAACGCCGATGAAAATCAGATATTGGAAAACGAATTTTCCAAGTGTCCTTTGGAAATTGAATCGTTAAAAGCGACTCTCAATTCGACGAAAGATCAGATGGATCATATCAAGAATCGGCTCGAAGAATTGAAGAATAATGCAGAGGTGAGAGATTCATCGAGAGGCCGCGAGGACTTGCAAACGAGAGAAACGTGGGAGCACTGTATGGAGACGAACAATTCCGAAACTCAGACAAATACAATTCGGACGAACGACGTGTGTTCTCAGACTCATTATCTACAAGATATTGAACAAAACGAGAAATCCATTCAGACTGTAGACATAGAAATCGAGGAACTGGTGAAGAGTAAGAAGCAACTGGAAGAGTTGAGCGTCAAGTTCACCGAACTGGAAGCAGATTTGAAGTTAACCCAAACCGTATGTATAATATTCTTAATGAAGCGTACTTTCCCTCTCTCGGATCCAATTCGCATATTTTCTCGAATATTAAATGTAGATAATGTGCTATGACGATGAAATATCGTATAATTAACGTATCTTTTCAAAATGCAAATCTCGGTATATCGCTAACAAGTTTTTCTTTGTTTGGGCAGAATCTTGACGAGAACCAGGCGCAGATTACAAATTTAACTAGGGATCTCGCTTGCCTAGCAGTTGAAAAACAGACGACTGAACAAGCATTACTCGACGCCGAGGAAATACGAAAAAAATTGGAAATTCAAATCTCCGAGGTACGTACGGAAAATAAATAACACGTAAGTTTTTAGATTTAGCAAGGTGATTAAAAAATTATTAATATTTTCCGTGTTCGTAGTGTCGTGAAACTCACGAACCGAAGATTTTGAGCTTCGAAAGAGAGCTGGCGATGTCCAATGAGCGAGAGAAAACACAATCGGAGGTATTTTTTCTCTAATCTTTATGTATGTTCTTCTATTTATTTATAATAACAAATATGTTAATTTGGCAACGTTTCAGCGCATTAGAGCACACGAGGAAGAAATCACAGATATGAAAAATATATTTGCCGCTCGAATCAAGGAGCTCGAGGAACAGATTGTGGAAATGACAAAGCGCGTTGACTGTTGTCAGGCGGAGAAGATTGAATTGGAACAGAGACTGAGCGAGAATCTTAGAGAGACGGAAGCTCTGGAGAAACGTCTTCAGATCGCCGATAAGAGAGATCAAGACAAGGACATGGAGATACAACAATTACAAAAATGTTTGTAGCTGAAAATTCGCCGTTTACAGTCGCGCAATCGATTACTAACGCTTTTTTTCTCTCTTCGCAGCGATAAAAAATTCTCTTTCCGGAGACATGCACGAAAAAAAGACTCAGGAGGAGTTGAAAAAGAATTTGAAGGAATTGCTCGAAACTAGGGAGGCTCTCGTCCGCACGAACGAGCTGTACGAACGATTGGACAAAAGCTCGAAACAAGAAATACAATATCTCGAGGAGAAAATTCGAGAGTTGCAGAAGAAATGCGAGCTATTAGAATCGTCGCGACAGAAGGCTCTGTATGAGAAAGCCGATCTGGAGAGACTAAAGAAGGAGGCGATCGATCTGACGGCCGTAATCAACGAGAAAGAGCACGAGATGGCGGCGTTCACGATTAATCGCGATACGATGATAACGAAGTACGAGACTTTGCTCAAACAGCATCAAGAAGAATTAGAGATTGCGCGGAGAGAGGTGAGAAAGAGATTCTCATTTTTTTACGCTCTTCATTTATTTCATATCTTTTTTTTTTACTTGATTAGGTAAATTCGAAAAATCAAAACAATTGAAAATGACGCATTTCTATTGTTGAATTTTTATATTCCCCAGATAACGAGGTTTCAGGAACTGTTCCACAAAATTCCGACGACACCACGTGCTACAACATGCAACAACGAAGAGAACGGTCAGCAGAATCCAATTCAGGTCGTCGACCTGGCGAATTCTGACTCTAAGTAAGAAATTGTTGTTTTTTTCCCTAAAATTTGTAAATTATATTCGTATATATATTTTTCTTTTCTTGCCCATTAGAAGATCTACAAGGCGTGCTGCTCTACCGCCACCCTCGGGAGAAACTAAGAGGGTAGGGCGCAAGAAAAAATTGTACACGCCCATCGATGATTCGTGCATTGACCTTGAAGGTTGTGATGTGAGTAATATTGTTTTTTTTCTCACGATATTGCATTATCCACCACCGTCCGTTATTTTATCCGCGACTTGCGAGAAAAGAGCAATAAATGAAAAAAATTCATTTTTCTTGAATTTCAGGCTATTCCACCAACTCCATCGCCGTCGACATCAACGCGAAGTTTAAGAAACCGAAAAAAGTAGATCTTTACTTGTATTACTTGTCGTTTCGAGAAAGCCTGCGGTTTGGGCTCAGTGAAAAATAATTGTATAGATTGTCGTGCATTCTATTACTTCAGTATTATTTATATTTGTATATATGATATTTGATGGTTGATCCTACTGAACGCCTCCACTCGTAACTTTTCGTTAAAAGTTAAAAATTATGTATATAACATAATATCGTTAATTCCAGTATTTATCGATTTGATCCTGCACAAAAAATGTCTACGGAATAATTTAACGTTCTTAAGTGTTTTGGGAATTACTGATTTCCGGTGTTTAACATAACGGTATGGATGATTGTGGCATAGGTTCTGTTTTAATTCAAATTTCATCATTTCCAGCGCATAGGCTACGGTTTTCAGCGGTAGTTCGCGCGGCTTTGTCATTTCCACAATATGTTCCGCGAGCTCTTTGATTCGCGCGTCAAATGTATTTTTCATTTTTGTAATCGCTTCGGCGTGTGCCTTAATGTGATGAACGTTTGGCAAGATAACACGAGAAAATATAATAAGTGATGTAAATATTGTATAATATGAGCATCGAACAACTTTTTTCGACAAGGGGTTTGATCTTGTAAACGGGCAATGCTTTAAATCCTGGGTTCGAGCGCGCATGCGCAATTCAGCCTCATCGTAAATTGAGGGAAGTGTTCAAACTATTTATTTTTTATACTACCTTGAGTATAAACAAAAAGAATCTCCGGTACTTAGGGAGTATGTTGTATTTTTTACACGATGAAACTTCATGATTGAATAAAGTGGGGAAAAAACGAACAACGAAAGAAAACGCGTAGAACGCTATCGTGATATTCGATTTGCCAGACTGTCCCTCTTTCGTTATTCATTAATTATAATTTACCTCGGACGTTAATGTAATCAATAAAAGGATTTCTGAATATATATCTACGTTGTTTTATTTCCCTACAAAAAACTGGATAGATCGATTTAAAAACTTACATGTTGCCAATAAAATTTCAAATACATTCGCAATTTTTTGAGAAATTCAATATTTTTTTAAATACATTAATATAAATATATTAATTAAAATATAATCTTATGTAAATGTAAAACGCGTTGATACAAACTACTTTCGCGCAATAGTTAAAAAAACTATTTTTTCATTTTAATTGTGAAAAAGTATTAATAATTCTCTCTCGTTATGAAAAGGAACGACTGATGCAACGTCGACGGCTGAATGGCGGCTCACATACAAGCCACATATTTGTCGTCGATTCGAGAGTTAGTTCCGCCGATTGCCAAGCGGGGCAGCACCTATCGGGTAGTACGGGTGGCGCCATCTGTGAGGACAGCCTTGGACCCTTTGGCTAAGAAGTTCCACGGTTTTTTCACAGATGTTTTTTCAACATTTTATAATGTAAGTGCCTCATCTGAATGTTGTTTATTCTGCATCTCTGCTCTCTGCTATATATATAATCAACCGAGCAAACATCTTTTGTCTACTGAACTTTGTTACGCGTTTGTTATTATGTATGACATTGCCTGTGCGACGAATGAATGATAAAACAAACGAATCGTCGAAATCTTGATATGAAGGAATTGTTCGTCTGTTCATTACTGGTAAAATTGATAACTTTTTAATATCACAAATCTTCTTACGTATATCACGTTGATTACAAGAAAGATAATAACGTATTCTAGTTAATCAGTCATTTAACACTGGAGAGATATCGTCGATATCGTTCTAAATTTGCGCGATATAACTTACCTGTCGTTTTTTGTTATTCAAGGTTATGTTTATACCTGAAAATTTATACGTTCGATCGTGCCGGGTGTTTTAAAGGAATATATGGATTTGCTTTTGTTTTACTTCAAAGAATAATTAAGTTAGGAAAAATAAAAGGACATATTTGTGCAGATATAAAAGATCGCTGATTCTAATTTCACGTGCTGACAACGTACTGTTATTGTTAAATGTAAACTTTGGTGTCTGCTTTGATGAACATAACCTCGTAATACTATGGAATGCATAATATTGTAGGGCCTATACATCGTTTAGACAGAATCTTACAATTAGGATTTTTCATTCAATATATATAACTTTCGATAGTTTTTATTACCAAGGACTTTGAATTTTAATTTTAATAATTCGTTACAAATGCAGTTACGATACTTTCGTTATTATTATACTAGCAAAATATTAAAGCTTGTACACGCATAGCGATCACGCAGCGTACTTCCATTATGAAAACACAAATTTGTGTTGCGTAAATAGCGACACGCGTCGTACTTCTTTTCAAAATATATAAAAGATTCGTCAATAAATAAATAACAATTGTATCAAACTTTAATCGTATTAAATTTAATGAATTAATACAAAGAATTAATTAATTAACAACTGTTACGGCAGGCCAGTCTGGTTTGTGTTTTTGCTGCGGACGAACTACTCTTGCACTATGTTAACGACGAAGTCCCCAGTGGCTCGTACAAATACTACAGCCTCATGTACGAAGGAATCATAAAAATAAGCTTGAAATCTCAGTAAGTAATTTACAATAGCGGCGAATTTCTTTCGTCTTTATTGAACTTAGTCTTTATTGAACTTTTATCAAATTTTAATCATGTTCGACGTACAGAATAGGAGACGCCGATCTATACGTCTCACAAGCGACGAATAAACCAACTTACGAACCTGAACTTTATTGCCTTCAATCTAGTACTTGCGGCGAAGACATCGTCGTAATACCACAGAAGTATCGATCGTAAAATAGCCTTTTTCTAACTTCGTAGCGAATCTATGAAAACAAGAATTCAAACACGAACCTTTCTTTCATTACCAGTTTCAAAAGACCCGTGAGCATAGGAGTCTACGGTCATTCCGCTCACGATACTAGTCGCTACAGCCTTCTCGTATATCAAGTTAAATTAACGGACGAGGAATACTTCGACGAGCAAAATCCATTCAACAGTTTCGACGGTAGTGAAAATTCGAAGGTGCGTTTAAACAAATTTACAAATTCATCGTATCGCCTCGATATAAAGCAGATTTGTTATTTTATACGTTATAAATTTCTTATTCTCATATAGACTGTAAAAAAATCGCTCGTCCTCACATTCTTGTGGAGCCTACTCGATCAACTTGTCCAAGTATTATTTTAAATCACATTTACAAAAAAAGAAACATTATTCGTCATGTTGGAGTACGAGAATCAAATGTTTCTGGAGGCTCTTCAGGAGGATGGACTCATGATCGTAGCTAAGTAAGTGTTATACGCAAAATTGGTTAAATATTTTTTTATTTTTTCAACGAAATTCGATAAAAATCGAATTTAAACACGATACGCTTGAAATTCCATAGACAATTCCATTGTAAAGTTACGAATAATGTGAAAGAGAAATGGCAAAAATCGAAAAGCGCAAATATCGAATCATAAATAATATTTCTTCGTGCGAATCACTAGTAAAATCATATCCTTCACAGGGGTTTAGGATTGGAAACCGTTTTTCTGAATATTCTCAAAGTATATTTGGATCCTGGAAATTTGGTACTCGTTCTTGGCACTACGGATCACGACGAGCAATATTTCGTAGACAAATTATCGTCAATGGGTATTACGACTCTGCCGAAAATAATTACTGCCCAAATAACGTCGAACGAACGGTGAGTAATATTTTATCAATCGTCGATATTTCGTGTCATCTTTGATCGATAAAAAAATAAATAATTCAAACGTTTCTAGCGAATTGACGTATCTGGATGGCGGAGTTTTGTTCATATCGGGAAGAATATTGGTCGTGGATCTTTTAAAAAATCGTGTACCTTTAAATCTTGTGACGGGTATACTCGTTTATCGCGCTCAAGGAATTTTGAATTCTTATCAAGAGGCCTTTGCTCTTCGTTTGTACAGACAAGCCAATAAGGTACGAGGAACGAACGAAATAAAAAATCAAACACCAAATGGAAAATAAATATCGTCAAATAATATCGATAATATTTTACAGATTGGATTCATCAAAGCGTTCACCAATTCAGCCTTGGCTTTCACCACTGGTTTTGCGCAGGTCGAACGCGTAATGAAAGCTCTGTTCGTAAAAAAATTGTATCTGTGGCCGCGTTATCATTCGGTTGTAAATAATAGTCTATCGAAACAAAAGGTACGTCGATGGAGTTTGAAAAAAATATTTATATTTCTTTAGTCTTGTCGCTGTAATTTGGATTTTTGTTGAAAATAATTGTAGCCCGAGGTGATAGAATTGCACGTAAAATTGACGCAAAAGATGTCGAACGTGCAAACGTGCTTGCTAGACGTGATGAATTTCATCGTCAAGGAGTTGAAGAGAATCAATAAATACGTGAGTAAAATAAAGAAAAATAATTGCCGAAAGATATCGAGACAGGGAGATTTTAAGATTTTTTTAATACGATTGTAGCTCGATCTTGATGAATTGACGGTCGAGAATACCATATCTAAGAAGTTTCACAAACAATTGCAACATCAGCTCGATCCGATTTGGCACCAACTTGGCGGCACGACGAAACAATTGGTCGCCGATTTGAAAACTCTTGGATCATTCGTGACGCAAGTGTTGCACAGATATTTTCATAAACGTGATATTGAAAAAGTTTAATTTTCTCAATTCTTTTATTTAACAAAAAAGATGAAAACAGAAATATCGTCACGTTTTACAGTCGTTTGATTTACGACGATTCCGTTACTTTCTACGCCATGCTCAATCGTTTACGGAGTATGGAATACGCGATGAAAAGTAGCGGATGGCTAGTACTCGATGTCGTCGAGGATCTCTTTACGCACGCCAGAAGTCGAGTTTATAATTCTAAAAATGGTAAGGACAAAACGATTTTTCCTCGATTCTTAAAAAAATTATAAAATAGTCATTTTATAAGAAATTGTCTTAGAATCAGCACGAATAAAGCTTTCGGTGAGAATAGGAATGATGAATTGGCCATAAGCTGATTTTTTTTACATTAATTTTTTCATGGCGCCAATTTTTCTCTCGGTAAAAATTGAAATAAAAGTATTTCGCATAAGGAAAATCTTGTATTTTAGAATTGAAACCAGAACATTGTCCGAAATGGGCAGCTCTGTCTGAAACCCTTTCCGAAATTCGGACGGAAATGAACAAGAGAAAGGATCTCAAGGAAAGCGAGAAGAAAATTTTGATATTGGTATACGAGGGACACACGTGTTATCAGCTCAAGAATTATCTGACCATGGGAGCCGGTAGTTTTTTGCTGTACGAAGCTATGAAGAAGTTGAAGGAATCTTCGATTCAATTGCCCGGGTAAATAAAAAGCACTCAAAAAAATCATTACAATTTTCTATTTTTACAACGACAAAATTACAATCTTCGCTCAATATCTCGCCAGCAATGCCAAGGAATCGCAGTCTCCCGTCGAAACTGTGAGTACCGCAGAAGAAGAGGCAATTGATAATCAGGAAAGCTACGTTCTCACGTACTCGCAAAAAATTATAGAAAATGCCGACGAGAACGATGAGAGTTTTCGGGCCTTCGAGGAATGTTCACAGGTAATTTTAAACAAATTAAAGAGTATATTTTTCACAAATTAAGTTCTCGATCCATTTGCAAATTATACTTTTCAAAAAACGTCATTGCAACGTCTGCACAGAATCATTTTTGCACAAAAAAAAACCTAAAAAGTGATTTTATTTCAGGCTGTAGCTGACGATATTTCGATGCTCGAGACAACCGAGCCCGTGGTTCTGATACATTCGTTGAAAAAATATGGTGACCCGATGGCGTTACAAAGAACTCTTACGGAACTGACACCATCTTACGTTGTCATGTACGGGGCCGATGTCTCGGCGATAAGACAATTGGAAGTTTATCAGAATAATTATTCGTCGATAGCATTGAAAATTTATTTCTTGGTTTACGGTGGCTCGGTCGAGGAACAGGGCTATCTAACGTCGTTGCGGAGAGAGAAAGAAGCTTTCGAGAAACTCATTAAAACGAAAACGGTAAAAAATTACGTTTTTAATTTAATTCGAAACGAGCAACGTTTTTTCTTTGATCGAAATATTGGCGAATTTCACGAAAAATATTTTCCTTTCCGCAGACTATGGTAATTCCGAGCGATCAGGACGGCAAGTCCGAGAATTTAACGAAAATAGTGGAAATCGAGGAGGAAGCGAGTACACGAAAGGGTGGACTTCAATCTAGCGCTTCTAAAAGCGTTAACAAAGTTATCGTCGATATAAGAGAATTTAGAAGCGAACTGCCAGCACTTTTACACAAACGTGGCATGGAAATCGAACCGATTACCATTGTCGTGAGTTAAATGTTAAAGTTTATAAGAACTTTTTCCTATGCAATCGCATCGTAACAATGACTTTAAAATCGGAAGAAAAAATGCTATCGATCTTTACAAATACGTATAAATATTTGAAAACAAATTAGAATTTTTTCTACACACTGACAACTTTTTTGTTTATGATAATTCGAAGGAAAAAATAACTATCGCGTTTCAATATTTTAGCGACGATTCGTATATTCGACTTATTCGATTATTTCTAATCAAACATGAATACCGTGGATCGAACTGATTTTTTCGATTGATTTTCAAAGGTCGGAGATTATATTCTTTCGCCGGAAATTTGCGTCGAACGAAAAAGTATTTCCGATCTAATAATGTCACTGAATTCGGGAAGATTGTACAATCAAGCAGTCTCGATGACGCGTTATTATGCCAAGCCGATGCTCCTCATCGAATTCGATCAGAACAAATCATTCTGCCTTCAGGTAACTACGACGTATTACGTAACAGTTTTTTTATGTAAGAGATCTTCCTGATTTTCTTTCCTTTGAAAAAGAAAATCACTAATTCCTTAAAATCACAGGGAAATTACTACGTGAGCAAAGACATGAAAAGTTCCGACATAACGGCGAAGCTCCAATTGTTAACGATGCATTTTCCGAAATTGAAACTCGTCTGGTCACCCAGTCCTCATGCGACCGCTCAACTTTTCGAGGAATTGAAGGTAAATTTGTCCGAACAATTGATAATTGTATGAATTATTAAGCGAGATTTTGTTTTTCGTGTTATTACAGCAAGGTAGGGAACAACCGGATCCCCAGGTAGCTGCGCAAATAGGGCTCGACGACGACGTCGAGGATAGAAAAGTTATGGTCGAAAAGTACAATTGCAACATACAAAATCTCGTTTCTAAATTGCCCGGTGTGCACACGAAAAACCTTCGTGCTATTTTAAACAATGGCGGCTCGTTGGATAATCTCGAAAAAATGAGCAAGGTAAAAAGAATAATGTCGATAAAAAAATAGAAATTGTACGAAGCTTTTTTTTCATACTTCAAGATTGATGAAAAATTCTACTTATATCGTTTGTTTTTTCCTGAAGTCAAAGCGTTGTACTCTTATTTGCAAAATTTGTATTTTTACAAAATTTAGCTCGACTAAATCAACCTTTTGAGCACGATCAGACTTTTTTTCTCAACGATATCAAATTTTTATTAAATCCTGCTCAATTATCATTTTCTCGCAGGAAGAACTTGTCACTCTGATGTCCAATACGAATGACGCAAACGCGTTGTATTCCGCGCTTCATGAGAGAAAGAAGCCCGAGGAATCGACATCGAGTACGTTGAATCGGCCAGTGTCGAAAGTACGAACGCGCGGATTGTTCCCGTCGAGAAAGCCATAGAAAATCTAGACTACTTCGTATTATAGTAACACAACAGTATTTGTTGAGCGTGCAGGGTACGTAATTTTGTTTGATTTTCCGTTCGAATTAGAGAAAAGTGCGATCATTATTTTTTCATCGAAAAGAAGAAGAAAAAAAAACGAAAAAAATCGCGGTAAACAATCGATTTAATAACAAACTATTATTTATTTTTATGGAATTATATTATTATACATCTTTTTATTTGAAAAAATCCAAGACCATGCGAGTTTTCGCGAACAACGATGGGAAATAATTTCGTTATCTTGTACAAAAAAGTAAATACCAATCGAAAGAAGATTTGATGATGAAACATGATTTTTTGGTCAGCTCGGAGAATAAACTTCGATCAATCGTCAATTGAGATTTGCGGTGAATCTGATGAATTGTCCGTGCACAGCGAGTATAAGCCTTTTGCGTATTTTACGTCCATTAGAAAGGACGCGGCGTCGCGATCGTCTATCGCGTCCGGAATATTTCGGGACCAAGCGGATATATCGGGACAAGAATGAGACTTTTCGTAATCCACGACGGTTTGATTTTCGTCATTTTCTCCCCTTTCCTCGATTGCCAATTTCTGAGATATAAAACCGTATCGTAAGATGAGCCGAACCAATTGTAGAGAGATAAAATTAAATTGTCAACAACGATAATAACAAAAACCTCCGGTTTTTTAATTTTTGTTGTCTCTTCTCGCTCGAACGAATACTCGCCGCATTCTGTTATTAAAATTCTTTTCAATGGTTCTTCGTAATACGTTGAAATGTTTTCAATAGTTTCCAGTGTTTTTGCGCCATCGACTAATTGCCTACAACAAGATTGAAGAAAAATTCACGATTTCGAGATAACTTTCTATCTTAAAAAAAGTAAATGTAGAAAAATAACGCAACCCTCTAGTTTCTTAGAAATGTTCAAACGGTCAGTTCGTCAAGCTATAGTTTACGGAATGGACAGTACTACGAATGTATTACAGTTTTTTTGTTTTTTTTTTGCGTTACGTACATTTATCGTTAATTTTCGTTACAAAAATTACGACTGTTTATTTACAAGGAGACACTGATTTACCCAAATGCCACGTAATGGCAATTCATCCAATCGTTCGATTTCAGTGACACGACGAATTGATCTCTATTCGTGTGTTTTCCATCGTTGGCCATCGACAAGACACCTCGACGATCATGAGGAACGCAGTAACATTCGTCGTGAATCGTAATTTCGTCAACCAGAGATTCCGCGATATCTTGGTACGATTCCAGAATATCTGAACACGTGGCAAATTAAATAAAACAAAGTTCTACTGTTATCTACGTCAAGTAGGAACTTAACGTTAGAAGTCGTTGCTTAGATTGGAATGAAACTAAAGAAAAAAACTGTAACAAACATTTTTCGTTAGAGAGAAAAAATGTTGCAAATACCACCGAGTTGAAGCCATCCCTTTTTTACGATTCTGTGAACTTTCGTGTTTCTGTAATTTAGTTCGATTCCATAGACTGTAGAGCTTTTGAATCCGGTACAAAGTTTTAAGAAATGCTCGCACGTGCGGGGCACTAAATCTGTGTACAACTTGTTTTTCCCAAAACGTTTGAGAGAAGCGAAATCATGAAATATCTTTTTAGCTTCAATTGTACACGAAATTTTGCGATTCGAGGCTTACCATGAACAGTAACGATCCTATTACTTTGTCGTCAATCGTGAAAGTAAAATATGCGTATTTCCGCTGTGAACGAACAGTGGGAAATGAATAAATTCAAGAAATTTGTAGGTAGGTCGAAAATATTTGTAAAAACAAAACTTTATCTTTTCTGTTTTTTTTATTATTATTATTTGGTAGTTTTATTCGCACACCCTTGTAGCAAGGGTTTTTACAAACTTATAAACACATTATCCCTTGTGTCTAATTTTCCGCATCCTCCTTACATTCTCTTCTACACACTGTTTCTATCTCCCTGCTTTTTTTTCATTTATTTTGTAATCGGTAATAAAATTTAACGAAACGACGTGACGTTTTTCGTTAAGATTTTTGAGATTTAGAACTTACTCCGGATTTTTCGATGAAACGTCTGTATCGTTCTACGATGAGATTTTTGTAAAAGTTCGATTGGACTGGAAGGTAGAAGGCGTAATTTTTGCTCATGCGAAGAATGAAATGTACATCGTCGCCTATGAATACGTCGTCGATGAAAACGACGACTGGTCGATCCATTTTCCACATTTTGCCCCCTACGCACTGGGAAAAAATACTCGAGAGTCTTTATCATCCTCGCTTCGTCGACGAGGAATTTTTCTATTCCAATTTTTGCGAATGACTTGTTTTTACCGCTATACTTTACCCGACGCATTTTTTCAAGAGTCTCGCGCCAATCGATCTGAAGCAATTCCCGAATTTCCGGAGGTCCAAACTTGTACGGCAAATGAACTCGAAGCTTCAGAGCCAACAAACGCGCTTTTTGAAAAGCTTCCGTGGTAACGAGACCCACGATTTTAATTTTCATCGGACGTTCCTGTCTCTCGTTTCGTTTTAAAGGCGCGAAACGATAAAAAGAATTCATCGCGCTAAATGCGGTTAAAAAAGTTTAACAAAAATCTTCCGAGCGACGTAAATCACATCGAGCGAATTGAACCGTTGGAAAAATATTGTTTCATTTGTTCGTAAATTTGTTGATATTTATTTATTTACAAAACACGACTTGGTACACAGTCTGTAACAAATTTGATTGCCGAAAATCTCGGCTGCTGACACGTGGATTATAGAGATATTTCTTTATATTTCTTTTCCAGTAAAAATTTTCAACTATATCTTCTATAAAACATTTTTCCTGAAATGAATAAAAATCATTCCTTGAGAATAAATTCGTCGATTATAAAATCGAATAATTTTTAAATCACGTACATTCTATCGCTCATATTTTCTACAGCTTCGTCCTCACTGTCGCTGTAGGAATCCAGATTGTAGAGAAAAGAATCAGTTTCGTACATTGGAAAGTAAAATTCCGGCTGATTCCAAATTCTCGAAGGTGGCAATTTTTCGTGTCCTTGCGATCGCATATGATCCAACAGACTTTCCGATCGCTCGTCGCAGTAAATACACTTTTTCTCGTAAATCTGGCGTCGTACGTAATTCACGATTTTCACCTGTTATCGACGTTAAAAATAAAACCATTACAATCAGCTAGTTTATATTAATTCGTCGTGAATTATCGTTAATTATAATTTATTTACCTTTTCGTAGAAATTCAAATCTTTGGTAAACATCTCAAAATCGAAATAATGTTCTTCCTTCATATGTTGAAGTATCAAGGTGAAGTCTTGATTGGCATGAGAACAAAATAAACAAGTAACAACGACGCTATCACCGTCCCAATCTCCCCAGGAGCTTTCCTCGTCCTCGTTATCACTGCCGTTATCATTGTTTTCCTCCTTCTCAAGCGATTGGCCTTCCTTCTCATGAAAATTCATTGAAAGTTTTCTTTATAACAAAATTTTATCCTACCTGACTCTATATTTCTTCCAGTCGTTGTTTTTTACCTGTCTTTGACGCCAACTACTTCCAGCTTCCAAATAATTCGTAACGTAATATTTGTCGTACGTTTTATTACCGGGATTAACGCGTTTGTGCAATTTTTTTCGCATATGCTCCTTCAGGACATTTCGATCTTTGAACGTTCGCTCGCAATAGATGCATTTTAAGCTGTTAGCAGGAGGAAATTTTAATCGATTTTTTTTTTTCGTGTACCAAAATTGATGGAATTGAATTTTTTGGAACAATTTCGGTGTATTATCGATACAGAGAAGGGAAAATGATCGTCAAGCTTACCTCTCGATACTTTTTTGAATTCTGTCCAAGAGCTCATCGACCATAACGAGATTCTCCGGTTTTCCCAATTGGACATTGTGCTTCTCGGAAAGATGTTTGAGATATTTCGAGCGCAAGCCCGTTAATTCCATTCTACAGAAGATACAGCCACGTTTGAAACTCTCATCGCCTCTTTCTCGAACTTGTTGCGACAATACCCATTCCTTATTGAAAATAAGCCAACGAGTTAAATTTTCGTACAAATTCATGTTACGATTTATAATTTTTCGAGACGCCGGACTTACCAATCTAGCTCTGTGCAATTCGTCCCTCAGAGTTTTATCTTCGGTGATACAATCGGACAATAAATAATAAACTTCGTTTTTGCTCGGCTTTCCATCGGGCGTACAATCCATTAACATCGTCGTGCAAAAGGTCGTTAGAGGCTCTTCTTTGAATCTTACCGCCCAATAATGAACGTAACTGGAAAGATTGTAATATATTTTTATTTTTCAAGGATTCTTCGCTCTTCTTCCTTGAATAAATTAGAAATTCTTATATTTTCTGCTCGGGTGCGCGTATCGACGAGATTTGCGTGCGTTTTATAATTCTATGAACATTTGGCAATTTGGTAGTATTTTATTCTAATAGGATTTATCAAAATTTTGAACGAATTAATAAATTTGCCAGTTTTATTTTTCATCCTAGGTAATCGGACTAAATTTTATACGTCTTAAATACCTTCGCAAACTAGCGATTTTCCAAACATCTCCTATAATTAGACGATGGATCTCAAACAAGTGGGAAAGAAATTGTTTTTCCGTCGTGGGGAGAATAAATTTTAGATCGCACAGCAAACATTTCGATTCACCGGCAGTCCCATCCAGACCGATAAATTGTGATTTGTAACGAGCAATTGACTCGTCCGGTAGTTTTTCTGATTTAGAATCGTCATTCGCTCGATCAACTGCAAAATAACGTATTCTTAATTTTTTTTTTATATTCCCAGCATACATCGACGAATGAAGAAAAGCAGCAGCATTTCGAAGCAAAATAATTTATGGAAATTGTTTTATTTATTAAATACAATCGTTTATTAATGCCATAAAATTCACAATTTTCTTCGAGTTTTCGAACAATACCAATAAATTATATACATATGATGTGTCTATACTGTAAGCATTTACATATGTGAATAGATAAAATTAACGTAGCAGCGGAGTTTAATGTACGCTATTTCTAAAATTGAAATAATCGTCTATTTAATTACATGCTTTCCTAACCTTCCATCGTTATTATTATGTCGAATAATCGAATAAATAAATGAGATTGTTAATTTCCTTTTCACTAATAATGATGAATGTTTAACTTAACATTCCATTACTTATAAAACATGAGATTTGGAGGTTATTTATTTATTATTATCCGATCGATCCGAACACTGCAAGTATTAAAATAGCCGTATAAAATATTGTTAAACCTTTCGAAAACTGCCGAGCATGGTGAGGGGCGCTGCAATCGCTAGTTTCCGTTCGGTTTCAATCGAGAATTTCCCAGTTTTCTGAAGTCACACACCTTGTACCTAAATTCTTGCCGATGTATTAATTGAGAATACTGTTGCCACATTTGCAGGGTACTTGGCTCTCGTTAACGTTTTGCATTTAATATTCTGTTAATACGAGTTCTAATGGAATCTATTACCAGTTTATTTCTTACCTGCAAAACTTTCGAGGCAGGTCAAACTCCTTATGCATACGGACTTCCGGTAACTCCGAAGTCATTGAGTATTTTATATTCCGGTTTTTATTTATTGATATTTGAAGATAAGAAAAAATAAATCATGGGATGGATCAGGATTCTTAATAGTAATTCCATAAATAATTCGGCGTAGCTATAATTAGGGTTAATTAACTATACCCGAGATTCTAGATATTTTATCGCCATATCAAAAAAACGGAAAGTCGAGTTACATATCAAGTTTTCAAAGTAAAATCGTCAGAATTAATAACAAATTATTCCATCGAAAATTCGACGAGTCTCTTTCCTTTTTTACGATCACAGTTCCCCATATCTGCGAACAGTATTCGGGTAATCCCCATTTCTCCGATACCCAAAAATAACCAGAAAGATAAAAGGATGATTTAGTTATATATTTCGTCAAACATTTGTCTCCTACAAAACATTCACGCGCGGAAGACTTTTTACATATGAATTTTGCGCTACGAAGAGGCTTCGTTTCCTGATCGGTACTTTTCTCGAAACGTTGCACTCGTCCGACCAATCGTTCATTTTCAGCGGATATAAAGAGTCGAAAATTTTTCACACGTAAGCATGTAAACGCTCGGAAAAAAACAAAAAAAAAGTATAAACAAAATTCATTCGGCCTTTGTACTGGTGACGCGATTGGTATGCAAACCGTAGAGAAGAGCGAGATGACAAAGATGCAGAGCTACGCTGCTGTATACGGTGCTGGGATAAGTGTTCCAGCATAATTCTATAATTCCAAGTATAACAATTCTTGTGGTATTGCTATAATTCGAGTGCCACGCTATATAAGGCAGAGTATGATAGTACCATATATAAAATTGATAATGAAGAGAACGACTGAAAACCATTCCGATAAAATTAGCCGCGAACAAAGGAAGTACAAAGAGTCTGCTTAACGTCGACATATCGATTCGTTCCTCCACTCGTAGCTGAAGTTTAAGGCCCTTTTCCACATGCTTGATGTTCGCGTACGACTTCATATAAGTTATCCACGTCGGTATGAAGTAAACTATCGTGGCGAGATGAAGAATCAGCAGCGAAACGTGAAAACTCGGATTTACGAAGAGTTCTTCCGGCAAAAATCGCCAATTTACGGTCCATTTGTATTCGAAGACACGTCCAAAGTCAAATGCGCCTCTTAGATACGCGTATGGATTAGCCAGTAGAAAGGGTAGAGCCAGTAATAACTGAATCGTACCACAGATTCCCAGATGCAAAGCTGTCCTCCATAATCCCAAATTGCTGAGATACGCGATAAGAAGCGCAGGCGAAAAGAGCAATATGTTCATCTTGATCGATACGGCTAAACTATAAAGTACGCTTCCGGTGTACCATTTATCGTCCAAAAATGCATTTATACTCGCGAATAAAAATATCATTGCTATAGGATCGTTGAATAATCTTAAAACGAAGATCGAATGAATTCTGTACGACGTGCAGAATATTAGAATGAGAACGTAGGGTGGCACAGTTTTAGTTTTCGCGTAAAGACGAAATACGAGCATCAGGAGGGTTATGTACAACAGAGCAAAGATGTACTGGGCAATTTTTATGTTGACACCTTGGGACGTGGCGTAATATAACAGTGAGAATACGTAGACAAAACCAGCGGGATAAACCAACGGTCCTGTATCACCTCGTAATTTTCCGTAGTCCATCGTACCGTTCAAAAAGCCCTCAACCTCCTGCATGTACGCGATCCAGTCTATTTCTGTATATCGCACGTTCTCGATCACGAATATGTTCAATATCACTTCGAGCACGACGAAAAGACCGGCGAAAAATGCCAGATTTCGCGGATCCGTTAACAATGTGATTATACGATCCCATTTTGCGTTTGTTTTGATCCAATTTTTTAACGTCTTTTGATAGTTCTTAGAAGATACAGGGTTAGGCCGGTTGTCCCTGCGCGCTGCCATCTTGGCAGTACGATGTGTCAGCAGGGTGGCAAGGGGGAAGAGGAAGAGAGAGAGAGAACAGACCCGACAGTCGAACAATTATGAATTACGAGGGGTAGCTGTATTTTCTCATTGCAATTTTTTCCCGAACGGTTGATTTATCAAATAAAAAGTGAAAACGGTAAAATGAAAAATTATTAAATCTTCCTTGCCGTTTTCTTCTTTTGTTCTAAAGATAAACCGTCTCGGAGAAAATTGGAACACAGTCTGTGTTACCGATTGGGTTTATTTTACATAAGTATAGTTCATGACGGAAAGTGGGTAATTTTATCGATAATAGCGCGCTCTATCGTACTGAGAGCTGTTCATATCTTTACATAGATGGCATATCTCCATAACTTTACACCCAGCGTCCGGTGCGTGCTGACCTCACACGGCAGATAATGCAACGAAAAGATGGTCATATGGTCCGAGTTGTTGTTTTGAATGTAATGCTTTGACGTACATATTATTACCGGTTAAATATTAATTGCCAAGCGCCTGAAACATTCATCATTCACTTTTATCTATTCGAAAGTGATTCGAGAATTTAAAAAATGACAACCAACGCGGTATATGATTATCTTAAAGTTCAAAATAGACCGTACAGTATCAACGACATTGTCACGAATCTTCAGAACAAATATGTCAAACCAGTTGTACAAAAAGCGCTGGAAAACTTGGTTCGTGACGGAAAAGTTTTCGAAAAGGTGTGTTCGAACGTGAAGTTTCTATGATCGATTAAATCGCGTCGATTTCATTTAACCATTGAGTACTGAGTGTCGTTATAACTAAAATTAACAAAAAGGGTATTCATGCGAACAATTATCATCCGGACGTTTTTTTAAAACACTTTGTGCTTTATTTCAAGTGGACATTTATATTTTTTTAATACGAACTTCGAAAAAATGTCAAAGATCAATATGATCGACGTTCGTTCCTCAGCCTTTGTTTGTAAAATGAAATAAAAATTCAAGCGATCCATAAAAAGTGTAAGCGTTTGGGTTTAAATTCTTGCGCCGCTCAGGCCTCAATGACTCTATATAAAAAGTATTTGCAAAAACTTTCATAAACTTAGAAAAGAAAAACGAAAATTACCAGGTTTATGGAAAACAAAAAATCTATTGCGTGACTCAAGATTCGACTCACGACTACGACGAGTCGATGCGAATAAATCGTGAACTCGTCGCGCACGCTAACGAGATCGATCTGAAATACCAGGAAGTGGAAAAATTGATAAAAGAGGAGGAATCAAAATTGTCCAAATTGCGTGAAAATCCGAGTCTCGACGATGCTCTCAATATCAGAGAAGAATTAAAAAGAAGCGTTACAGAATTGACGAATAGATTGGACGATCTCATGGAGGCTAACGGAACGGAAGACCTTGCGATCGAGAAGCAGAAAGCGGAGGAAACGATGAAAGATTATTCGAGCGCTTACAGTAAGAGAAAGCGTCTTTGTACGGACATAATAGACTGTATACTCGAAGGATATCCCGGAAGCAAAAAAGCGCTACACGAGGAAATAGGAATAGACGTAAAACTCGTTCAATGATTAGGAAAGAAAAACATATTTTTCTATTTTTTCACATTTTCCTAGTTTTTTACATCAATAAATCATACTCTAGCGTTGAAAACATCAGAGAAGATCGTTTTTTTATTTTCTGAAAAAATGAATCGATATTTTCAAGAAATTGTCGAAATAAAAATAATAGCGTTGTTTATTTATGAAAATATCTTTATTTACAGTAAATCATATTTACTCATAATTTAAGATCACGATCTATATAATTTCCCAACGTTCTTTTCATCCGGAACGGATGAATGTAAAAATAACAAAATTTACAACTCGTTCGGATATTTTTATTTTTGAAATTCGCGATTACATCAAAATTTCAGTCTTTACGTTTAATTTGATAAATCCTCATTTGTAAATTTTCTCATACAACATAAGGTCGTACCGGCCACTCGAAAATTCGGTTACGTAGAAAGCCATTGTTGAAAGGTTTCGACGTCGTGCTCGGTTCGTAGGGAAGATACTTTTCATTCTCGTCGACGCAATGACCGTTAATACAATGCTGAAAATAATAAGATTATGATTAGCGCGTTTCAAATTATCGAATTATTTACCAATATTATAATCGAGTAGTAATTAATTCAGTAAATTTCTACTACTCGATCAAATTAAAAGACGATTATCGTATTTTTTCTAAGTTTCGTTTTGCACTTTTCTAAAAACTCACAAATCCATCTCCGCAATACGAGCCCTCGGCAGCTGCGGTATTCCCCCTGCATTCGGGATAACCCCCAGGATTTTTACACCGGAGTTTACTGCAGACTGTCGCATCGTGCTGAAATACAAAACGCGCGCGTGATGATGAAAAAAGTTGGAGAGAAAAGCTTTTTTCCGACTAATTTTCTAAAAAAAACTTACGTAACAGGCTCTCGTTCCCAGTATCTTTTCGCATTGTTCGTCCAAAGTCATGAGTTTGCCAGGTAATATTCGCGGCAGCGGAGTCGTCGATCGAGGCTCGTTGAACAGACAAGGGGCAAGTTCGGACCTGTTTGAGAAGAAAAAAAACAAATGAGGTACGAATGATAACAAATTACAATAAACTAATGAATATAATTCCAAGCGCGAGAAAAACCTGAGATATTCGTGAATATTTTCCAGACTGCAGTTTGACCAGCCAAAACTGTTGGGACCAACGTTTAGAGCGGATGACATTAAATATCCATGGAAAGCGGGACAATTGATAGTCTCTGCGAGTCCGTCGTGCGGTGCCCCCATTCTATCAACGGTAGAAAAAATGAAAAAGCTCGTTAAAAAATATTATACGACGGAGTAATTCGATAAATTCGAATAAATTCGATGAACTTACAAATGAGCCACTTCGTGAGCGGCAAATAAAATTGCTTTGTAGCCACCGTTATCCTCGACAATGCCAACAGCCTCGGTATTCATATCAACGTCACTTCTGTTGCAGGCACCCCACTCGTACGCGTATCCTTGAATTAAACAATTTATATTCTTTCGTATTTCAAAAAATTGAAGAAAAATTGTTTTTTCGACGTTCCACTATTCGTGATTTGATTTTGATTTTGATTTATTATTCATGAAATTAAAAGAGTTTAAAAAACGTACTTTAAATTGTACAGATTGTTTTTGTCCCGGGAAAAACTCACCAAGCGTCGATGTATCGAAGACATCGTTGATGACGACATTAGCCATGTCCAGACTATCAAAAAGAAACGTAATTATTTAAATTATCATCGAAAATAATTATTTTCTCACGTACGCGTTAAAAAATGATAAAAATGAAGTTAAATTAACGTTGGGCATAGAACCGCGAAAAATAGAAGAATTAATTAGCAGTCATTGATTTAATTTTACTTTGTCATCGCGACGGCCATGTCGTAAGACGCGAAGTCGAATCTGGCCGAGTCTCTGTAAAAATAATGGCTCATCGCAACTATAGCATTGTCCGCGTCCAACTGGGTCACACCTCTTCGATGATCGTCCAAGTACGGTGTACCGCCTTTTTTCTAAAAGTAACGATTAAAAAATTAATTCAGAAAAATAAAAATATTTCACGTTTAAAAAAAAATGTCAAGCTTTTGATAAAAATTTAAAAATCGTATGAACGATGATTTACCCGCGATATAATTATTCCGGCGATGTTCAAGCGTACAATCGGCTCGGCGAATAATCTGTAACGTAAATCCACCGCGTTCCAGAGTGCGAAAACGTATCGCACCACTTCTTCGATCTCTTCACTGATAACACTGGACCGAAAAAATTATTCGTACGACGAGGAAGAATTAAAAATACTAGTAATTAATAAAATAACGAGATTGAAAAATAAAAGTAAAAATAAACTTACGCGGTCAGAGTGTTATCGATTATTACCAAAATTTCCGGATAAATAATGTCCGGCAAGCTTCTTTTAGATCGTTCATGCGTGAGATTCTTGTTCTTCCAATCGCTTTTGATCGTTTCTGAAAAATTACAGACGGAATTTAATTTTTCAGCTTCGATTCGTCGTCGTTAAAGAAAAAGAATTAAAATATTTATCAAACTCACCGAGCGTAGCGTTCGTGTCCGGCTGAAATCTCTTGTAGACAACGTGATGATGACTTTGACGAAAATTTTCATCGTGGGAGTTCTCAAAATTTAATGGACGATCGTCGACGTTTCTCGTTTCTCGTGAAACCTTTTCGTTGAGTCGATGGGGTAATGGGCGAATTACCAAATCGGAATGCAGAGTACCGTGCTAAAGTATAACCAAAGTTTTACGTATTAATATAATTAATTTAAATTATATAAATTATTTAACACATTCGATTATTAAAAAAAAAACAAGAATTTTTTTTATACGCATAAACGAATTACCGTATATTTATTTATACTTATATCATAATCGAACCCATCACATTTTCCTTCAAAACACGATTAAAATTATAGTCGGTTCGATTTGATTAAAAATTAAATATAAAAAATATTTTTTTTATCGAAAATAAAAAATGAACGAGAAATATTTTCTTTCCTAGCTACTCGTCGAATATACACAAGCAATTATTAAAATCAAACGCAAACTTATGCCTCTTGTCAACGAGCTTAGAAAAATGATCTAAATATACTTTGTATTAAAATATAATTACGCCATGAAAAAATTATTACAAAAATTAAATCTCAATTGGTATACTTGCAATTAAAGTTTCATCGTCTTCTCCCTTATAAGCGACGATGGCCGATAGGGTCGAAGGATCTTGATATCCAGTTCCAACTTTCGCAAATGCCTTTGTGAGAAAATAAAAAATAAATCAAGAAATTTTAATTCGATAAAAATTCGTACGATTTGACGATTTTAAAATCTTACATTCGGTACGACGGTGTATTTAACATTTTCGGGACTTCCGGTATCGGGCTCGGCGATCCAAACGGGTGTCGAAGCTGTCGCCAATAATCCATCGATCGGTTTCAAATAAAGATTTATCTCTCTTTGAAAGGCGTTGATTTTTAACGATGGCCTGACTTTATTATCGACGTCTCTCTTATCCAATGTGTGATAAACGCGCACCACCTCGTAATCCGGCACTAAAATCAATCGGTCGATCAATTTTTTGATTTTCACAATTAAAAATTTTTTTTTTAACTTTTTTTATAAATCTGAAGAGTCAATTTTAAAAATACCTGCTGCATGGTCGGTTTGAAAGGTCTTGCGAACTTCGGCGGGGCTCATATGCTCGTGAATCTATAAAATTGTATTTCTTCTTGTTTCAGAATATTTTTGAAATAATTTTTTTTTGTAAATTTTTACGTTGAAACTCGTTTTACCTTTGTAGAACTCGCGAGAGGTAGAAGGACCAGATAGGCGATCGCGAAAGAGGGCAACATCTCGTGGGATTAATTTTACGTTTGAAAAAATTAATTTTGAGAAACAAAAAAAATGCTAAATTTATGAATGGACTTTTTTTTTGTTTTTTTTTAAGAATGAAAATTGTGGGAAAAAATGACGAGTTTCCCGCGTTCCACCCTTTCGCGATCCGCCGACGACCGTGGCGGTTTGTCGATTGATCATGGAAAATTGTATCGCTCGAATCGAAATCGATGATTTACGGCTCGAAACACTTGTACAGACATTGCGTTACATCCCAATCGTCAATCTCATCTTTGCTCGTACCGACCCGTATGCCAATAAAAATTAATAATGAGATTCGAACGTGACAATTCGAGCGATAAATTCGATAAAATTTCTTCTTAATTTCCATTTAATTAACACACTCGACGTCCTTCGTGATCGTCGATCGACAAATTTAATATTTTCTTCTTCTTTTTATTTCATTTTTTATAAAAAAATGCGAAAATCTTTTCTTTTTTTTAATGCAGTTAATTAAGATACAAAAAAAGTACTTTGAACATTATTTCGATTGTTCCTCGTCAATGTATTGGGACAATGAAAGCTCGTAATCGTTGATTCGACAAGAGCGATTTAATTTCCAACTGTGTTTACTGCCTGGGACGTGTGGAAAAAAATTCTGTTAAAAAAAAAGTTTTTCCCCACTGAGTAAACATCGACATCCTACGATGATACAAAAATAGACGATAGGAAAAAAGATGAATGTTGGCAAATCGACAATAGTAGAATTAATTAATCACTATGATTTATTCTTAAGATACAATTCTTCACTTCTTTCTTAACATTCATCGTTCAAGTTTCATCGCGTCACGCGACGTTCGCGCACGTTTTCCTCTTTCTTCTATTTTCTATTTTTTTATTTTCTCATTTATTTATTTTTCTCTTCTCGATCAATGTATTCTCCAAAAAATCGCACGTATCGTCCGACGCATGGAACTTTTTTTTGCGCTCCAACGAATAAATATATCGAATAAAAATTACGCGAAATAAAAACAAAAAAGAAGAAAAAAACAGAAAAAAAATTCGTAAAAATAAAAATACAAATACAAAATAAACATAAAGTGGAATAATCAAATCACGAAAATCGCTGTTAAAAGCTTTCTCTCTCTCTCTCTCTCTCTCTCTTTCTCGCGCGAGCGCTCGGTATTGCACTGAAGTTTTTCGTCCTTCGTTTTTTCGCGTCTTTTTTCTCGAATTTCGGCGTTGCCTCGATTCCTACTAGATACCAACGTCTTATGCGAGAAAAAAAGAAAAAAAACCCCCAAAAAACATCGCCCCTACGTAATATTATGCGTGTACGATAACGAGGAATTTGCGATTTTCTTCTTCCATTCATTTTCGTCCTTTCTCGATACAACTTGTGTCTTATTTTTAATTTTATTATCAATCTCGCTCTCAAAATGCTTATTTTTCATTATCGATAGTGAGTCCAGTCGTTGTTTTAGCGATAATAAAATAATATCATCATCGTATGTATTATATATGTATATATAAATATATATACATATATTTTCATTTAAAAATTTTTTTTTTATATCTACGTATATATTCATAGTTGGTCCATCTCTCGTTTCGCCGAGCGAGTTTTTCCGCAAAACAATTCATTTGCAACGAGATCCGAATGTGTCGAGTTTTTTTTTTTTTAATTTTTTTATTGGAGTTTTTGTCTCTCATACTATCGACGAATACACCGTTTGTCGTTGTAAGTGATCGCGCAGAACGATGCTTTCGCTCGGTCGCACGATCATTCTATCATCGATTTCTTCGCAATCTTCTTTCGATTTTTGTTTTTTGTTTATTTGTTTTTTTTTGTTTTCTTTTTTGCTGCTCGCTTAGCCGTCGCAAATCGTCTTCAGTGACGCGCAGCAACGACTTCTCACTGATTGCAGATGGCACAGCCACGTTCTCAGCCTGTCGATAAGATCCGCGCAGTCTGTTGCCACGTCCGTGCACTCACCGTCCCCTGTTCCTAAAATTTTTTTTAAAATTAATTAATTAGTCATGCATCAAGATTTTTGTGGGATTAAAATGATAGGAAACGTTTCGATGAAGTTTTTTTTTCGTTTAAGGTAGTACGTCAGTGAGTCGATCGATGATTTGAACATTTACAAAAGAATTAATGTTTTAGATATTTTTAATTAAACTCATTTTCGTAAAATCACCTATTGTTTATTTAACAATACGATTGCGATAAGAATGATAATCGATAAAAAAATACGAATTATAGTTAAATATGTTTGATTAATTAGAAGAATTTAGGTAGCCGGCGATTCGCTGACGTACCACCGGAAGTTGAGCAGATGGGGTAAATCGATTGAAAACGATAAACGTAGAAAAAGGCGGTGAGATAGAAGAAATACTAAACACACCGGCTGATTTAAAGTATAGCTATGAATAACGTCGATAAGGCTTTCCGGTCGAGTGAATGATTTATTAATTCTGAAACAAGTAAACAGCAGAACCTCGATTTAGAGGATCTCGATTCAACGGGCAATCCCCACTTATTCGCTATCCCCACTCAGTTCCGTTCGCCGCGTGGTGGGGAGTCCGCGCGATCGCGTGATTGGTCGGCCGCGCGGGCAGTGATTGGTCGCGCGGACTGCCGTGGATTGGCTGTCCCGATAAGTCCGTAAAATCGAGGTTCTACCGTAGATATCGACATTTCCTCGTCGTTACATGACTTATGTATGTTGTTCGTAGACCTTTGTAAGCTGTTGAAATATTCGTAGACAGAGTGAGGTGAGAAACGGAAGCACCTAGATCGTAAATCATTTGAGAGGTTTCATCGTATTGTTGTTTGTTGATTAAGAGTGCGAGTTGGTGAGTTTTTTAGTGAATGGGAGAATCGTAGTTCGATAAAGTATGGAACAAAAATTGTACGTAATTGTGGATTTTTGTTCCTTGTGTCCACCCGAAACTATCCAACGTATTTTATGATTTATATTGTTAAGTAATCGCTTACGGTATTGTGTTCATTTATCACCGGTAATATTAGCAACAAGATCGTACTGCTGTTTAACATTTCTTGTTTTTGCAATAAAAATTTGCAATTTTAAACGATACGTTTTAATTTTATTGCAATTTGTTGTCGATTTTCTCTGTTCGTTTGATTTATTAATTTTTAATATTTCGAAATTGATATTTAGTTTTTTTTCAATACGGACTCGATAACTAACGAGATAATCGAAAAGTATATTTTTTTACGAACGATAAAAAAGTCTTGTTAATAAAATTTATTATGAATAGAATTGTCGAAACTTTTGGCCCCTCGAACACGTTTGAATATCGTCGAAGTACCATTAAATTCGTAGCAATTAGAAGTGAAATTTTTGCGATCGGTAATCGATATAGAAATTTCCGTACGGAGTATTCGCGCGTTGTAAGAATTTCGAAGAAGGACGAGAATTGAAAAGGTAATTAATTTAGAAAAAACAATGAATAAATTTTGAAAATGATGAAGAGCGCCGAAATGAAAACCCCAAGGTACAGATTGTAATGAATTATTCGAGTAAAAGTAGCTCGAAATAATTTGGAAAAAAAATTAATGAAATGACAAAGAATTTCGAAACGAGAAAATAAAAACCAAAAGACGTAGAAATGAATTTTTGCGCAAAGGCGAATCGAATAATTTGGAAAAAATTATTAATCGAATGACGAAGAGCGCCGAAACGTGAAAAAATAAAACCACGAAAGGTGTAGAGAAATGAGAATTTTGAGCAGAAGTCAAAAGTCGAATTATTGTTGTTTTCTTTGTGTTTGTTTTTTTTCACTGTTTCTTACCACGACCTGGGGTACTCTGTCGGCTGGTATTGCCTCCGATGATCGAAGACACGAACGAGGACGTCGTCGTGGAATATTTATACTTGAAGGGTGTAATTTTTTGGTGTAACGCGTCTTTCGTAATTCCGTACAATTTCGATGGCGAATCGGTTTTCGCGGTCGACGACGGCGAGTAAACGTTCACAAGATAATTGTAATAATTATTGTTCGCTTTTCTCGTGGTCGTTGTCGTCGATGACGTTCCGTAGTCGTACGACACCGAAGGATCGTAAAAATTTCTCGTCTTTTCGTAGTCATTGATCGCGTTATAACCGGACGTTTTTACAGAATTTGACGAAATTTGGGTACTGTAAGTGTAAGGGTTGTGACGCGTTGTGGTCGTGTACGTGTAAGGGGAAGGATTTGTCAATGGAACTGTAATTTTGTAAAGTGGCTGTGTCGTCCTTTGTGTCGTTGGTGCCCATGGTGACCTGTTTGAAGGATTTTTTCAAAATATACCAAAATACATCACACACGAATCTTAAAAAAATAACCATTTAAAAATTTACTCAAATAAACAAAATCATGTTCTCCAGTATTTCCTTTTCACTCTTAGATATTTTTTTAACTCTCATTTTTTTCAAATACGTTGACTGAAATTTAAAAAAAACGGAGCTCGGCAATATTTCAAGTACGGTATAAAGGTGCACTGAGTACAAGTACTCGGTACTTGACAGATTTCAAGTGGCATAAACAAAAGTCTATATATACTTGAAGTACCAAGTACTAAGTACTTAATACTAAATATGAAGTTTAATACGTATTTCAAATTCTAAGTACCGAGTACTCGAAATACTCCTTTGTGCTATACACGTGGTGTTTAGAGTATTTGTCTCCACTTTGTACATAATCCTTAAAATATTATACTTTCTTGTACTTAGTACTTAGTACTTGAAATACTTTTCTGTACTTGATACTTGATACTCGACATACGTTTTTTGTACTTGGTACTTGGTACCTGGTATTTGAAATACATTTTGGTACTCGTTACTTTCTGCTTGTAACACTTGGTACTCGGTACTTGCTTGTACTCAGGCCAGCTTTGCAAAAAAATGAGTAAAACGTTTCGTATCGTTTACCTGTAATCTGTATTGTTGTATTGGCCGAATGCAGGACGATTTTGCGCCGCGTTGTTGTAAATACTGTCACGACGTACATAGGTTGGTACGTTTTGTGTATAATCCGGAATAATATTTTCGTGCTCGGCCACGCACTTTCCGTTAAGACAATACTGAAATTATTTACAAACGACGAGTAAGAAATAATTTAAATAAAATACAATAAATCGAATATATAAAAGGTGATATTAAAATTTATTTTTTGCTCTTATCAGTCTTACCTGTCCATCTCCGCAAGGAGAGCCCTCGGCCGCTGGTCTGTAAGCCACGCAATAACCAGATCCGGCGTCGAAACAGAAAAGCTGTGCGCACACGCGATCGTCTTTCTGTATATTCGATAACAACAAAAATACAAAGCGTTAACGAGGCTAACAGTGCGATTGATTATTTTGGAAAATTCTGATCGCAACTTTTTTTATAACAATTCAATTGTCCGATTCTTTGATCGAAAATTTCGATCAACGATTCGTCGAGTGTAAATTAATTAAATAAAAGTAAAATTAATTAAAGATTTTTTAAATTAAATAAATACGTCATTAACGTTAATTGGTAGGTATATCGACACGTAGCGAGCAAAATAATTTGATCCTGGAGCTTGCAATCGAATAACAAAAGTCTTGATTGCAGTTCGTAAGATTGTAATTAAAAAAATTTAATTGTGTTAATTTTTATTATCTCTTAATTAAACTTACGAAACACGCGCTCGTTCCACGATCCTTTCGACACTGGGCATCCAGCGACAACAATTTTCCTGGCAATACTCTGGGCAGTGCCTCGTCCTCGTGAGGTGCATTGTAAAGACAGGTCGCCGTGTCACCGCTGAGTTAAAAAAAAATTTATAATTCCGCCAATTTTATTTTTTTAATTCATATATTAGGCGTTTCGAATCGAAGAGGCAATTTCGCGGCTCTCACCCTGCTTCGAAATATCAATTCCATTTTTTTAAATAATATTCGAAAGATTCGAAAAGTTCGAGTTTTATTCTCAAGATGAGATATACCGGGTGTGCAGTTTTTAAGGGGCGATATATATACTGGGTGTCGCATTAGAAGGGGATGAAATATACCGGGTGTCTAATTAAACAAGGGCGAATATGTACCAGTCGTCTCATTCGATAGGGATGAAATATATACCGGGTGTACAAAGGACCAATGGATTACTCACTTTAGGAAATGATGGAACGAGGAGACGCTACAATGGGACCATTTGAATCCTTTTTCAGTGTGTCTTAGATCGCTCATTATATAACCGTCCTCCCATCGACACTTTTCCGCACCTGGTCCACCGAGATAACTTGGCGGTGGTGATCCATCGTGAACCGCGCCCAATCTATAAAATAAAAATAAACAGACGACAAATTAATTTTACCGCGATAATTATTTTCTCAAAAATAATTCGACCGATAAAAAGGTGCGGAAAAAATTGTCAACTTACAAGTGTCCAACCTCGTGGGCAGCTACGATGATCCCACTGAAACCACCAGTGTCCTCGATGATAGCGACGGAATTGACTTTTTCAAGACGTTTGTTAACGACGCACGCACCCCCAACGTACGCGAATCCTGAGCAGGAAAAATTACGTCAGTCGCGATATTCTCTCGTCGTCCAAGCTTTTCTCGATTTATTTTTCAAAAATATTTCACCCTCGAATTAAAAATTCAAAACTGTTAAAAGTTATCTCTACACTCTGTTATTTTTAATGTCGCAGCGATTTAATATTTTCTAAATTTCGTTGCGAACTTAATCGATTTTTGTTCGTTCGGTTTTCGATTGTTTCGTATCGAGAAAAATTGTGACGAATTCACGATGGGATCAAATCGATCGGAAAAAAAATATACCCCGTGTCGAACGATAATTGATTTTTTGGAAAATTACTTTGGTTTAGTTCAATTCGTTCTCGCGACGAAAATCGAAAATCGTCGAAAAGCGTTTTATTGGATTATTCATTAATTGGAGATTAAAATGATCGAGAGATGAGATAAGATTAAGTTTGTTTTAGTGACGAGATGAAAATGTTGAATTATAAATACGCGAAGCCAAAGACTTATCGGCCTTCGTGACAAGCTCGCATGCATTTCCGGTGGTTAATGTTCATTCGAACAAAATTTCGTAGCTCTTTACCGTACGGAAGATAGTTTTTCTTTTTTTGCGTCGATTTCTACCAATTCGAGAAAAAACAACTAAATCGTCGAGATATCGAATATCGACTTACCGACCGCGCTCCTCGTTATCGACAATGCGTCCGGAGATAAAAATACAAACACGAGTCAGGAAGACAGCCGGTGGTTTTTAAAGAGACGTTTTTTAAATATAATATGCGTGATGAAGAGAAGAATTTGTAAATAAAGAGAACGATAGCTGCTGCAAAAGAGAAATTGGTCGATTTTGAGGTTTTCGTGCAGGGCCGATCTTTCCTGTCTCGCTAAATCGGCAAAACAGATTTTTTTTCTTTTTCTTTTTGCAGGGAGGTATAACAGTGCCAGAGGACGTGGATAGTTCAAGCCAGTGTGCCGAGCGAGCTAGCAGAGAAAAAATTGAAAATAAAAAAGAATTGAAATAGATTGGTATTGTGTTTTTTGTTGTTTTTTTTCTGTTTTTGTTTTTTTAATTTCAGAATCCATAGAATCTTGAACGAAACCCTTTCAAGCGGAGTCCAGAACGTGAGTATGACAGAGAAGAACAATAGTTCCCAGAAGAACGATCTTGTTTTTTTTTGTTTTTAGTAAAAACGACAGATTTGAAGAATAGAAACGAAAAATGTCCAGAAAAAAGAGGAAATTCAAAGATTTTTAGATTCTTTTTGTTGTTGTTGTTGTTGTATTATGGAAAACATTTGAGAAACGAAGAATAAACAAAACCCTGCAGTGAATAGGGGTGCAAGTGCGAAACGAGAATAACAGAAAATCCAAAAGTGACCTTTTTTCGCTCAAAAACCATTTAAAAAATTGTTTTTTTCTTTCGTTGTTTAAAATTTTTGTCGTAATTCATCCCTGGCTGAAAAACGTACCTGCTGTTCCTCTATTGCACACGTCATTCGCGAATTGCCTCCTGCACATATCTAATCTGCAATGCAACAATAGAAAATCTTTCTTTTACATTTTTCGTGAAAAAAAGAAAAGGAAAAAAGAACGACGAGCCACGTCACACGGGACATTTTTCCAGGAATTGGAGATGTCAAAGAGAACAAAGTCGAATCATACAGCGTAAAAACAAGTTGAGATGAAAAAAAAACATCCACATTTTCGAAATTTCACGAGCGTCGCATTTCTTTTCCCACCTGTGTGCGTAAATTTTTTTGTTTTTAAATTCACGATGCGTCGATCGTTACACGTCGCACCGTCGGTCCGAGAGGGCCACTAAAGACGATTATTGCTTTACTAATTGCCATTATAATACCGAAGCCACCAACCGGGAGAGGGCGATAGATTTAAATTAAAAAAAAAAAAAAAAAAAAGTAAAAGAAGCTATTTTTTATTACTATTCCCGGCGCTTTTTCCCCTAATGCGTCCAATTAACAGAACCACTGCTTTCGTCATTGGCCGTAAAAGTGCAAATGAAATCAACGATTTCACTCGGATCATTGGTCTCGCCAATAAAAGTAAAGTAACATAAAAATATTAATTCCCGTTCTTGACTCCTTTGCCCCAGGACTTATTTTAAGGACTTCATAAACGATCGATCATTTAGTTCCAATAAAATAACGATAAAAAAAACTAAATTGATGGACGCGATTAAGCGTTATGAACTAGTTAAAAATAGAAACATTCACGGCCTGTGTACGAGGTAAAATAAACGTTGTCGAACGACGTTTGAGGAATAAAATTTTACGAATCAAAATTTATGGATACGCTTAAATCCATCCTGGTGCAGTCGCGGAGTCGCGGACGTTTGATCGTTTTTTTCCACGAATCAGTGACGATCTCGGGAATTTCTCGCTTTATTCACAATTCTAAAAATCTTCAGTTTTTGAATCCTTGGATGAATATAATCGATTCAAATTTATGTTATTAATTTCGGAAAGAGAAGGAAAAGAATGAAAGATTATTTTTTTCACCCGATGTAAAATGTTTGACGATTGATATGTTTTTTTTTATTCAAAAAGATACGATCAATCGTTTTTTGAGTCAAAAAATTGTAGTAACTTGTAAACTACTGGGAGTTCGATAACGAAATATTACGTAAATGAATCACAATTTTTAAAACAATTCTTTTTTTTTCTCTTTAAAACGACTTGTTCCGCTGAAAAATATTTTTTTTTGCAAAGGCATAAAAAACTGAAAATTTTTGTTTTTTGCAATTGTCATATATAACTTTTGTTTGGCTCAAGTGACCGAAAATGCCCGAGAAATATATATATACACCCTTATAATTTATACTTATATACTTTACACCCTTCAATCCGTCAAGAATAACAGATATATATATATATATATATATGTGTATGTTATCCTTGACGGATCGAAGGGTGTAAAGTTTCTAATGTCTAAAGCGGTGTCATGATCACGATTCTACTGCAAATTTGTTATTATTAGCGATACTGCCTGGCCTAGTGAGCTATCAATTAGCGACCTGATTATTACGTATTTACAAAGACGCAATCGCACGTCACAACACCAATTATCGTCACACTATATATATATATATATATATATATATATATATATATATATATATATATATATATATATATACACAAGACACACATATATATATACACAAAATTATATATACATATATATATGTATTTATGTATTATGAATCATTAAAGGATTAATCAATAATTATCATTAATTGATCTATGTACAAAATAATTTAGTTGGTAAAAAAAGTATCATTGTTATCGAGAAAAAATGTTTTTTGTTTGTTTCTTTTCAAATAGTTGAACGATAAGACTTTTTTCCAAGCATTATCGCTACTGTGTAATTGACCATACCAGCAGTTCCCTTAGTGCAGCGGCCGCCTTTCCTACGACGGCACATATCATACCTGTTTGATCGAAAATGAAAAAAAAAGAAAACAAAACATCGAGAGTATAAAAACATCGGAATATCAAGAATCTGTGCGTACACATATAATTATATCTGTAGCATTTATATCGTTCGTGAGTGTGTGTGTATGTGCGCATGCGCGAGCGCGCGTACACTGACGTGCGTGCGTGCGTACGCGCATGCGTGGAAGCGTATGCGCGTCTGCGCGCGCACGCTTACGCGCATGCGCAGGTGCGTGTATGTCTGTTCGTTTGTGTGCGACAAAATATGCTATCGGAGGTAATAAAACGTTATTGTCCAATTGGTCGAAATCAACACTGCAATAATAGCAAGAGGATTGGATTTCTGGAAAATTTATTTGCGAGTCCAACGCGTTCGTTATCACTCGACTCATTCGAAAGATCAAGTTCCATAGGCCGAAATATTTTCGTGAAAGGTCTGAGAGAAGCGTTTTACGATTGTGCATAATTATCGTCAATACGCGACGTCGTAAAATTAATTATTTTTCGGAAATTTTGGACAGTTCAATGTTCAGCTTATCGCGACAAGTCAAGATCAATTAAAGGTGACTAATAAATCAATTAATGAAATATTTGATCGAATAACGAATCGATTGAGCGAAAGAATGAATTCGGGTCGAAGGAGCGGTAAATTATGAAAGTTTGTTTGGTATGTTTGATTACATTCTCGTAAATGACATTTCTTTTTTAAATATAAAAAATCTCTTTCGAGTACGATCACCCTTACTTTGTGACGGCGACGGCTATGTCGTAGACCGGAAGTCTCCTCTCGCGAAATAGATATTTGCCCATGTCGGTCAGCGCAGCTGCCGAATCTATGGCATCGCGTCCAACGCGATTTCTTTCCAGATACGGCGTTGCGTCTCTTCCCTTCGAAACAAGAAGAACAAATTTATAAACGTATTAAAAATCGTGTAATTAATAAATAAAATAATTTTTTCGGACTTGGAAACTTTCTATAAAGTCAAACTTTTTCCATCTAATCATCCTTTTTTTAGTTCTATCTTATCCTGTGTGGCTTGAGTTCAATAACACAACCTCATAAAATATCGTTGAATATCAACCTTGCCATGCGTGACATTTAATTTGATCATTAATTATGCATTAATTATGATAATTTTTTTAATGCAGACCGTTAAATATTCCACTTATCGAGGTTGGTACTAGCCACATAGCTGATCAAATAAATGATTAGTGAAGAGATTTTTGTAATATTGTTAACGATAATAATTGATAAAAAGTGAAATGTTAGTAACTTCCCAATAATTGTAATAATTTTTGCAAGATTTTGATGGTATTAAGATCCGACATTGGGAGTTACATCGACTTCGACTCGTCACTACATGTGCCACCTTGAGAAACCTGAGTTTTTTATTTTTTCTCGAAAAAAAAAAATATCTCGACATCATTAAAAACCTTTACATCCATAAAAATCCAGTGATTCGACGTTGTAACGATAGCATTCGGTTGTAATAACTGTTATATTTATTATTGGAGCAATTCGTGTTGCCCTTTTGATCACGAATATCGATAAAAAAAGACTAAAAATTAAGAATCTTCGAGAATCCAAGTGATAAAAAAGAAATAAAAAATGTTGTTTTCGTCGATTTTACGTTCGTGCGATAAAATGTTTTCTCGACATAGAATTTTCCAAACGAAGTCCTTAAATTTCATACCAATCGCAAACAACTCGAAACCTAACCGTCGAACGCGTCTACAAAATTAATATTTCTTTCTCACCCAAGTGACGTTCATCCTGTTTAAAGACAATAAAAATCCCGTAAATATCAAAGCCTATTAAAATATATATTACCCTCATCGAGCAAGGAACAAAATTATTTTACAAGCAAATTCCTCATAGTAGGTCCTCATACTTCCGGTTTCTGGCGCCGGAACGTAAATTAAGAAATTTAATGCAAACAAATCTTTTTTTTTCTTTTTTTACTCACCCGAGAAATAATAATACCAGCAATACTGATGCGTATTTTCGGTCCTTTGAGCGACTTGTACCTAAGATCGACGCCATTCCAGAAAGACACGAAATATCTTTTTATCTGTACGTTGTCGCCACCGTGCAATCTATCGAGCAGAAAAAATTTTCTTTTTTTTTTTGGTTCCTCCTTCAATAACAAAATAATCGTTTGTGGATCGCAAAGATCAATACGCAAACACGGTATTAGCGAGACTCACCTGTATCCATCGTAATCGACTATACACAAAATTTCCGGATAAATTACGTAAGGAGCTTCGCGCTTCGTTCTCCCACCCGTTGTTGATCTCTTCGATCTGAATCTCTTCGACAGATGATCCGGCTCCATGAGCACTGAGAAACAAAAGTTTCCTTTAATCCTCCCGATTTGCGTGTAAGCCATTAATATTAATGACGAATAAAAAAACAATAATAATTATGACAATAAAAAAATATTTAAAAAATATAAAAAATGTAAATTTGGCAAAAAATGTAAAATGACGTGTGTAATAATTTTCATAAGTTTCATATACACTCAAAGATGGAAAAGTATCAAAATCAAAATATAATAAGCGAAATAATCAAAAATATTCAAATTAAATTAAACGATAGAAAAATCGAAGGATATGAATAAAAATGAATAAAAGAGAAAAAAAGTGAAATAAAAAATTGATTAATAGAAGAAATATTAGAGATCGATCGGTGATCGAGGAATCCGGTAGAAGATAAGGATCTTTCTTCGTCTTAATTTTTTTCCTATCTCTCTCTCTCTCTTTCTCTCTCTCTCTCTCTCGCTCTTTCATGGAATTACGATCGAGACTCACTGAAGTCACTGTACTCATCGCCGGTTGGTCGACTCGACCTCCGAAAAACCACGTGATGATTAGTTAGCCTGAGGCTTCTCTTGTCTTTTGTCGCAGACGTCTCCACGTTTGGCAGCAAATTGGGCTGATGAAGACCTTCCGATTTTTCGACGAGTTCTTTGATCACACGTACCGGAAGCGGTCGAATGATCAAATCCGAGCCTATATTGCCTTCCTGCCGAATTTTTAATTATACAACGAACAACGTTAGGTCATCGATCAGCGATCAAAAAAAAATGTACAAAAAGTTTTTCGGTCAGAGAGGAAGGATTGAGGAGGGAGCGAGGCCATCGAAAAAAACGAAAGATTTGAAAACAATTTTTTTTCCCTTCTTATACTCGCTCGTGTTTACTCTCGTGTTTTTCAATTTATTTTTTTTCTAGCGAGATCGACGTTCGCATTACTTTTTCGATTATTTACAGTTCCTTTAATTTTTTTCTAGAGAGTTTGAAGAACAAAAATATATTTCTCAAAGTCTCGATTTTATTCAATTTAATAATTTTCAATTTACCTTTCCCTCGATGGTGTTTTCATACGTTTTTCTATTTATTTATTTATCCTGTCTCTCTAGCGGTTGAAAAATAAATATATCTTTCGATAATTATCATTTATTTGATTCATCAAATTTTTTAATTATTATTTTTTAAACAACGCGCAATAAATAAATTCATTTTTCAATAACTTTCTTTATTTTTTAATTTTCATAGTTATTCGTTGTTTTGTTTTTTTATAACGTGCGAAGAATAAAGATATTTTTGACTCGTCGTTTCAAATGATTGGAACGACGAATAATTTTTCGAATTGAAACGAGCGAACGTTCGAATCAAAGGGTTTTACGTCGATGATGCAATCTCGCGGTGAACTTCGCCGCTTCTTATGTACAACCGACGGGTATAAGAAGGCGAAGATGCACCCGGTAATTCCGCGGAGGCGAAAAGAATTGAAAAGAGGAGATTGAGTGGGAGAAGGAGGAGAGAGAGAGTGAAAGCGAAAGGTCGAGACACCACGGGGTCACGTTGAACAACGCTTGCTAATATTACATAATCTCGGCCAATGGTGTATATAATTAGCTTGTCTCATGACTCTCTTGATTTTCAGCTACGCGGTACATCGATCAGAATGCCCCGAGGGCTTTTCGATTTGGACGCTCCTTCTCCCCGAGGAATAACAAACAGAAAAAAATAACTCTTCCACGTTGGACGAGCAGACAATTGGGTATAGTCTTTTGTATAAAACGAAAGCCGAAACAAAGTCATTCATTCGTTTTTCGGAGATAATCAAACGTTAATTCTCGATCAAAATTATCGACAACGAATGAATTCTTTTTTTTTTCTTTGAGGAAGCAATGGTCATCGATTGGAAGTTGAAAGTGAGTTCGAAATAGAATTAGCTTGAACTCATATCCTGTTGTGGGAACATTCTCCTCGTTTTTATATATCATTGATAATTTCATTTTTATAAATTTTGTTTGGACGAATTTTCGATATTACTTTTTATACAATTTCTCGATTTCTTAGTTTTTATTAACATTATAAACTTAAACTTATTTTTTAAATAAATTTGCATTGTGTTTTTTTGTTTGTATTTTTTTCTGAGTTGAAATTCGAATTTTCAAGCTCGACTCTCTCCTCGCAATTTTTCCATTCAAATTCCTGAATATTTCCCGCCACTGGATGTCAGCCTTGTTGGCCGCCATTTTGATCAAGTATTCGATAACGATAGTGGACTCGTAAATTTTTATCCGATTTTGGCAGGCAATAAAGTTGGCGAAGCATGTTTACATAAACTTTCATATGAAAATTGACAAACGCCCTAATCCATAAACGCCATAAAAATATCGAATGTAATTAAATAAATAATAATGTAGTTACGAAATCCCGACCCTAACCTCACTTTTCGACCACCCGGGTGCCGGCCATTGGTGGAACAACGAGACGTCTTTTCCCGCGAAATTCAAAAGTGCACAAAAGTCCGAACATTGAAATATGAACGAACTTCGTCAGTTTTCAAGTTGAAAATAAATAACAATCTAAATGATAATCAGCAATGAATACTGCTATCGTTAATCGTCATGAATTTCGCAGTGGTCGCTGTCAATAGAATTTTTTTTTAGTACAACTCGCAAACCGTGCGATCTATCTAATTTACATGCCGTTAATCGATGCTCTTGAATCATTGCGAATGAATGAATAAATATACGTGCCCGATTCTATATTCCCAGATTTTTACATCGATGCCGTAATGAAATTGTGGTTGCTAGTGTCCAACTCGTCCAACCACACACACGGGATAGGATTGTTTTTTTATAACTATATATTTCGTACAAATATTTCCATGCAATGAGAGAGAGAGAGAGAAACAATGTGGAGGTTGACGATGATAATGATGATGATGATGCTGATGATGAGCGGTGCGTGACCGCGGTATGATATTGCGGCGGATTAATTCGTGTCGTCTGTTACGCGTCCCTACAAACCGTTTTCTGCATTATACACCCGCCTTTATCTCTCTCTCTCTCTCTGTCCCTCTGTCCGTTTCTCTCTTTCTCTCCCTCTCTCGAGCGAATGAGAGAAAGAAAAAAATACATTGCGAATATGACTCTAATTGTTTTCTTTATTTTCTCTCGTTTTGCGACCGCGAGACATCACGCAACTCTTCATCCTCCGGAATCGCCGCTATTCTCTAATTGTTTTTTTCTCTACTTCTTTTTTTCTCTATTTTAACGACGAACGAAAAGGATTTACAGCGCCGCCTCACGCAGACGCTATGCACTAATTATACGGGAGCGCCGCGCGCGCTCTGGCGTTCAGTCACGATATTACGGGATCGTTGACGAAATAACACGGTTAGAACGACGGCGAAGAACCTGAGACGATGTGACGAAAGAGAAATAAAATTTAAAAAGCGGTTGGAGGAAATTTTGCTTGGAATAGGGGTGTTTCAGCGAGGGAAGGAAACCAAACAAAGCGTGGAAAACTTTTCGTATAATAACTTACGAACGAATGTAAATAATACGCGAAAGATTTTTGGTACAAAAACTCACCACCAGAGTCTTCCCGCTCACATCTTGGTGCAATAATATCGACGCCATGTTGGAGGCGTCTTGATAAATGTCACCGATATCCACGGTTGCCTGCAATTATTTTCAAAAATCGATTAAGTTGATTACATCATTTTTTTCTAAATTAAACAAATCCAATTCAATTGAAAAATTGAAGAAATTTATGAAGTGAGATTTTTTCTTTTTTGCACCTTGAATGAAATTTCTCTATCGTATGTTTGTAATTAAAACGATGAACTGATTCAATTGGAAAAGTGATTAAATTTAAATGATCGTTAATTGATAATAAAATTAATCATTTTTATTTCGCGTCTGATGGAACTTGAAATTAAAAAAAAGAAATAAATTAGCATATCGATAAAATTTTAATGTTCGTTAACTTACAATCAAACTATTTATTTGAATTTAATCCGTAATTGACGCTTAATTGAAAAACAAAATCAATCGATGATATAATAAAATTTTGATAAACATTAATTAAATTAATAAATAAAAATGTGATATGTTTTATTTCACCTCTTCGACCTCTTCATAATAGAGACCATCAGGATTGGAATCATTCCTCGTAACCGTCCACATGGGCACGTGTTTGTTCGTTTTGAACAGGCCCTTCGTCGGTTTTAACAATAAATTATAATTTTTGCCGAAAGCTTTGAGATGAATCTCCGCCGGTTCGACGACTTCCGGACTTCTCCTGTGAACGGTATGCAATACTGGCACTATCTCGTACGCAGGAACTGCGAATCAAAATTTTTATTCCATTTTTTTCTTATTTTGTCATTTAATCATTTCGATGATTTAAATAAAAAGTAATTAACGTCATCATTTATTTATTACGGTAATTAAAATGAAAAAAAGACGACAAGCTCGATCATTTATTCATCTTGTTGGTTAAAATAAAAAATGATTAATTCAAACATTTATTGATTTTTAATTCGATCTTTCTAAATAATCATTATCGATCGGCCGTGAAAGCGTCGGGAGATCGAGAGTTTTATCGATCATCGCTCGCCCGGACGATGAAATAAATACAATCGCTCGAATATCTCAATCTTTTATAAGAGCGCGAAGAGGGAAGCTCGTAAAATTTTTATTGGTCTGCCGCGAAAAGAGAATGTAGAAAAGCTTTTAACTTTTTTTCTTCGCGGATGTCGTTGACTAAAAGAATTTAAGTTCAAAGTTGAATTTAGTCATAATTTCTCACTCTCATCATCTGCTAAGTTTTCTTGCAAACGCGACGGTCATTTATAAAATTGGTGGGAAATGTAAAATTACATGAAAATGGTAAGTTAATTTTGTTAACTTGAGATAAATCAGCCAAATTTCAAATTAAATTAATTAACTCGGGCAACAAAAATTATGTTCCACTTAAATTTGCCCATTATATTTTATTATTATTATCATTATTATAATATTTGTGGTTAATGAAATAATAATAAAAACATGATAAATCAGTCGTTATCCAAGTATCGTTATCGCTTGTCCATACATTCATAGAGATTCCTCGACCGCACGCAACAGGTCCGAGTGAAATCTTATCGTCCGGTAAAAAAGCGATAAATAATTCATGGATCATACTTGAGAGCAGATGATTCAGCCATTTTTTTTCATTACGAAGGATTTAACGGTTATTTTTTCGTGCGTGTACAACAAAAAATAGAAAATCGACAATACGTCGATCGACGATTTATCGTCCGTGCGGTGGTGAATCACGTCGGAGGTAGAGGGAGGAGGGATGGAGTGGTGAAAACATATTTATCATCACCTTCCAGATGCAAAGTTTCGTTACTGATTCGAGATAAATTCTCGTCAATGTTTCTTTCAACTCGGTCAATAAACTTTGTCGTTTTTGTATCAAAAAATGATTTTCTTTTCATGTTTGTAAATTTCGATAACGGTAAGGTGGAAAGAATCTACGAGAAGATTTATCGATGACCTTAGAGATTAAAACGAATGTCATCGGTTGATCGAAAAATCATTCGAATCGCGAAATTGCGACGAAAAAGAATTTGATTAATTATCGAGACGTGGGAGAAAAAATTGATGAATGAAGGTAGAGCATGGAACAATTTACAGCCCGTCTGGTAACTAGAAATTTATGAATAATCAAGCAGTTTCGAGTTGTACTGTTTCGACCCGAGACGTAAACAATTTTTTTAACGACGGACCACGTGTGTATATGGCGTTCCAGGTCAAATCGACAATTCCAGGACTCTTGTTCTTTGAAATTTTTGAAACGTTTATTACGAGCGTAATGAATTTTTTCGCCAAAGTTCTATTCTAAAATGATTTTTTGAAAAATAAAATAGATACAAGAAAACTAAATTTTAGACACGATTTGGAAAAAATAGAAACGTATCTTGGCTCACTCTAAGAGATGGTTTAAAAAATTGTATACGCCACGTATGCTTTTACAAATTTTTAAAACGCCTTTGATTTGTTGTTTCGTATAAATTTAATTTTTTTATCAAATATTCATAATCACATCAGGACTAGGCAAATAAATATATAAAAAATATTGTCTGGCTTTAACGATTGCGACGAATCTATACAGAAATTGACGGCAAGATGTCGCCAAAAAGACCAGGATCACTAATGGGTTGATTTTGACTAGAATGCCCCATATATATGTGTGAATTATTTGTAAAAAAAAAGTATCTAATCTATATACATTTAATTATTATTGCATATTAAGTAAATTACACACGTGCACAAATTTCATATACAATAATATTCAATAATAAATAAATCAATAAATAGTTCTATTATGTATAAAAACAATATATATATATAGCCAGCTTACCGGACTCGCGATCCGTCTGGAATACCGACAGCATCTCTTCCTCCGTCATATGTTCGTGAATCTGAAACATAAATCACGCTCTAGCTTTGTTCGATTTCGCCAGTTCATGGAAAATTGTCTATTCCTAATCCCCGTACCATTACTCATATGCGAGCAGACGAGATCGAGACACGAGAGGAGTCGAATTAAAAATAAATGAGAAAAAAAAGAAGCAGGTACAACGCTTTCACCAGCACACAACTGTGGATGGTAAAATCGAAGAATATAGTGATGGGCCAAATAAACGAATTGAAAAAAAACATTTGGGCTATTCTATATACGTATATATATATTTTTAATAACGCCAATTTTTACATTTTTAGTTTTTTTTTTACCATGTGGCCAATTACTGTAGCGAACCTCTCTCGTGAAAAGAATTCGCGCTCTTACTCGACGAGAAAAGGTCGAACTCCGTATGGCTTGGACGCTCATCTCGTCGAGAGTGAAAGGATTACATGTATATGTATATATATATATATATATGTATAGCATTTATATAGAGAAAGAGACACGCGAGTATTCGCGAGAGAAACGGTAATGTATCAAAGGCAGATGCGATCGCAGTATATACGTATGAACAAAAAGTGCAAATTGAAGCTTGCACAATACTTCCTCATATTTTTGAGCATTTACCTGATTCTCCTGTATAATAAAGTAGCGTTTCGAATTTTGAGTTCGAAAGAGAGAACGTTTCGCTTATGCTTGAAAATTATGAGGAAGCATTTCGCTAGTTTCCATTCGAAACTTGTTTGGGGCCGATTGGTAGAAATTTATGGTTATGCAAGTTGGAGCAAACATGTCCATTTTTGGAAGCGTATAGAGAACAAAATGGTACAACAAAATTTGTAATTATAGATATTACAAAAATTAATAAGAGCACGGTATAATTTACCCAAATTGCTAAAGTGTCGAAATAATAAAAATAGTTAAAATGGGGAAAGTATTAAAATTATCAAAAGTTGAAAAAGCTTGGGAATTGACAACTGAAAATTTTGAAAATAACGAAAATTATCAACATTGCTCCGATTATTATTCACTGAGCCATTTCAAGTAACACGTTTCAGCTTTCTAAGTTAACATTTTAGAAAATTGGAAGGACACGATTTTTTTTTGAGACATTGTAAATTTGATGAAATTCAAAATTTTATAGACCTGCAGTCACGATTCGATTCTTTGAAACCTGAATCCTAACTATGTCTCCTTTCAGGCTGGAACGCGTAAAAATTTTCCGCTTAATAGTTAAAAATTCACGGAAGTTACAAAAAAGAAAATAATCTTTAACACAAAATTTTTTTTTTATTGAAAAAAGTTGAAAACAATTTGCAGGTTATTCGGATAAAATTTAATTGAAAAAAATCTGTTTCTTGGGACGGTAACAAGACAAAAGAAGCTCGAAAGGATGTGTAATAATAAAAAAAAGCCATAAGATGATAAATATCTCGTCAGGGAAGCCCCTTTTCGCCCGGTTAAGCGTTGATATTATATTTCATGTTTTTGATCGAGTCATCACAACAAGTTGTCCAAAATAACAAAGAAGTCAAGCACGAACCCAGCTTCTTCTGCCGAATTTTCGTGGGATTGTGTTAAATTGATTGCGGTTTTATTGATAATTAATTGCAAAAGTTTCGAATAATCTCGCGATAAAGCCATAAGGATATTTTGATATTAGTCTCGTTAAAAATGGACAAAACATTTCTGCGCAGTAGCCGGCCCCTCGATATTTTAATACGTTTTTTTAAATTTCATCTTTTTCATCGCATACATTTCCATCGAATAAATGTTTAAAAAATGTAAAAAACATATATTAATCAAACAAAAAAGCATTTATTTTATTCGTCTCTTATCTCAATTGAAATCGAATAAATTTCATGCCAATAAACATTTATTACGTATCTTTTTGATAATCAGCTTGTAAAAAGTTATCGTTTTTCAAATATTCAAAAGACCATTTTTGCCAGTAAAGCTTTGTTGTTTATTATTACAATATTTTTTATCTTTTTGCTAATCATATTTTTTGTTTGTATTATAAATCAAGAAGTTCGTAATAGTTTTCAACAAAGGATCGTACAGCGCTCCAGTCTAACGGTAATACGCAGCCGCAATCATGTAAATGATTAAGCGATTTTTTTTGCTCTATGAATCGTTTGTAGTACTCGTGGCAAAAAACAACGATAAATAACTATAATGACCCAGGGTCATAAATAAAGTTTTCTCAAGGATTAAGGAACATTTGAAGGATGTGCCAGGCACGCCTTCTACCTCGTGTAGAAGGCGTCCAAGGAAACGTTGGTGGCGATGGGGGCAATGGTGGTCACCTAAGCGCAACGTAACATTTCTGAAGAACCATTTTCGCGAAAAAACAATCGAACAAACTGTATCTTCGATACATATGCGAGGAGTCATAGAATAATAGAAAAATCAACTTTTTTGCGATAGAAAAAAGTTGCAATAATCGTTGATCTCGATTACCCCGCGCAAATAAATTACGATGAATTTTTGTTTAAAAGAAATATTTTAAGCGAGTAATTACTCGCCTCTAAGGCGAAATAAAAACTGACTTACTGATGAAATTAGCGAAAAAGTTTATTGGGATTAAATTAATTTCAAATTGGCGTTAATCCGTATTTTATTTGCCACAAATTTTGCATGGCAAATGGTAAAAATTGATCGAAAGAAAAATCGACGAGTTAATTAAAAAACAAATATAAAAATTGACAATTTATTGAAACAATAATCATCGAGTGCTTGATCAAATTCGTGGAATAAATTATTTTTTGATATTAATAATATTTTTGTTTAAAAGTTTAAAAGTGTACCAAACGAGTTGAAAAACATTTGCAGAGTCGTGAACACGTGAACATATGTTAACAAATAAAAAGAGCTCTTACGTGAGAAATTATGTGTCCTGTGCCAGTGCGTTCGTTTTTTTTTTATTAATTATCGTCGGTGTTGGATTTTGTAAAGCAAAAGGTGTAGCAACAATGCTACACCTTGTCTGGCGTCATCCGTCACGGTCGAAATCGTTAAAAAGTCGCTCGACAGTTCGGTTAGTACAGTTTTCTAGCATAGATAATGGGATTAAGGCATAAAGAGAAACGCTTTTTTTCTGGGTGTTTGGCAATCTTTGTTCCCAACTGCAGCTATTAATTTTCTCGTTACGTAACAATAAAAAAATTTAATCCTTTAAATTAATCGTGAAACGATCCCTTATTCATTCCAAGGACACTACCGTTTCACTGAATGAAAGTTCGTAAATAATTGATCTTTTATTACCCAAGAAATACAAAATCGAAAATTTATCGATCAATTAGTTCATCGATCGCTAATAATACATTCAATTTTTGTCCCTTTCACGCCATTAAGCAAATTATCCAATTAATTGATTGCCGATCGACAATATTGATTCTAAATCGCTAATTAATTTAAGTAATTCGAAAAATTCAATACTTTTCTCTCGTCTCAAATTTTTAATTCAAGGATATTGTGGTAAATTTGTATACACCAAATTTATAAATCGAACACGTTCAATGAACGATTTAAACACAAATACAAAGAAAAACGAATAAAAAACAATAATTAATGATAAAAGTAATCGCAAAATTGGCAAATTTTCGTTCTAATCGACCATTAATCGCGTGTTAATTAATAAATCCATCGAGATATCGATTATTATTAAATTTTTAGTTACGGGACGAAAGAAAATTCAAATAAAATTTTCATTTTCGTGACTTTACGCGAGACTCCCGTCTCAAGTTCTCTCGTCATGTGTCTCGAATTCTTCTTCGTCTCGTACGAGGATCCTTCTAGTTAAACCACTCTAATCGGCACTCCACGTGCACACACAGAAATGTACTCTATCTGGTTTCGCTTTTTTCCCTTCTCTCTCTCACCTCCCTCCACTTCTCCACTCACCCCCTCGCCCCCCCCCCTCTCGTTGAATCGTCACGAGTGTAGACGTAGTTAATGGACCTCGCTATTCTCGGTAGTTCCAATGTCCAAAGAACAATCATCCTCTCGCGTTATTGACTATGATTTTTATCTCGTCTTTTTTTCCTTCTTTTTTCATTTTTGAATGGTAATTTTTTCATTTCTTACCTTGTGGCATTGCGCTACGGTTATCGAGCTGGCGATGCACAGTAGAACGAGGGCGCGAATCATTTTGAACAGAGATATTCCTGATGGACCGCTCCACATCGCTGTAAAAAAAAAGAATTTTTTTATCAAAAACGAAATCAATAGATTTTAATGAAACACGAACGAATTGTATCGAAGATACTAAGAAAAACGTACGTTGTTACGAAAATAGAAATAATTAAAAAAAAGAATTTTAATTCCAAAGAATAGATTTTAATTTTACAAAAGATTGATTACGAGGAAAAGATTTGGATTGAAAGAATGATATTAATTACAAAAAAAAGAAGATATTCACATAAAAAAAATTGATATCGTAAAAAAAGCAAAATTTGATGGTTCGTGATGATTAGCTATATTTAGGTGTAGCGATGATCAGGTGCTCTTTCATACACGAGTGCCTCCTTATTATCTCCGTTATGTTTACAATTTTATCACGGCCAAGTGTAAGACGACATCTGCAAAAGAATTCACCTTTCTTAACTATCATCGATTCGTATTCTCGAATTTTTATCTCACTATTATATTTTTATTATCAAGCGTTATCAAGTTTTCGTCAAAATCACGTGGCACTCGACGACTTATAATTTCAATCTTGATGATTATTTTTCTCATCAAAGAGAAAAATAATTTTAATTTCTTTCGAAATTATTGTTGGGCAGATAATCTATTTTATTTGATTTATAATTGATAAAAATGGTAATTATTTCTCGTATTCCGTTATTTTTTAATTCGTTTAATTGCGAGACGAGGACGTTTCGTGACCTAGCATAACGTAAACTACTTTTGAAAAATTCTACCTTGTCGCTCTTCAACTTTTGTGTCGCGTGTTATCTCGTGCGACGATAATTAGTTGTCGTTGTATTGAAAGAAAAGAATGACATAAAAAAAAGAACCATAATATCGTGAAAATAACCTTCGCGGCGTATGTTCCGCACATGCCTGAAAAATCGCGTAGTGCAATTTGCAAGTTTACCGTGCTAAAAAGCAAAAAAGATTCGGAGCGAAATGCTCGTAGTTGTGTATATGGGTCGTTCCGCCTACATTCAGATTTAGATTTTTTTTCTCGTTTGCGAACGCGTCATAAAGTCGTGAAATAAAAAATTTCAACCGGAAAATTTATCGGAAAAAATTGAGCATATTTGTTAATAACTTTTTCACCTTATTATTATTATTAAAAAATGAGTTCCAGCGTGTTTAAATATTTCAATAACTTTTTAAAGAACAATTACAAAAAATAATACAACAACTCATTTTCGTTATAACGTTAAATAATTTTTTTTTAATAAAGATACTTTCCTCCAACCTTACAGTATTTTTAAATATGGAATAAACGATCTCAATAACGATTCGAATAAATGTAATAATAATAAATAATGTTTGTAATTTAATAAAAATAAATAAAAAGATAATGAGTTACAGAAAATAATACAATAATCAATTATTCCAAGTATAAATATAAATAATTTATAGCCTAAAAAAGGCAAAATTTCTTAAACCCTCTAACAGAAATTATACGTTTCAATCGTTCCAATAAACTTTCCAAATCCTCGATTTTCATGACAAAAAGTAGAATGTCAGAATAACGAACGAATAAAAAATGTCGTATCGTATAATTGCGATAGAATGGCCCATATATACATATATATAAATATAGTCCCGAGTAACTATATAGATATTTTGTTTCTCGTAGTTGCGCCCGGGGGGAAGTGCGCCGATCCCGGAAGGAAAGTTGTGCCCGCTCACTATGCATCGAATTAACGCGCGACCGTGTAGCTACGAGCGAGCGAATGAGACGACAAAGAGAGAAAAAAATCGTTCTCTCACTCGATCACACCAAACTGTCAAATAAGAGCCAAAATTTGACAACTGAAAGAAAAGAAAAAAGACAAGAGATGGTCGGTTTCGTGGTTATGACACGAATATGGCAACGGAACGATAGCGATGAATTTCTTTGTACAATAATTTAAAAGGTAATTGTATTTTCAAATTCATGATTTTGAAATTTATGAGTTTCAAGCGCGTTGAAAAATTAAACGAGCATAAAAATTAAATGTTTCGTTTTTTAATTTGTCGGTCGGGACCATTTGCGGTGTCGAAAAAAATAAAAAACGGGTCAATCGCGAATAGGAATGACAAAAAATCTCCACTTACGTATACGAGAACACACGATAACGACAAATTGCGATGAAAATTTGTGTGAATATTGTTATTCATGTCGAAAGAGAAAATGCGTGGCACGCGCGATACTTTTACGTATATTATTACTCGTTGTAAACGCGATGGAAATCGGCTGCGATCCGATAAAATGTATATTTTGTTTTAAGTGCATTTATATATATATATAATTTTAATGTATAATATCTCCATAATTATTAATTTTTCTTTTACTAAACAAATTGTTCTCGTGTTATTAATAAGAAATATAAAAAAAAAATATTATATCATTATTAGAAAACAAAATTATTATGCACATTTATTTTTCAATTAATTTGTTTAAACAAATAATTCAATTATTAATTATTTTAATAAAATCGATAAACAGTATATACAGATACATGTATGTTTATTTATTTACTTATTCATCGATAATTAATCAAAATGATTAGTAATCGATTAATCGGTCAATAGTTCATTATTTTTATCATTTTTGTTTTTGATCGCAAGTTTATATGTACATATAGACATATGTATTATTTTTATTTATAGATATATCGATCTATAAATTAAAATGACGAATGCATAGAATTTTTTTTTTAATGAAAAGTTTATTTTATTGCACAAATCCATTTTTTCATGTCTTAAATATATAATTGTAATTAGCAAATGCGGTTTACGCGGTAAAGCAGTGTTTTTTAAAAATCAATTTACCAACGAGAGGTGAGAGAGAGAGAGACGCATTTTATCGAACAACCCCTGAGAAAGTGCAACGAGATATGGTACGATGATTTATAAATATCCGATCACGTTTTAATGTCTCAGGCGAGTTCTCGAGCGCGAGCAAAATAAAGAAAAAAAATCCTCGTCAATCGGGATAGGAAAAGGGCAACGGGTTTTCGTTCGTGGACGAGACTCTTAATCCGAGGCTCATCTTTGCCCCGCGGAGTCCACGAACAGCCTCGCATACTTTTTGCCGGTAAATTTATCGTCGAGAGACGACTTTCCACTTTATCGAAATTGAAAATCACGATTTCCTGCGATTTTTATTTTCTGTTCTCTAACTCGATGATAAGATATATTGTCCGAAGCATGTAACGTGGCTGCATGGGGTAGCAAAAAAGTGCAAAAAAAATTAAAGTTTCGAAAAATTCGCAGGAAAATTCAGCAAAATTCGAAATATTAAAAGAAAGATTGAAATCTTAAAAAAATTCAAAACATTCAACCAATTCACATTTTTTTTAAACTCAAAATATTCAGTAATTCGGATTTTTCAAAAATTTTTAAATATTAATATAATAAATAATAATAAAAAATTTTAATTTCCTAGAATTTTGAGATTTCATAAAAATCTCAAATATTTTCTTCAATCGCAATTTATCGACCACTCGAAAAATTGAGCCCTTGCCGTCATATCGAGCTCGTAAAAAACTCACATCTTCGAAAATCTAATCTTCGTCAACGACGACGAGGGAACGATTCCGGCGTATTACGCGGTTCGTCGAAAATTGCAAAATCGTCTTCTAAAATGTCATATGATCGATGATACGAGGACATATACGTATATAAACACACAGATATACAACGAGAAGCAATGACGAGGTGTGTGTCACTGGCTCGCGGGTTAACGACCATAAGGAGAGAGGAACGGTACTGTCATACCCGGTCATTACTAATGACTCGGGAGAGGAATATCATTTCCATTTTTTAAAAGAAAAATAGCCTTGCGCGAACGTCGTTTTAGCGAATGATACTCGGTGACGCAACGCTACGAAAGACAGAGGGAGAGGGTGAGATAGAGAGAGAGAAAAAAAAAGAAATGAAAATAACGAGAAGAAGAAAGAAAAACAGCGGAAATTCAAGATCCGTCGTTATCTTTGCCTTGGGCACGCGAAGAGTTATGTGAACTCGTGGTATATATTCGCTCATCTGCGAATCAAATTGATTATAACACGCGATAGTCATGTTAAACAAAAAAAACACGTGTACGTCTTAATGTGGATAACTAATCACTGGTATTGTTATTATTATTAATAGTAGTAGTATATAAATAATATAATAATATATATTTTATTATTGATATTATTATTAATGTTGTTGTGATTATGGGTATGTATTAAAAATTCGATAAAAAGAGGTTGAACAAATCGAGAATTAATAATCAGACTATGGTATCCATTGTGGGGTCTACGTAACTCGAACATAAAACCCGGATTCGGTTTATACAACGAGGATTATTATTACGATGTAACGAAACATAATTTCCGGATTCCCTCGGAAGTTCCCTCGACTAATTGATTACCACCTCGGCACCATACGAGGCATTACTGAAATTGTCTATCAATCTTCCGAGCAGTAAATATTTCATACTTTTGTTCTCTCACAAGTGTACGACACGTCCTGTTTCGTTTCTTCCTCCATCATTAGGACGTCATCTCGAGCCAGTGAGAGTCGTCACTGTTATAATAGGACGATCATTGTGTGGTACGTGTTTCGATTATGAAACATAATAATTCGTATCGTAGATTTTTTTTCGATCGTCTACGATGGTTTTGGGAGATAGAACGTTGGCATGGGGATGGAGAGTGGGGCAAAATGGCACAGTTGAGACAAAATGGACCAGGAATGATTCTAACGTTAGATTTTTTTATTGTTCGATGGGAAAAACTGAGATTCATTCAGAAATTGAATTGCCATCTATTAATTTATTATTGATCGACCTCGTTCGTTGATTTAACAAAAATCGATATTTTTCAATTCTTTATATACAAAACAGTTTGAAATATTATTATGATTATGATATGGCTTATGATTTATGAATTATGATATTAATTATGATATTATTGGTTGAATGAATTTTCTTTTTCTCAAAATTTCGTAGTTTTTTGTGTACACGAAAAAAATGTCCCTCCAATCTTCATAAATTGTACAATAGTATTTTAGAATCTCATTTTATTCATATCGTAACCTTCCTTACAAAAAATTCTTAAAAAGATTGCATTTTTATTTACACTCGAAAGCATAAAAAGCATCTCAAGCCCTCTTAAAAAGCCTCGATCACCGAGAAATCTTCGTCTTATCGATTAACTATTTGGTCTTGCAATCACTTGGATGAAATTATTTCAAATTTTTCGCCGTTCGTCAATAATTTTCAAAATTAGTAGATTTTTGGTGTGCCATTTTGCCCCACCCCTCCCCCCCTCTTGAAATTTGTTGTGTTTTTGCCGCTTAGCGACTAAAATCAGCGACAAAAATAACATCGCGTTCGATACGCCAGGGATAATTTATGTGTTGAAAAAACGTTTGCATCAGGCAAAACGATAATTTGTCATTTTTTACCTCGGAGCTTCCGAGTCCGATTCGAATAATAAATTTATCGCCTCTAATCACTCCCGTCGGTCGATTATTCCACGTCGATAAGCTCGCGGATTGAATAAACGATTGTGATTATACGGCATAACTCTCGCGATATTTGTATAACACTCGCGGGGTGGAAGAAAAATAATGATTACAAGATCCGGCAGTCGAGCGAAAAGGACGAAGCCGGATTTACGAAAATGAAAATAATAAGAATAAGACGCAAAAAAATGTACGCGAGATGCACTCGAATGTTCCGTTACATATTTTATTTGTATACATGAGAGAACCGCGTGAAAGGCGCTATACGGTGCCTATTCGAAATTCAAAACTCGGTTCCAAGTGCCGAGAGATACGAGCGACGGGCCCGGATATGATAACCTGCCTTTTATTATGTGACCGGTGGTCATCCCGCCAACTGTCTGGCAAACAGACAATTTACGAGGTTCGTGGATTCGTAATTCATGCTTTTTTTCTTCATATTCTTCGACTCTGGCGAACGACCAAGTCCAACGACGAGTCAGACGTTCGGTTATTTTATTTTTTGTTTTTTTGTTTATTTTTAAAAAATTTTTTATACCGGTACTATAAAGTCACGAACCAGCTTCTATAGACGAGACTTATCGCACACCGATATGAAAATTTATTAATCGTTTTTTTAACACTTTTACCGTGGAATTTTTGTTCTTATTTTTATTTTATTTTTGTTTATTTTCATGAAAATCTCGTGCGTTTCGTCATCAGCCGAAAATTTTCAAACGAAGAGAGGAAAAGATATTCTTGGCTTCTTCCCGTATCCTCGTGAATGCGGCAGAAAATTAATAATTCTTGCAAAATTGGAAATTCTCAAAAATTCAAATTTTCAAAAGATTTTGAAATATTGCAGGAAATAATATTTTTGAAAAAATCTAATATTTGAATGAATTTTAGGAATCGAAAGCTTTATAGAGAATTGTTGCAAAATTACAAAAATCCGCAACAATGCAATTTTCCCAAAATGTGATATATTTGAAAACAAATTGAATTACCATAACATTGTAAAACATTCGATGATTTCAAAATCTCGCATAGTTCGAAATGTTTCAAAAATAATTTTTCGTTGTTAGTAGAACTGAAAAATGTTAAAAAAATATAAAAATTTGAAAGAAAATCAGATCGCAAATGTTGTATTTACTGAAAAAAACTTCATTAATCATCAAATATTTTTCCGTCTTCCAAAAAACTGCTGACCCAGTCAAGGATACTTGATCCATGTCGTCGTTCCGCGAATGATGTTCTGTTTTTTACTAATTCTCGCGAGAAATACGAGTCATACCTAAATCACCCGATGTTCCAAGAAATTTATGCGTACACGATATTTTGTCGATTCAGCCATCTACCACAGTTCTCACAAGCCAGTCAAGTTAACAAAATTTCCGTACCTAGAAAAATCACAACTTGACCAATGACCAAAAAAAGATTAAGCAACGATAAAAAGAAATCTATAACAATATTTATGAAAAACAAAAATCTATAAAAAACCTTGCAACAAATGACCCCGGTCCACTGTCCTCCCATTAGGGTTGGATTACCATCACGTTTCACTTTTTATCGCGAATCATTTTTTGTTCTCTCCCCGCGACTAATTTGGTCTAGCAGGAAAACTTTTGCAAATAAATGGGCTCGGGAATGGAAAAAAAACGGTGTGATTCGTAGGTCGATCGTACGTTGACCTCGCTTCTTTCTTTCCTCAGCCGACTGACGATATTAATCCTTGACCATTCAAGAGTTTATATGGATATATTGAAAATGCTTTAAAAAAAAACTATATATATGTGCATGAATTTTCAAAAAATTTGTCTATATAGATATGCAACTTCGACTAATGTCAAGGCTCGACGTCACACGCGTGACGTTCGATAGATACGAGTTAAAAAAAAAAAGAAAAATTAAAAAACAACGTCCGACACGAGAGGAAATTCCAGAGAATTTAGGAATTTAAATTGCCTTATCTCGCTCACTCTCACAGCTGTTAGAATTCACCTTCGTCGAGGGAACGAATGCGCAAAAGAGCCGGACCAAGTTCAGGCCCACGCACTCAAACTCATCTCGTCATCATATATTTTCATGTTTTTCATCAACGTTTTAATACGGGGAATTTTCGCTCGTTTTATTCACAAACACGACGAAGAAAACATTGACCCAGAACGAGTTTGTAATTTTTGCATTCGATAACAATAATATTTTTATCGGTAGGTGTATATCGTAGTGGGACACGAGAGTGTCCACCTTGACTCGGTTGCTTTGTTTCGCTGCGTCCTTAATCTTTGTTTCATTGGGATTTACTTTTCAACTTTTTTTAAAAATAATATACAACAAAATTGACAATGGGGAAAATATTGACAGTGAGAGTGACTAAAAATTCTATATAAAAGTTTCTCAATATAATTTTTGAATATTTTTACAATCGACAATACAAAAATTAATTTATTACAAAAATTGAAGCTTTTAAAAAATAATAAATAATGGTCAACGTCTGAAAAAGGATTGAAACATCGATAACAATTATAATACTTAAAATGCATATCATTTTTAATAATTTTGTAATCGATGACAAATAAATAATTTAACAATAAAATGGTTTGAATAAACAAATTGAATAGACGCGAAATATTTTTTTAAATGTCACTGGGACAATAACTCGACCAAACAATTTGAATTTCAAAAGAAATAAAGCCGAAATAAATATAACACCGAAAAATAAATAAATACATGTAACATAATTTTAGTAAATTATTCTGTGTCGTTACTCGTTACGAGAGCCTTAAAAAATGACGAAAACTCCAAACGACACATTTCGCGTAATCGTAGAACGAAAAAAGAGATTAATTCGTACTTTCCTTCTCTATTTCATAAGATAGCTACGTTCCTAAATTCTGCAATACAACGACGAAAGTAGACATGGACAGATGCGAAACGTCCCATTCTCGTTTTATTACGCTCTGACCATAACGCTTCGTGACAGACAATGGCTACCGGAAATGGCGCGAAGATCGACTCGCTCGAGATAAAAGAAAAGAAATAAAAATGGAAAAAAACGGACAAAAAAAAAGAACGAGAGAGAACAAAATTCCTCGGAGATTCGTCCCGCGAAACAAGCGAATGAACAATGCGGCTAATCGGGCCTTTTTCGAGTGTAATAAAGTCAACGGCGGTGCTCCGTTGGCCACACTCAACGGGAGTGAGAGTGTGTGCGAATTTTTCTCACGCTCGTTCATTATCGCAAAAAAAAAGTGAGCGGTACGAGAGCGCGTGTATGAGCCTCATTTAGACTTCAGCGACGCACGAGAGCAATATACTCTGCCTAAGTACCTACCGATACACCTGCCAACTTATATCTGTATACATATAAATTGCATCTGTGTAAGTGTATAAAAGCGTTTGTAACGTTGAAATACGGTCGGAAGTGCAGTTGGTACATTGACAACGATTTCGCAGTCGCAACTACGCGAATGTGTCCTGAAAAAAGATACGTCGAGGTGCCTGCTGGGAATCTTGATGATTCGACAGTTGCGTATATCGGAGCAGAGTACGTTCGGACGGAAAAAAAACATTTTGAACTAAGTCTTTCAGCGCGAGTCGTTTAAACTAATTAATCCAGATCTAGATTATAATATCTTTGAAATTTACAATAAATTTCTGGAAACGATCATCGGTTAGTTTTCCAACCCGTGGTCACCGAAATTTGTTCAATTAAGTCCAAAATTTTTGGCACGATGGTCACGAAGAGGAAACAATTTTATTACCCAGCCAGAGACATTTTTTTCCCTTTCATTAGCAATTGAGTGGGTTTATAAGAGCGCTCGAGCGTGATAGACCTCGTCCCAAAAAACTGTTTTCCATGTTTTTTTGTTCACGCAATTTGGAGTAAAAATGAAAAATAACTAGAATAAATTTAAAAAATCGGTTGTCTGGTGAGGTGAATAATTTTGTGATTGATAAATAGATTGATGCCAAGAAGTGGGTAAAAAAGTATGAGAGACACCTGCGAGGTTCTCTTTGCTTTGGGTAAGCGTTATTCGGTGAAGGACTCTCGACGATGTGCCAACTCTCGTTTCTAGGCTCTGCTCTTTTTTTTCTCTCTCTCTGTCTCTCTCACTCACTCTCTCACTTTTCATCTCTCGCCATTCACAATCCATTTTCGAACGAAGGCGAGTACGAATGAACCAGATTGGTAGTCGATTCATCGCAAAATTTCAAGACGATATTGGATAAAAATTTCGTCGTTTATCGATTTATCGAACTTGAATCGAAAAATGAGACAAAGGATCTGGTGGTAGAGAAACAATATTTTTTTTCTGCCACCCAAGAGACTATAAACTCCATCGTGTAATCTATATGATAATTAACCGTGCGAATAGCACGGGAATTAGCCATAATTAGCATGCGAAGATCAATTTATAAGATAGAAAAATCCGTTCTTCGATTATTACACCAAGGTCATCGACGATCGATTAAATTATCGTCTATTTATTAATTAAAAACGTCGGTTTTCGTCGCTTAACTCATTACCGATAATCCGATTATTAATTGCCATTTGGACTTTCAAAATAGTAAAATCTGTTTTTTTTAGAATTGGGTGGTATTTTGGAATTTTCGAATTCATCAGCTTATTAGAAATCATGAATTTATTGTTGAAATTCAAAGACACAATTTTATTTGTTGAAATCCAAATGTTTTTTGTTTGTTTTTAGTTTCCAAAATTTCTCTTTTTAAAGAATAAAGTAATATCTTGGTACTTTCGAATTCATCGGCTTATGGAATGTTACGAACGAAATCTGGTAAGCGAAATATAATTTTGTTTTTAAATTTCGTTTTTTTCCATTTCTTACATTGAAACTTCGTTTTGTAACATTTAAAATTCATCGGTATCTAAAAAATTACGATTTACGTAGAAAAAATGTTCCCAACTTGTGAAAGGAGTTGAGAAATTCTTGTTATTTTTGTCATTTTCCACCAGCGATCGAGAGACGAAGAAAATCAAGATAAGTCGAGGATAAGATTCTTCAGGAAATAATCATTGGCGGTACGTTAAATAAATTAGATCGAAGATAAGGTCAAGTGTACCGTGAAATGTCGACAAATTTTAAGGAAATATATCGATATTCGGGTGTATCGGCTTGGGAAAGACGAGAGAAGCCATCAAGGATATCTGGTATAATGTTCGACCTGGTCGCTAATAAAAATTTTATGACTATTCGATGATTTTCGATTTATCGAATCGTAAACAATTTACAAGTCTCGTTTTTTTTCGTACTAAATGCGAATTTTTTCCACAAAGTTATGCACGAATACGAGTAATCGAGTTATTAATATTGTTGTTGTGATTATTATTATTATTTTACTTCATTTTGATTTTTTATTCATGCAGAGTAGTTAGTAGCTCGGCAAAGAATGTTGTTTTACTACCGAAACGGTACTCTGATTTTTCTTTTTCGTTTCTTTTTTCTTCAATCTAAAATCTCGTCTTAATTATGACACACAGTCGACATAGACAAGTCGACAAGTGATATTATATACACAGGCATACGACGAGTTATGTCGTTTCTAACTGCAAGGATAACAACTTTCTTGAGCCTCGACTTCTGACTCTTCCTCCCGTAGTCAGGGATCCTTAAGAATTATATCTCAGGCAGGACTGCAAGAAGTTCAAGTGTCGGTGCTGGAAAGGCATTTCGATTTATCCGGCAAAAAAAAATATGCACAGGGTATTAAAATATGACGTGTCGCAGAAATAAAAATAAAAGCAAGATTAACGTGGTGAATTGCTTCCTTCACGAAGATTTTGAAAACGTTTCTGGATAATAATAAGTTACGAGGAAACAATTTGCAAAGTTCAAATCGAACGGTAGCGGTAATTTAAAAAAAAATGTAATTAATACAAAATACAAAATTTGACGAAATTAATGATTAAAATTTTGTTTATTTTTCGCCTCGGCTAATAGCTTTGTGACGTCCGTTCGTATACAGAGATTATTCAAAATAGGACTATTTTGTTGGAACACCTGGCAGATAAAAATTTAGGTCGATAGGACAAAATTATGAATTTAGGTGCGAAAACATGTGATTCTGACATTATAGTTGAGTATTCCTAGGAACGTGGGAAGAAGCTGTAGGCAATCGATGGAATCCCCGACTTTGTAACACCCGTCTTAATTCGAAGAAATCATCACACAATCTCGTGCCTTAGACGTTCGGACGCGACTTCGTTGAAGACGTAAATATGGAATTTCTAAAAAATTGTTTACTAATTTATGACAAATTTATACCAAAAATTGAGCTGTTACTGGTTGAACGATGATCACCCGTATCACTTTAGATTATGGACGTGGTAGCAGTAGTAATCCATACGGATTATAACAAATATAATTCAAATTTTTATCTAAGAAATATAAATATGATATACCAGATCGTATAACATTACTATTTAATTTACATCAAAATTGTATGTATTATATCACTTAAATACATATATGTAGCTTCTTATTTAAAAATAATTTTGATTGATATCAAAAGAAAATAGATTTATATATAGAATTTCTGTTTTTCATAATCCCGTCGTTTATAAAAAAAACTATTTCAAGTTGCCATATGAATTTGTGACTTGACATGATCTTTGATTTATATAGATTTTTAATAGTATTAAAAGAGATTTGATATACCGATATCATTGGAACTGAAGGAAAGTAAAAAAAAATTCATTTTAATAAAATATCCAAAAGGCGATGGTTGCGGTCAGTACCATTACCGAGGCTCGATCGTTGGTGAAATCGTGTCGGCGGAAGGCGAGAGTCTCTAGGCAGGCACACGAAAGCACGATCGTGATCCATATATTACGACAGTATACGCCACACATTAAAATTATGAGTAACGATCGCGTAAATCGTTATCGCAGCTCGTGTCTAATGGCTTTTTTGTATTGTGAAAAAATCAGGCCTCCCACCATTTACGGACTCTTCTTTCCGTCACAATTATATCACTATGTACGTGCAAAAACACGAACATATGGACACGCTCTCGCGTTCTATTACGCTTTATTACCATTATTATACAAGTTGCTTTTGTAATTATAATCAGAGTCCTTGAGGTCTCGAAAAGCGTGAAAGGAATATCGCAGGAGAACGGGAGATGTAAACAAATTCATTTACTCCATATAAGATGAATAAAAGAAATTTTAATTGCACAACGATAAAAAGTCGTAGAACTATAAATAGACAATGTCGAAAGATATAGTTTGATTTTTCAATTCACTCGGAGTGTCGAGAAGCGTTATATTTATTTTTGATTTTTGTCTGACACGCAATTAGATTTAACCTCATTCTTGAATACAGATGATTTCGAGCACGTTGGTACAGAAACATCGAAAAATTCTTAATACAACATTAGTGTCTCGGGAGTCATCAATATGACGTCTCCCTAGTGGCGACGTGTAACGCGCGCTCAGCGTTATAACCCTTCCTGCGGCCGGCGAGCTACCGAAACTCGACGCTAGATGTCACATCGCTGCTTACTATCTCGCTGGCGAAAGGTAAAGTACCGAATCGGGCGAGAATAATCAAGTAGCTAATTCTTCTTTCGAGCGTCGGGTCGATTGGTCATCATTCACTATTGACCGATCACTGAATTACCGAGGATTTTAGACGTGATGAAGAATTATTACAGTAGAACGTAATAACACATCGTACGTCGGATGTTGCGTACGAATATATCGAAAGACTCTTCGAGAAGACTATTCTTCATTTTTTTTTCTTAATACGCGAATTCCGCATGAACGATTGTAACACGTATATATTTATAACAGAGCTACGCATCCATGCAATCAACAAATGTAGATATATGCTTATATAGTTATCTTGCGCAAGTTGCTATTCCGTTGGCAATATACCCGGGTGCATATAGTAGCGTTAGACGTCTACGGGCGGGGTACGACCTATACAATACAGTCTTATACATCGTATAAAAATATATACGCGTATGTACGTAAGCGCGTGTATATACATCGCAAAGCGTATATTATTCTTGCTCAACGAGAAAACCAGGAGCCGTAGACGCACAAACTGCCATGTGTGTATTATATATATATATATGGACAGCTATAGAAACGAATTGATGAAATCGCATTGCCATACGTCCCTCACAACTCTTTCGTGTCTTTACTGATGACCGAGAGTGCGTGGCCGAGCGACTAACCTACCGCAACGAAGGTCGAACCGAGTAATGTCTCCGAGACCTTTTTTCTCCCCATTGAATTCTTTTTTACCCCATCGTCTTTTAAAGATCGATTCTCTCGTTGAAAGATCGCACGTCGACGATATCGGGATTTTAATTTCATGAACAAATGCAGACCGAAAGTCCTGACAACAAGTCGGTTTTAAGAGATTTTGCATTAATGAACTTTCTTGCCCCCACCTATTCCCACACGCGTGGAACGAGACGCATGCGCGAGTGCATGCGCAGTGCGACCAGCTAGCGCGCTTGTCACGGCGCTAGCCAGGCGCTAGGCCGAGGCGACCCAGTTTCTACAAACTTCCCATTCATCAATGAAATCGAAACCCTGCTGACGAAAGAAGGATTCTCCATTAGAATTCTTTTTTGACTTCTTTGCAGGAACAAAACTGGTTTCGATCGTTGAATCGTGGAAAGGCCGACAAGGGTTCATTGCGAAAAATGGGGAAGTTCACCCTTCGACGAAAAGAAAAAAAACAACAAAAAATTATATATCATCACCTTGTCGGACGTTCCGGCTCGTTTAAGGATCGTTATCGCCGACGGGAGTAAGAGAGACGCTGGGGCCCCTAGGGGCTTTGTGGCTCGTGGCGAGAGCACTTTTGTATTCATTCCGGGCGCGGTGCGCAATGTCGTTTTTTTTCTCTTTTCGTCTTGGTTCTTTTTTTTCTCTCTTCATCAGCTTCTCGTTGTCTTCTCAAACAACTCGACCTTGACCCGTTATTGTACGACGCTCGGGTGTTTTTGATCGGTTGTCGTAACATCAGATATATAGATATTGTGCACATGTATATATATATATGTATATATAAATAATAAGAAGGATTTCATTAATAGCATTGCGCGTACATGTACGTTTAATACCCATAAAGCGTAACGCAAAAAACTCTCCCTTCTTCCACGAATCCTCGCAATATTTCAACGTCCGGTTCTAATCTCGCTATATACGCGCGGATATACATGCATGTATATATTTCTTTCTGGGAGATCGTTACCGAGCGTATCTCGAAATCTGGTAACACGGCTGATTGCTTATTACGTTATAAGACACGTTTTTACGCTCGCATACGAGGCAAATTCACCGACCCAACCACTTTTTTTTTAATACCTAACCTCAAACGTTTCGGAAACCGCGGCAGTTTTCGGAACTAATTGGAACTACTCGGCGTGAATTATTTTTTATTTGAATCCATGCTTTAAAAATTCACTTAATCATCTCTTTCTTTTTAAGTCGACGGATCTCGAAAATTATTGGTCATATAACGAAAAGTATGTAAGACGAAAATAATATTTTTTCGTAATTATTGTGGTAGCGTCGTTTTCATCCAAAACGTTAATATTTTGAGCCGAAGAATTCGGATAAAACGAAAGAACTGATAAAAAACCAATATCAACTGGGCATAAAATACTCCAGTAAGTTTTTCGTCGGATGGAAATATTTTTCAATGCTGAGAATTGCAATTATCTCGATTGAGTAATAATTTAATTAATCCAATTAGTTTGATCGCTAGAAAAAAAAATAAAAAATAATTCCTTCGATGCCGAAATTTAAACGCAGGAAAAAAGGTAATAATCTCTTTTGTGTCAATTCTTAATTGCAGGGGAAAAAATAAAGTGAAAGATACCGTTCGAGCCAAGATTGTTCTCTTGTTCTTCTTTATCGTTAGTCCGATTGCAATCGTTCGTTGTTGATGACCGGGGACTCACTACGGGCATATAACGTTTTTTGATCACGCTCTCCTAAACACCCGCATGTGGACATTTTGTACATAAATGTACGGAGTAGGCGATAAAAGTGCTCTCAACCTTGACCCGGTTGAATAAAAAAAAAAGAAAAAAAGAGAATACGAATTCTCTTAAGCCCAGAGCTATATAAATTTCAACGCGTTAATTCGAAACGTCAAACCTACGATATTTATCTTCGCCTTGTCCAACCGTATTACCCCTGGCATTCGTTTCATCAGAAATGAATTGTAGTTTAATTAACTTGATTCGTGTTCGACGTAATGCGATACTAAATTCGCACGCGTCACAGTCGCCTAAAAATAATTCCATATAATTCCGCGTCGGTACAATTTGGTTGACCTTACCGTCGTTAAATTAAAAATATAATTATTTTTTCGTAATCAAAATTCGGTTTCGCCAGGGGGATGGGAGCTTATTTATAGTCTGTCTAATTTATGTTGCAATGTTGACAATGTTTTTTGGCACTAATTTGCATCTTCGAAGGACAATTTTTTTTTCAAAATGTAACGATTTTAAAATATATTTTTTTACTAATTCGAAATATTGATAAATCTATCTAGCCTTTTTAATGCCAATATAAATATGTTTAATTTGGAGTTTATTTTATGAAGAAAATATTTCCCGATGACAACAGCTATGATTAAGATTTTTGAAAATTCGAAATCTCGGATCGTTGAAAATTACAAAATTGGTATATTCAAGTCGTACAATACTGCACTACAAGATACTGTTCTCTGAGATTGTTCAAAAATTCAGAAAGAAAAAAAAAATTTTGTACAATTTTTGATAAAACTTCGATAAAATTTACCAAAAAAATTTCTGTAATAAAGTCTACGCGTAGGATCCATATTTAGTTTGTAAATATTGAACTAACGACGCGTATGTAAAAGCGGAAAAAATTCATCCCGGGATTGCGTGGACTGAACGTGGTGAAACTAAAATCATTCGAAAAAAAGAAAAATACAAAAACAAAAAGTTGCATTGGCAAAATGTCATCGGAATTTTATTTGGTAAACGCGCGTGGGCGTGAAATTCGACGATGAGATTAATATTGCGATTATGTCGGCCGACTCGTAGTCCATAAGAGGGTGACCCTCGTTACCCCGGCCCGAGCGTTCCGTCTCGCGCGTACAGGCCGGGGTAACGAGGGTCAGGACATTTATATTCTACTTCGCGCGGCCCTTGACACAAATTTAAATCTTCAAAACTATAAAGTGTAGTGAGCATCGTTATAGGATATTTTCGTCGTAAAATTGAGAACCTATATTAAAAAAAATAAATGTTCGTCGTTGAATAAGTCCTCGAAAATTTTACATTGACGACATCACAAAATTAATAAACCATCAAAATTTGTATATTTTTGTATTTTTGTGCATTTGAGAATAATCTCGAACGTATTTCTCGATATATCGGGACAAAATCGACGATGGAACGAAATTTGAAAATGAAATAAAATGTAATTATCGTTTATGGAAGATAATTTAACAAAAAAATCGTCAAAAGTCAGGGAGAAGGTCGATAAAGTAGAACACCGAGACGATTTTAAACGAGGGACACGGTGGTTCAATGAAAGAGAAAAAAAAGTGACGTGAGAACGCAACTTACATACGTTTTTGTATGTGAAACGCAACGAAACTCGAGCTGCGAAGGACGTGATCTGCCGGCAAATTGTGTCGAGGATTCTCATACACACGTCACAGAACGAGATGGTTATCGTTCCAAAGGCCCGGGGGCTTCATCCTCTACGTTCGAAACGTTCGAAGTAGAAACGAACGAATACGTACAAAGGCGTACAGCAAAGTAGAAAAAAAAACAAAAAATTTGTCATTAGACGATGAAAAAGAAAAACAAAACGTAAAGAAAGATCGTAAAAATCGCGCCAACCGATCTGTCGTCGATCGGACGTACCAACGTTTATTTGACCGAGTAGTTACACGAAAAAATGTGATGGGGCATGTATAATTAATGAAAAAATAAAAAAAAAGAGTTTTATTAGAAATAAAAAACGTTCGGGCACTTCCGGCATTCGCGAAAAAACTTTTTTTTCGTGGTCCAGGCCAATGGCCCGTGACCCCGAGAGACACACACAATGACGAAATATCCTGAGAACACTCAAGGACCTTGTCCCGCATGCGCGAGATCGAATGCCAATATTGACGTATGACTAATTCCCAGAGATTTACGACGAATTATTTCTTTTTTTTTTCTCTTTCGATTTATTTATATCGAGATCGATATAATGAAAAATACGAATCGGACATTCCTCGCATCGATAACGCCAATCTTCTTTAATTTATCGATTCTTCTTTTTAATTACGTAAAAAAAAATTTACCAAAAATCAAACGTAACATCGCCATTTCGTTGGCAATTTTTTTTTCAATTCGACATCGTCGACAACAACGTTACTTGACATATTCCAAGAAACCATTCGAATTTCATCTTTCACACGGATCGACTATGAGAAAAAGCAAAGCGAATGGTGTCGACGAAAAAAAATGGTCGACATCAATTATAATGGAAAAAATTCGTGCGAATAAATTTGTATACACAAATTTCTAAACGTACCTAAATACATGTATAAGCGATTTCAAACAGATACCTCGAGCCATCGAAATGAATATAATTACCAAAATAAAAATTCACACGATTAATCTGATTTTCTGGTTTTCCGGTAGTTTTTTAAGTAGATCGCCCTCGAAAAGGTTCAACGTCCCAAAAATCTATTTCGCTTCTGAAATTTCACGATAAATTTTTATTCGCTTCGTAGAACTTTTATAATTTATATTTTACTATCTCCAGGCTCCGATCAATTCATTCTTCGAGTTTGTGGTACTCGAGTACGTTGTCGTTCAACGATTTACAAGATACACTAAAACGTATCGCGTATATCACATCGTGATCGGCTCTCGAGTCTCTCTGTGTGTACCGAGACGAGCGTACGAGAAACTTCCTTATTAGTGACTTGGACGTCGCTTAATTAAGACGTAAATTCCGAACGTGGCTGCTGAGTAATTAACTTTATAAACATAGATAGAGGGTTTATATATTGACTCGTGACGAACTATCGATCGTTAAACAAAGTACTCTTCGTTCTTCGTTTCTGGACAGCAGATTTTCTTTCTTAAATACAACTATTGTTATAAATATTCTAACTATTTGTTAAAAATAATCATTAAAATTATCAGCTCGCGCAAATTTCTTGTTTATAGTGCTATTTTTTATAATTGTCAAATTTGTATTTCATCGAACTCCTTTTGTTAACTTTTTAAAAAATCAATCACCAAAACATCAATAAATTTCACCGAATGCTCGATCTTTCGTTTTTTAATAATTAAGGAAAATTTACTAAAATATGAAAAAATTAATTAAAACGACGATCAATTTTGAATTTTTGCAATATCGAGATAAAACGAAATTCGTTCAATCGTATGGATAACAAAATTTGTGAAATATACGATGGATTATAAAAGAAATGTCAATTTGTGACTGTGATCAATTTATTACCCACGTTAAAAAAGAACTGTTATATATAATTACGTGCAAAGAGTTCATTAGTCATTATTTTGCAAACGAATAATGAGGTTCACAGTGCTCTCGCTTACAGGTGAGCGAAGCATTTAGCCTGGGTATTACAATTCTCTTTACCGCTTCAGGACACGTATAATATGACTGGTTGACTGATTTTTACGTCGGTAAGTTTGAGGTAAAAGAAAATTGGACTTCTCGGCAATTTGTGCCAAGCGTCATTAGAATAATGAACAAACTTTCGATATTCCTCTTTTTCGAAATTTTTGGAACAAAAAGATTTCCAGGCCGTGTCTCGAAGGCCAACGTCGCGAGCGGATTATCTTAGTCTCGACATTTGAATATTCGTTTTATTCGATTCTCCCATTTATAAATGTATATATATATACACGTATGTACGAACATATATACAAAGGTGTCCTCCAAATTAGCGAGTTCCCCGAAATTAATCGGCCGGATCTCCTCAGGGCATGGGTATCAAAAAGATTCATTAACCGTCTCGCAAGATTTGCCTCTTTTGCTACGTTGCAATTACGATGAAGTATAATATTGAAATAGAAAACCGGTATTTATTATTATTATCGTCATCGCTGACGTCGTTTTTTTTAAGTCGAAAAATTCCCATGTCGTTACATTTTATCTTCGTTGATGCTGAACAGCGTCGAGGAAACGAGTTTCCGTCACGTGTCTCACATGTGTACAAATTGGGCCTACAACATAACGTAAACGCAATTGTTTAACCGCAATTAAAGTCACTTCCGCAGACTGCGGATATTTATGAACGTTTTTCAACGAATTTAAATTCTTATACAATCATTTCGTCTTTGTGGATATTTTCCGGAATCTCAATAACAAGAGTCCTTCAATATTAGTCCATTAGCGCGCCAAGTTTCAGTTCGATATCTCAAGCCGTTTTCGAGTTATTTACATTTGAGCGTCTACGAGGCGAAAACACGTCTACGCAAGTACGCATGCGCCCGAGCACACGCGCATGCGCCCAAGCACACGCGCTTGCGCCCAAGCATACGCGCATGCTCGAGAGCACATGGGTATACGCGCGCACCCTAGCACACGCGCATGCTCCCGCGTATTCAGTATCTTTCTTTCACGAAAACAATATCTTTTTCGATAATGAACCAATCAAAAAAATTTTCAAACGACAATGTCTTCGTAAAAGGACATTTTATAAATGAGAATAAAGCGAAGAAAATTATAAATATCTATACGAAGGTAAAAAAAAATTATACGCGAATAATTTATCTCCCGTTCGGTTCGTCCTTCCTTGTACGAAGTCTTTTCGTCGAGGACAATTTTTTCTCAAGACGCGAATTGGCCGTTGAGGTCGTCCAGCCCCCGCGAGCTTGTCTGTTGATATTATTACATGACATTGCATGGATAACGTTCAGCGCACACGATGTGATGAAATAATTAACGTCTTTCGTATACGCGCTTGTGATTTGAGCTCCTCGTATAACGTCTCTGTAAACCTTTGGTTTAGCCATCGTGTTAGGCCTCGCCTTCGTTTCACACACCGCTTTAAAAGTTTTACGATTTCTTATTACGCCGGATCATAGTGCCCCGTTGGCTTATATACACGCGTGTATAATGTATACACACGTTTAATAGTCCATCGAACCGGTAGCAATTACTTTCAATTTTCCGGTATATTCGAGGGAACGGTGCACGAAAGCGATATACAATCTTAAGTATGTATTTACCAGAGCGGAAGCTAGGAAACCGGATAATCATTAATGAGACGAGAAAAATGAAACGAGATGTAATCTTACAAATTCAAGTTTTACGGTTTTCTATCGACTTTTTCCTCGTCAAATTTTATAGTTTTTTGACAAATAAGCTGGGAGATTTTGCAATCGACTGTAAATCACCGATCGAAGGTGACTTCGCAAACGCGACACGTAAATTATAGTTTTTATTCTCTAAAATCTAAAAATATCGAAATTTTCGAATGGTCACATAACTTTGTTCCAAATTAGACGCGATTAGGATAATTCTTTTCCTGGTAGCATAGTTGTAGTCGTTTCGATCCATCAATTTTTTTATTACCAATGTCTAAAATTCTGGACAATTTCGAAATTGACGAATAATCGAAAAACGAAATCGAACGTTACTTTTTTTCTTAGTAAATCTAAAAATATTGACCTGTTCGTGCAGCCATATGACTCCCCTCTAGATCAAGCCAGATTGTTTCAGTTTTTTTCTAAAAATAAAAACTACACCCATTTTACATTTTCCTAAAATCCAAAAAAACCATTCCAAAAGTTTCTAAAAAAACTCTACATCGACATACGATTAAAACTAAAAAATCCAAAATCCATTCTCACCGATTTATTTGCCGATCCTCAACCCCCCAAAAAATTCTAAAAATCTTCTTTCTCTCCAAACCCAACATGAACGATTATCGACTTCGTCATCAATTATATCCCATATACATTACAACAAAATTCTAAATTTTCCCAGCTCGATCGAGTTCAAAAAATTAATTTCTAAAAATCGGGAAAAAAAAAGGAGAAGAAAAATGGCGTCGACCGTGAAGTCAATCGATTCTACTCGTACTACTATATCGGTTTCGATCTCGAAGTCAATGGGATTGCGAGGCTGTACGGGAGAGTCAGGCGCTAAGCATCGTCGAGCAGGATCGAGGCGAGTTTGCTGGTTCGGTTGCAATGAGCAATATGCCACCGAGAGCTCTCTGTAGCTCAGGCTATGGAATGGCTCGGAACGGAATGGCAGCGGCACAAGTCCCGAGTGTTACAAAATATCAGCTTTCACCATATCAGCACTACGCCGACGGTTAGTTGGCGCGTTTACATATATATATATATATATATATATATATATATATATATATATATATATATACAGATCTATGTATATACACATACATACACGCGCATGCATATATATATATATATAGTATGTATAGTCGATATACTAGTATATATATATATATATGCACGAATCGAAAGAGACTCGATGTTGGCTATACGAACGGAAAAGTGACTCGAAACGTTGGTGATCAAGCATATTGTGCGGTTTGCCCGTCTAGCACACAATTCAGACCGGAGCGAGCAGCATCGAAGCAATTCAACACGGGCTACCTCGTTTCGTGCTCTTTTGCCGCATATTTCCATTTCGCGCGTACTTTTTCGATCGCACGTGCATTCTGTTTTACATGCAATTTATAACCACGTAGAAAATATTTATATTTATGGCATGACCTTTGTGTGTACGGGTAGGTGAGGGAGAGGGCGAGGGAATTCATGAAAGGACTTTTTTTTTTTTTTTTTTTTTTTTTTTCATCGTGTCGAGAATCGGAGATTATGCGAGAACTGGATGGAATTTAGGATCGTTGCTGGGTCGGTTTTTCAAATGGATGTTTTCCTAATACGAATTCTTCGCGATTCTCTCGTTCGTATAGTTTTTCACCCGGTCTTTACGAAATTGTTGCGATGACCTCGTTACATATTACGAAGGAGCGTCGATGATGGATTTGTACGGGGGACGACCTTTTGGTTTGCAGGGGGGAAAGAATTAGATGGAAGAAAAGTTGTTGAGAACGTTTTTTGAAAAGTAGCAAAAAAAATTGCAACTTTGCAATTGTTTGGACTTGTTTGGGTTTGTTTATATACAAGGGTGTCGATTCGTGATATAATTTTTTTTAAAATAATTATTTCAAGAAACTTTTTTCGCAAAAATTGTACGTTCGATAAAATTGACAATTTATTAATTTTTTACAAAATTTCAAACAGACATAACGCTTTTTCAATCCGAGATTTCTTCGGGCAATTAAAGTTTGTCTTTCCATCAGAAAAACGTTCAATTCGAGTTTGTTCATTAAATACTTTGTCTCATAATTTCCTCTCCACAGAACCAAAAGAAATAAAAAAAATAAAATAAAATAAAACGACATTTTATATAAAAACAAATCACTCCAAATTCTTCTATTCCCCCAAGCGAAGGTTGCATCGAAATATGAGAAAAGCATCGATAAGGCTCAAAGTATCATTTTTTTTATCCCCTCGTTCGGTCTAGTCGATCGAGAGTACCATTTAAATCGAAGGAATATTTCCAAGCAAAACCCCTCCCACGATCACGCGGCAGCTCCACGTGAGGTACAGCTCCAATGCTACTATGGAAAGTATCTCCTTTATGGACTATGTGTACCATTTTTTTCTTCCCTTTCTTCCTCTTCTCGACTGCTCTTTCCCGCTGCGTTCGGTCTCGTTCTCGACACTGCCCAATGCGCTTTATAATACCAACTCCGGGGCATTGCATGTAATTCTTACGGCGTGTATAAGAGGTTGAACTATGTATAACGTATAGATAGAAGGAGAGATCGACGGTTCTCCGAGTGCAACACGTAGATCTAGATCCGGTGACTCCATTCCGTTTACTCGCAGCTTTTGTACACTTATCTTAATATGTATTTATATATATATATGTTTGTGTATGTGTGTGTGTGCAAATATTTCAGCAAAAATCCTTGGGGGTAGAAGGTGTTCGAATACATATATATTCCTCTATATAATAAAATTATTTCACCGCGATCGTGTACAAGGATCGCGGGAAACATATAACGGGTGTCCAAATTGAAAGGGATGAAAAACATACACCGGGTGTCCGAATAAGGGGATGAGATGTTTACCTGGTGTCTGAACAAGGGGATGAGATGTTTACCGGATATTCCGTTTGAAAAAGGACGAACTATATACCGAGTGTCCCATTTGAAAGAAATAAAAATATATACCGGGTGTCCGAATAAGGGAATGAGATGTTTACCGGATATTCCCTTTGAAAAAGGATGAACTATATACCGGGTGTCCTATTTGAAAGAAATGAAACTATATACCGGGCGTCCGGTTTAGGACACCCTATACCGGGTGTCCGAATAAGGGGATGAGATATTTACCGGATATTCCGTTTGAAAAACAATGAACTGTATACCGGGTGTCCCATTTGAAAGAAATGAAAATATATACCGGGTGTCCGAACGAAGGGACGAAATGGATAAATCGTATACCGGGTGTCGCTCTTAAAAAATATGAGGCCCATATCGAGCGTATAGCAATTCTACGAACAAATTGTACATAATAAATGGCAGGTAGACGAATAAATTTTGTCGATCAATTCTCTCAATGGTTAATCGTCGAATTATTTATATATGCGTGTGCGCAATTTTTACACCTAGAAATCTTGCTGTAATATTCGCAAACGTTTTTCCCAGCTCACAGTCTCGCCCACGCTGGTGGCCTATACAACGATCGATTCGCTGGTAAATTTCAATCGTAGCAACAACAGCTGATTCGATTTCAAGCCCCTATACATATATTTATATATATGACTGGAGTATATTTAAAGTGCTCACGGCAATTTCATGGTTCGAGATTACCACTCTCATGCTCGACTATTTTTAAAACCCTACTACACGTTGCTTAACAGTAACGACTCAACGAACTGCCACATTATCGTTTTATTACTTCAATTTGACGAATTTCCGTTTTTTTTCTTCTTTTTTTAAAATATTTTTATTATCATTTTATTGACGCACGCAAAGTGCCATAATAAAATGAAATATCATTTTGTAAAATTCTACTACGAAACGATTGATACTCGCGAAATGGTATCAATGTGTAAAAAAAGAAAGATGGAGGCAACCGAAAAGCACGTAGGACCAGGGGTCGATGAGCTCGTATCTGGAGCCTCTGATATATCTCGTTTTGCACGCGCGCGTATGAATACCGTTACAAATTAAAATTCTTTTGGCAACCAGTAGTTACACGAGGATAGTGTTGTTTCTTTTTTTTTCTTTTTTTTGCGACGAAGCTGGAACATTTTTGCGAAATATTTCGTACATTCATTATTATGCGTACCGGAGAATTTTTAGCCTCGACTTGTTCTCGTCCTGAAAATCAATAAATCGACGCGATGTATCCTTTATGAGTAAAAAAAAGAAACCAGGGATGGCCCCTGAGTAGCGAGGACGAAATCGATCCGATGATCGAATGATGTCATTCTCCAGATTTTTATTCGCGGTTATAATAATCGATGTTATCGTTTTATTCATTTTTTTATTAGTTATTTATATTTCCTTTTTTGTTTTTGCTTAAAATTCAAATTTAGTAAATCGATGTCACGACGATCAAGAAATTTTTGTTCTTCTTTTCAATCAATGTCTTATCTTGATCGATTAGTTCGTTTTAGAAAAAAATCAATCAGTCGACGTATCTTTAATTTCTTCCTTCCACCATTCGATCAATTAAATCTCTTTTTTTTCAATTTCCGAGAACCGATATTAATAAAAGGAAACTGTTGGGGATTATAATGAAATTAATCCGAAACAATTGATAAACTAAAATATGTTTTTTTCCGTCGAATTAAAAATAATTCTGTTTTGTTAATCTTTTTTGCACGAAATTCGTATTCAACAATACGACTGCAAATATAGAAATCGATTTAATTGTCAATAATAAATAATAACCGGAAATCGAGAGTTCGCTTCAGTCGTTAAGTACTTATTGACGTGATTTTGAATGCACGTCAATATGTGACAACCTCGAACATTCTCGTTAGTATTGGAGAAGCTATTAGCTCGTATTTGCATTGATCTGTCAATCTTGGATATAACCCACTCCCCCATCCCCTGCCCTCCAGCGTCGACATTTTTATTTCATGCTTGTCGCAGGGAACAATAACATCAATTATTACTTCCCGAGCGTTACACACGCTATATATGTATATATTAATTGATGATTGGTTTAATCGTCCTTGATTTTGCATTTTTTTTTTAATTTTACAAAGACGAATATAGAGGCGTAAGAGACGAAGAAATAAAACGCGATGATTTATTTATTCGCTCTCCATTATTGCTCACTTATTGCTCATTCTTGCCCTTACTCATCGGCATCGGTCGCGTGAAAAATCGTTTGGACCTTGATAGAGGCATGGGATCGTCGTAATGATCGTATCCCATTAGCGCGCGTTTATTTAATCAACGCGTATAATTTACATCGCATTACTCGAATATATTTTTCACCAATTATATTTTTATTTATCGCATTATTTGTTTGTTTTAATTTATTGATATTTGTCAATCCACGAATGTGCTTTGAAATGTCTATGACGATTTTCTTTAATACGTTTTTGTCATTTTTATTTCGTAGCCAATTCGAGTAGTTTTTGTATCGAATTTTTTCTTTATTTTTATTTTTTTTGCCATTCAGGGAGTATGTATTTTTTCATATTATTCTCTGCTTTGAGAGATTGGTCGCGGAACAAGTTGCCAACGAGTAAGGTGCGTAATAAAAAATGTATTGTATTTTTTTGTTTTTGTTTTTGTTTTTTTTTTCTTTAATTTTTTGTTGTATTTGGAGAGCGCATTCCAAGGATAATATCATTCGGGAAATCGTAAGGATAGATAAAACGAGAAAATCTGCGTGTCCTACTTTACGTACACGAGAATATATATATATGTATGTACGTGTTTTTATATATTGCCACGTGGGTTACTACGAGGCTTGACCGCATCTCGTGAATACGTTATCGAACCTTCCCGAGAATATTCACTCCGTCGTGTGTGAAAGCGACAATCCAGACGGACGTTCGAATTTGATTTCGACGAGAAAAAGAGCAAAAATGTTATAAAAATTTGTCGTTAAGCTCGAAATTGACAAAACATTTTTTTTTAATCTCTGTATTATTCTGATGATGAAAATATATTTATTTTTGTAAATTTCTATCGAATTTGGTTTAATTTGTATTCATTTGGATTCAAAATCAAATCCATTTGAATTTTTTAAAAATGTTCCTTTGCATTCGTTCAAACGTGTCCGTTCGCATTTTCTTCAGATTTATTTCGATCAGTTTCGTTTGTATCAATTTGATTTATCTTAGATCTGGGTTAGTTAGTTTTTCGTTTATTTTGGTTCGATCGAAAAAAAGGCCCCAAGTACATACGTACAATTCGATCGATTTCGATATATATATATATGTATATATATGTATATATATATAATGACGTTGGTCACGATCGTTACGCTCAGTTACGCACGCACCGGTCTCACTCCCGGCGATTCTCTGAGATATATCGAAAACGAGAGTTTCATTCTCCACTGTAGCTCATATACACAGTGAGCTCCTCCGGCCTGTAGCCGTTTTAGGTGCCGGCACCGAGTCCTCTCGCACAGTTTCAAACGTCTGAGTATCTTTCCCTCTCTCTCTTTCTCACTGTCTGTCTCTATCTTTCTCTCTTGACTTCACCGGTCACGAGGAAAGTGTAACAGAGGTGCGCGCCAGGTACGGGAAAGACCTGGCAGCCGTCTCGCGAGAGAACCGTAAGTATAGCAAACGCGAGAGCGTGGATTGTGTCAGAGAACAGAGAAATGAAAGTGCTCTCGCACGGAATTGATCGCGGTTCACGATATCCGCGTGGAAGCGTGGAGATTATTCGGCGGATTTGCAAACAATTATAATATATATATATATAGGGAGAGAGAGAGAGAGAGAGAGAGAGAGAGAGAGAGAGAGATTTAATTTTTTTCTTTGCTCTCGTTTCCTATGTGACTCTGTTACACTTCCCTTGTTGTTATAATTCTCCAACTTCCGTTTTTTCAATATTATAATACACTTTTTTTGTTATATTTTAGCTTTCTTTTGTGTGTGTGTGTGTGTGTGTGTGTATTTTTTTAATTTTTTGCACCAAAATTGTTTTTTATGCGAAATGGGAAAACAATTAAATGAAAGATTTTTGTTTTGTTTCAACTGCTTATCGAGGAAGCCTCGAGTTTCTTGTTGTAATTGGGAATTGCGTTTCGGAGTACGTGAAATGTTCTAGAAAGTCGAAAAATCGATATTTGGAGAAAACGTCTGTCTGGCTGTCGATCTGTCCGGAGTCACTTCAAATTCATATGCCAATATCTCGAGAACGCTTCGGGCGAATTGATTCAAACTTTGAACATTTGTTGGTTACTGTGTTATCTTCAATTACTGCAATTTTCGTCAAAATCGTCAAAAAAATTCAGATTTTACAAGAATTTTTATTTTTCGAAAAATGTCTGTGGTAGCTCCAACTTTCATGAATTTCTAATTATCGAAAAGAAATTTTGTAGACACGGAGACTATGACAGAATGATATTCGATATTGAGTTTGACTAGAATCGCACAAAGGATTCAGATTTGACGAAATGTTGTATATTTCGACAAATCTACTTTTTGAAAAAACGTCATTATTGTTCCAATTTAGGTGAATCTGGATTCACTCCAGCGGCCAAATTTACGAGGAAGCAACTTCCAAACCTCGATAAGTTTTTACTTTCAAATGCAAAAAGAAAATGGACTTTAATCAATCTTTTTTACAGACCGAGTCGCGCTGAGGTTTCTCGAAATATGAAAAATTTATAAATATTTCATCGCATATATTATGGCGTGGAAATAGATCGGTTTGTCTCCGGCACATTGCTTACATATACGGTGATAAAATACATATACACAGAGACGGCGAGAAAGCTTTCACTCGTTGCTTGGCAGAATGCCACTCGCGTTCAGTTTCTTTCTCTCTCCCTCTTTCTCTCTCTCTCTCTGTCTCCCTGCTGAGTACGTACTTATTACAGTATTCATTCGATGCACTCTCTCAGGAAATCTAGTGTGCGAACGTTTTTAATGCTCTATTGGATTAATAAAGTCTGCGTCTACCACCTTTTATTTTACCTACTTTCTTCACTCTGCAGCTGCAAGTCTCATGCCTCATACATGTAAATATATATTTAACACTTTTTGTGACCAATCATTGGTCATCCCGTGTCCTAGTGATCGACTTAAAGATTTTTTATTTTGTTTATTTAGCTCGTGCACGATTTTTAATTCGTCATTTAATTTCACGCAAGTTCGCCGAGATTCGTGATCTCCAAAAAATGGGCGAACGGGTGAGCGATACGTAAAAGCAACATTTCGGATCATAACCTAAGCACGCTTTTATCGAAATAATTTTCTCACACGGTGGCCCTGAAAACGTAAACGCTGTTCAATCAATTATATCCAAATCTTGTATTCAGGTAACTAATAAGATTCCACGTCGCGCAAGCCGTTTTATAATCTGAGTCACCGTTTTTTTCGAGGGTTATACGTATACGCCCGGGACGCCGTAATATTCCGCTTCGACGGTACACGCTTCGACCACCTCGAAAACGCGATTGGTAAATTCTTCGACACGGCATATCCAATCTTTATAAAATTTTAAGGTTTCATAGAGAATTATGGCACAAATAGGCTTAGCTAGCGACTTTTGAGAAACTTTCAAAAAAAAATTGCAGATTTAGTTACCGATGGAGAAATTAAAAATATTTACAATAGCATTAACTTTATCTCGTTCTCCGGTTTAATCAATGCGTAATTCAGCTAGCAAACTTTTCTGGCGATGATTTGAAAATAATTAATAAATTTTTTTTTAACTTTATAAAAAAATCTCAAAAATATATTTTTCCTCAAAACAATCGTTACTCGTTTTTTCGTTCCCACAGACTTTTACATTCCGGATACTGAGTGATTTTCTGAATCGTCCAGTATAGCATGTATTGTAGTCACAACGGCAGCCAGTCGTGTCAGTGCTTCGTGCGACTGGCACGTGGTTAGCTTATCAAATAGTCGACATTTTTTTTCAAGGTGCTCGTCACTGACTCTCGTGCCGTCTTCCCAGAACAATTTTGATCTCGGACTCAAAGGACAATTTTTAAAAATAGCCCCCCTAACACAGGCAACGCGAAATTCAACCAAAAAATTCGTGCAAACATATTTGCTCGAGTCATGAAATAGATTTGAAAATCTTTAAAATTTTCAGAAACGTAATTTGGATTTAAAAAATCAAAATAAATCGTATGTAACAACCGGTTGACGGAAGATCCAGCGGCAGGTGCCGATCCAAAGTTGGCCAGTCATTTTTTGGAGAAGCTCCGACGTTTAATTTCGCAATTCATCTCCATAACGCCCGCGGGTATTTTTTCGTGGTTTTTTTTCTACGTTACGTTACGTTGGAAAAAAAGATGTGAATTTCGTCACGTATTCCTTGACAGACATTATTATCTCACCTCAACGGATGAGTCGTTCTATTCGTTTTCTGCTCCCGAGTAAAAAATGGCCGACGTTCCATTGAACCACTTGACGGTTTCTTTTTTTTAAATAAAATAAGAAATAACGAAAACCATACGAATAATTTTTTTCCGAAGTAATAAATAATTACGGCATAATAATAATTATTTCATAATGCTCTTATTTTCATTTATAATGTTAGTTTTTTTCTCAATAATTATCTATTATTATCTCCTTTCGAGGTAACTGAATAATCTTTTTTTGTTGTTGTTGTTATTAATTCAAATCTCGCCCATTGCCGACTCAGTAATTTTTATAAATTAATAAAAAACTCGACTTACGTCATTTATGGATGATGGATGTAGAGTGCTGCTGATCGGTAGAACGATCCTCGCAGAACTTCATTTTTCCATACTCGCGTCGACAAAGATCCTCGGCATCCTCGATTTATTCTCAATTCTCGTCCGTATTCACTCCCGAATTAACTTAATATTGTTCTTATCGTCGTTAAAACTTTTTTTTTCTTTTTTAACTCCAATCGTATTATTTTATGGATGAAAAAAAAGATGGACAACGGTCAGGAAACTCGAGAATCTCGACTTTTCTCTCTACCGATATTTCCAATTCTTATTTTTCTTTTCAACGTTGGTAGATTCCCGTTACGCGCTAATCGCCATCGACTCTTTCAATCCTCGATAACTGTGGGCCAGAGTAGAAAAAAAAAAGAAAAAAAAAATTCGTCATCATCAGGATTCGAACCGTCATTTTTCATGATCGTCGAAATTATCGGGTCGGCCAAAAAGTAATTGCGTTTTTAATGCACGAACGCGTAGGGCTATTTGTTAGGGGAAAAAACGCAATTACTTTTTGGCCAACTCGTTATTTTTGTCGCAAACGTGCCCATCGATTAAGGTTCGATATTAAAATCATCGAATGTAATAAACCGTGATCGCATGGAACTCGAACCGAGGAATTTATCCTTGAGTGTATCGCCTCTCGTCGATACATTATATACCCTTGATTATTTAGGTCGAATCAAATTGATTCTCTAACGGTTACGAAAACTTCGACCAGCCTAGGAACTAACGTTTTATACGTGCGCGTATTACGGTATGAAAAGAGAAAAAAAAACGACAACGACGTTTGTACATCGACTTCGCTTTACGAAGGTCGATCGATTCCTCTTTTTCTTTTTTCGTTTTTCTTTTTCATATTTAATAACGATTTTTATCGATCGATATGAACGACGAGAACGATTCCTCGTTTAGAAATTAATTTTCATGACAATTGTGATGGAACAGAATTTCTCGACTTCTCTCGCTATCTCTCTCTCACTCACTCTCTCTGTCTCGCGCGTAACTCTCGGTACAGGATTTGATCCGTGCGAAAGAAAAAAAAAGAAATAGGATAAAGAAACTCTCAATAAGAAACGAACCGTTGCTAACTCTCGTTACCGTTCGATTTCGAAACTTTTGTCAAGAGGCCTCGAACTGGAATTCGAGCTCGAAAAATGCCAAAGGAAATGAGAAAAATATGAAGAAAAAAAATCGATAATTCAGTGACCTAATTGAACAAAATTGTTAATTCACGATCGAAATTAAAGTTTGAACGATAACGTTGATAAAATAAATCAACCAATTTATTACAAAAATAAACAATTTTTTAATATTAAAATAAACAAGAATTATTTAATTAAAAAAGAATCCATAAAACCGAACGAAATTAGTTTTTTTAACTACAAAACTTACAAAAAAATAAAATATCGAATTAAAATAAAATTCTATAAAATTGAATAAAATTAAATTTTTATTGACTATTTTGATTTATTGTTTTTTTTCTTTAAAACATCACGTTTCGCGCAATTTTATTCGATGCCCTCACCTCCTCACCCCCCCCCCCCTCCCGAACCCTGAGCGTGTACTCGAAATTAATTCACGCAGTGGCATTTACGATTACACGCGTGTGCTTATGTGTCGGGTATGTTAACCTATATAGCGAGCGATACATACTTTCCTGTCGCGAGAGTTCGTCGACTCTGCGCGATGGAAAACGAAACGTGCATTATCGAGTAGAAACTCTTAATTGAGCACGATCGTACTTCGTTTGCGACTCGTCGGTTTCTCTGATCGAAAATACATGCAAGAAGTACGTCCCCGATGACTATTAAGATTTTTTTGACGAACGTTTTTAATCATTAATTCGAATTAAAACATGAAAGTGAAATAAAAAAGATGGAAAAATTGAAGCTTTTCCTTTCGACGAAGGAATAAATATTGCACTCTTAAGAATTAAAAAAAACAAGGGAGGAAAAATATCAACGCCGGGGGATGAAGATAGTGATCGTAAACAAATGATTTTTATTTTCAATTCTACGAAAATTCGCAATTTTTTTTTTCAAGTTTTGAAAGTAAAAAGAAACATAATTTGCGTATCGTTCGAGTAAAAATTGAAAAAAGAAAAAGGAAAAGAAAATGTATTTTCCTCGAATAAAAATCTTGCCGGCGTTTTTGAAAATCGTATTAATAAAATTTGAAATAGCAAAAACAATTTTTTCTTTTTTCGTAGTTTGAAACTAACTTTAACGATTTTTGTAAATTAATTCCTCGGAATTCGAATAAATTTTAATTCGTTTTTTAATTAAAAAAAAAATACGATTTAACGAAGGAACCAAATACATCTCTCATTCCCAATGTACAGCCGGCAAGACAATGCTCGAGGGGCAAACGAGAAATCGACGTGTCGTTTATTCCCACAAGGACATTTCCCTTTCAAACGAGAATCGTGTGGGCGTGCGATCGAGTCTGCGACAGAAAAACTGCATTTCGCATCGATTCGACGTCGTGATTGTACTTTTACTTCATTCTCCTGTTCTGCCTCTTATTTATCTCTCTCTGTCTCTCTCTCTCTCTATGTATATATATATATATTTCTTATGCCTCTTCCTCTCCATTTCGTTGTTCGAACGACCGATCGAGGGCTCTCGAAGGACACGAAGGGGTTGGCAAAATACAACGTGAATATCCGCAGGAAACATTTTTTTTTAAATTTTTCAAACACTTGTAAAATCCTTAGGGGTGTACCACCCCGAGATTATCAAAAATCGAATCTCGAAAAAAAAACAAATTTGTTTTTTTATTAATTAAACAAATTTTCAAAACATTTGTTGAAAATTTTGCAAATTTCTCGACGTAGAATTTTAAAGCTTCCTAAAATCGACGACTGGAGTGGGGGGGGGGGGGCTAAAGACACCCTAATCTCGGTCACGACAAAGATTCACGTTTTTTTTTTTCGTCGTTACCGATCGATCGTCGACACCTTTTATTTTTCCGATTTAAACTCCTGGACACTCATCGAATGTCGCGATCGGCGTACGATTAAAAAATTTAAACGAAAAGAAGAACGCGCGATGAAAAAAAATTTTCTTACGTGAACCAAAAAAAAATGAAAAACAATAAAAATTCCAGGCTTCTTGTCAAACCGCACTTGATTCGTTCGCGATAACGAGAACAACGCGAGCGAGGTTTGTTAAATCGCCGAGCCGCACGTCTTTTTTTGGTTTGTTTTATCTTCTCCTCGACATAAAGCACAATTTCCTTGTTTTCACTTTTGCGTCACGTCTTCAATCAAAGATCGACAATCCTTCGCACGCAGAGCTCACTATGAACGTTATTTCCGTTCTCAAATCGTCAAACTAATCGAAAGTGTCTCTCCTCCGTTCGTAACGCGAAATAAACAAAATTTCTTCTTCTCGTAAATATCAACTTTTACGGATGATTTATGTGTATTTTTAAAGGAATTTTCGAGGAAATTTTTATTACTATTATTATTTTCCGTTATTTATAAAAAAAAAAAGAATTCTCCAACAATTTTATACGAAAAGCAGAAACGAAAATTATCTCGCAAGATCAAAGTGGGCCAGGAGGTGGAGGGTTGCGGGTGGTTAACGTCAAAATCGTCAATTTTCAAATTTAATAACGACAGGAAAAGCGCGAAGGAACAAAATTCGAAAGGGAAAACAGCGCGCGAACGGATATTAACGTACGAACGAAATAAAAATTTCTCGCTCGTTGTTCTTTCTTATTTCCGTCCTTTTTTCTTTTTCTTTAATTTTTTCTCAATTTTTTTAATGCGAATGCGCGAGCGGACTCGGCCCAACTGCCCGAGTCCCAACGTTACCAACCGGAGTCTCGTTGATTCGAGACGAGCGGCACTCGCCTTAAGGTGGGGACCGACAACGTGTATACCCGCCGCGATGGTGACTTGTGGGGACTTGGACTCACGAGTGATAGCGATTGTTACCACGCTTTTGCTCTATCCTCCTTCTCTTTCTCACGCGTATTCCTCCCCCCCCCCTCCCCCTCTCCTCCTCCCCCACTCCTCCTCCCCCTCTCACCACCTCCACCTCCTCCTCCTCCTCCTTTTCCTTCTTAATCCCCTCCCCCCTTCTCCTCCACCACCTCCTTCGAGTTTTATAACTTCGTCCGTTGCTTTTTTAGCTTTTAGCCTTTTGCTTTCCTTCCACCTAGGCTGCGGCGATCGGTGAATATCGCACTCTCGTGCCGAGTTGACTTTTAGACGGACGGGCCAGGGAACGATTATTTTTTTTTTTTGCTTATTTCTACCTTGGACGAATTTTGATTTTTTTTTTTCGTCGACGTTTTGTGCGTGTGTTTTTTTTTTTGGTTCTTTCTTTCTTACAGATAAATAGAGATCTGTCAGGTAAGAGGAGCAACGTCATTATGGTAGCGGGGCCAGTTTCATCGACGAGAGATCACCTTCTGCTTGTTGACTGCGTTGGCCCATCATGGAAATCGTTGTCAAGATCGACGACGATCGGATCGATAAGGGTAGGGGCGGGGGGTTGGGGACCGGGTGGGGGTGGGAGGAGGGCTGATTTAATTAGTTAGTTAGTTAATTAATTTTTCAAACGAAGCGAAGGAAGACGATGCGACGAAGATATAAATAAATCAATGTTTCGAGCGATACGGGGGTGGGATAAGGGGTGCAAACCGATAGCAAAAATTACGATTCGCACCTTCGTCGATTGAAATTATTTAGCATCAAATTCGTCGTGCCCCAGGAGCTTTTGAAATTATGACTCGATCGTCGTAAAAACTTTGCTCGAATTTCGATTATCGATTGTTTTCTTTTCTTTGATCAAATTGCAATCAAACTGTAATCAATTTGTAATCACAAATGTGATCAAGTTGTACTTAAATCGTACTCGACTTGGACAAATTGTTTTTATCTTTTTGATAGATTTTTGATAGATTTTGACCCAGCTTTCACCCCCACCAACCCCCTTCCAACAGTAACTCCGCAACCCCCAAGATAATTTCTATCAATGCAGCTCAAGTTGAATAAAAGTCGAGCAGTAGTTTTTTAATACTGTCTTCTCTACTCTCTTACGCTTTCGTCTCTTACCTTTACAATAAAATATCATTTAATTAGTTCTCAGTAAGGCCGATTAATCAGGGAAGACAAATGAATTTAGCCCGATGCAAATTCACACGGTTGAACAGACCTACGTACCTATATATGTAAATATATATATACATAGATCAGTTCAACCATCACGCCTTGAAATGTTTTCATTTCATCACTTTCCCAATACTAATTTCCAACGATTATTTCAGAACGAGAATTTAATTGGCCGCAACCATAACAACAACAACAATCAAAACGAGAAAACATTATGTATTCTAATCTTTACGAAAAAAAAGAAGAAATCAAAGGGGAAAAAACACGAAATAAATCCGTAAATAAAATTTTAATTACATTATCAAAAAAAAAAATTATTCAAAATTCCATTCGTCGAAAATTAGCGCCGCGTAAAATTAACATCGACAAAAATAACAGACCCGCGTATGTACGTATCGCTCGCTGTCAAAAAATCGTTCCCCGTACACGCGTTGGATCGATAATCGTATAGGTTCGATCGTCTCGCGTAGTCGCGAAGTCTGCTCAGCACTGGCGATATCTACTGAGCACACGCGCATGCGCACCGACTCGCGCGTGTTTCGAAGAGCCTTGAATTCCGGTACGGGAACGCCTGTACCGAGATCGCCGATGTAAAAGAGAGAGAGAGAGAGAAAGAAAAAAAAAGAAAAGCCGAAAGAAAAAAAAATTGTTTCAGTCTGCGAGACCCAGCGCACTGTCTCTGCTCCGGCTACGAGAGCACAGCCGTAGGCCTTTCTCGTCTCTGTCCTTCTACAACGAATAATCGCAATGAAAAATACACGCAAATACATCGTATACACGTTCGACAATAATACAACACGAGCCAACAATTTATGGTTGTTCGCGTTCGTCGTGCACGTTTCTCGTTGTTCGTGTGTTGGTGCACACTTACAGCGGGGACAGAATCACACAAGGTCTACGACGCGAGAAATCCCAAGACACATGCATTATCGCTTTCGTGGTCTGCCGCACATTTGCCGGTTTACCCCGTCATACGTGCAGTTCTCCTCGGCTATTGCCAACTTTATTATATACATATTATATATAAATCTATACACTCATATACAGGGCGATTTTCCTAAGGTATAGCACCATTTATTCTGGGGTAGATGGGACCATTACAAACAAAAGTTGCAAATAAACATTAGGGATATTTTTTATAGTTTACGAGATATCAATTTTTGAAGTTTGTCCAATCAGATCGCGCCGAGAAGCGTTGGAGCCGCCCACTCTCCACCCTAGCCGTAGATATAGCACAGTTTAGAGCGTTACATTTGGGATCGCAAAATTCAGAGCAGTCAATTATTATTATTTTATTACGCAGTCATTTTTATTTAGCGGGCTCGGCAAAATTCAGAGCAGTCAATGCCCGACAAATAAAAATGACTGCCTAATAAAATAATAATAATTGACCGCTTTGAATTTTGCCATCCCAAATGTAGCGCCCTAAACTGTGCTATATCTACGGATAGGGCGGAGAGTGGGCGGCTCCAACGCTTCTCGGCGCGCTGTGATTGAATAAACTTTAAATATTCATATCTCGTAAACTATTAAAAATATCCCTAATGTATATTTGCAACTTTTGTTTGTAATGATCCCATCTGCACCAAAATCCCGTTTGAGAAACCTTACAGAATTCACCCTGTATATATAGCCTGTATAGTATATATATATATATATATATACCTATATATTATGTAAATATAATGTCTGTGTGGGTGTGTATGTAATACCTATAAAACTGTAATAATAATATATTGATATTATTATTATTATTATTATTATTGTTAATGTTTGTTATATTATCACAGATAAACTATATCGAATTTATATATATAGTATTATTATATAAAAACATAAATTATGAATTTACAAAGTTATATTTATGTATAGATTTTATATACTGACATATATACATAAATAAAAATAAATCTACAATAATCGAGGATTATATAGAAAATATTGACACGAAATTATTTTCGCAAGCGAACATTTAACACATGGAAATTTTATTCTTCATCCTTGACTGGAGCTGTCGCAAATTTGTCTTGGTCTGATTCGCAGAAATGCAGATACGAACGAAAATAAGAGAATAAATATTTGAAAAAATGAAAATAAAAATTTAAAAGAAAGAAAAAAAACAAAGTTTCTCGGACACGATAAATTATCAAATGGATAGAGAATTCTGAGAACCTTAAGGCACTCTAATAATAACGACAGATAATAATAATAATAATCGAGATTTTCTGAAACGTCGTTGATCAATCGTGAAATCCTTCGTCGTCGATTATTTTAAACGGGCGATACATTTATGAACATTCCGGTGAAATATTACGCGGTCTCCAATAACAATTAAAAGGATGATAAAAGAAAGAAAAAAAAACAATTTTCTTCAACGTCGATATTCTTCGCCGTTAACGTATTTGTTTTTCCAATCGACGATGATCGATTTTTATTGGCTCTTAGCACGAGGCTCGAGATTTTTTGTCGGACGTCTGGCGATTTCGATGAATGCACAGGAAGGTCTTCTCTTACCTGTTATGTTGCGTATATGTATATATATATATATATATGTAAATACGTAAATACGGATATATATATGTCCGTATTTACGTACAAATATCGAATCGTATACACGGAACAAGAGAGAAATTTTCTTGCCACCGTAATACTGACGTAAATCACGCGTTTTCTAACGAATCAGGAACCCAATTAATACACCCCGGGAATTGAAAACCGGCAATCCGGAAGTAGTGCGTGCGCGGGCGTAATAGGATATGTTGCATGGAAACACTGAGCACTCTCACCGTGAATTATATCGAGGAATTCTCTCTCCTCGAGCCGAGCCGTAGAGAGATTGAAAGTCAACGACTCGTAAACAAGTTCAAAATCGTGAAATTTCATACGCAGCGAGGAGTTTCAATCTCATAGATACGGCTAAAGATTTATCAACGTGCTCGTGTAATTCTTGTTTTTTTTTTATCAGAAAATCGATAACCCATTAACGTATCGGAAATATAACCGAGCGACAATTAATGGAGTTCGATAATTATAATGTAAATGTTATCTTTGAATTATATTTATTATTATTCTTATAATAGTTGCGATTAGTCTGTTTTTCATACAAGGAACGTTCGTGAGAAAAAAAGAATGTCAATTATTTTTTTTTAGACGTGCTTGAAATATTTATCAGGCTTCGTATTAATTACGAAGCGTTCGTTAACGCTTAAATTCACGCGCGCTCCGATACGCGCATGCGCGCTTGCCCATGCGCGCGTGCCTCTGCGCGCTCAGCCGCGCATGCGCGCTTGACCATGCGCGCGCATTTTCCCTCGCGCATGCGTACACCAACAAGCCTATTTTTTTCTTTAAATCTGACGCGCCAACTTTTGAAACTTCTTGCCTCGCGCGCTCGAAAATCAAAGGATACGAGTTTCAAATTTTTACCTTATGTTATTCTTTTTATCGTTTGAGAAAAAAAAATACAGCCTGCAACAAAATGAATCGAAAAGAGTAAATACTGTAATAACACGGACGTCGTAAGAAAAGGGAAAAAGAAGACGTAAACTGAAACGTGGTCAACGTCCAATGTTAAGAATACTTTCAGTCCGACTCTCGTCTTATTATATAATTAAAAAACTCGGTACCGGTGCGAGCAAGTCGGATATAGTTCGCTGTTTGTAAGGAGAATGCTCAACCTAGCTGAACATGCTTCGTTCCCTTTCAATATATATCGACTCCTTTCTCTCTTTCTCTTTTTCTTATCTGTCTCCCTCCCTACCCCCACCCCTCGTCTTTCGATCATATCGTTCGATGTACAGCTCTCCGATCTACCTGGGAGTCGAGCTGCTCGCTAGGCGATACTCGAGTGGCTCTCTTCTCGCAATCCCGGAAGAAAACTTGATGCTAAAAAGCTTGCTCGTACGGTGACGGACAGCCGGAAGTAGAAACAGCCAGCTCACGCCTTCGTTTCGTCCGACGATATAACCGTTGCCCGGTTGTTGCAAATTTTTTCGAATTAATTGCACGTTTATAAGCCACGATCGTCTGTTTTTTTCTACGATTTTCAACAACAAAAAACAAACGTGCGTGATTTTTTTTCGCAATTTTTAAATAGAAATTTTTTGTCCGTGTCATTTAAAATACCTCGTTTTCATTTTTATTAGGATTTTTTTATTTTTCAACGTTGCTTGGTCCTCGCAAATATTAATCGTATATCGTTAATCCAGGATCACGTATTTTCATATCAAAATATCGAAATTTTGTTAATTTACAATTTTTTTACGAATTGTTTCTTCGATTTCAAGTTTTCATAATTTTTATTTTTATATTTTCCTCATTACGATCAAACTTTTTTAAAATTGTCCAATTCTCTCAATTTCCTAATTCTAAATAAAATCTTCAGTATATTCAATATAAATGATTTTTTCTATAAAACAAAAAAACGAGCGATCAAACTTAAAACGTCTTTTTCCATCCTAACTTATTTCGCGAGTCAAGGCCGAACAGTCTCGAAAATAATTCGTCTCCGATTTAATTTAGAAAACCTTGGATCGAACGCACGGATTTGTAAACAAAGTGAGAAAAAAAATGAAAAGAAAAAATACAAACAATCCTCATAATTATTCCAGACGTTGGTTGTTCCGTTTCGTACGAGGCTCGCTCGTCTGATCATACCCCGCTCGTTCTACTGCGCGACGCTTTATCTACTTCGCGGGCGTTACCGACCGGAAAAGGAGTACAGGGTGGGAGAGAATAACGTTCGGGGGTACGTGAGAAGGTCGAAGGTTCGCCATACCTGCAAAGATTTATCGTTGCAACCGTAGACAACGGTACAAAATCTTAAATATATAACGTTACAAAAAAAAGGAAAAAAAAGAAAAAAAAATAGAAAAAAAATAGAACCTGATGTAGCTACAAAATCTTGCAACTCGAGTTGCGAACCGTTTTCCGGTTTTCCGTACGAGAACGTGTGATAAAGGTGGGAAATGGTACGTAGTTATGAGAGTAAAAAGAGGAGGGTTGAGGAGGGGATATAATAAAAAGAACGGTGTTGTTGCTCGAAGGTGCGGGCTTCTCCCTAGTTTCGAGACAACGTCGACGTCGACGACTACTACGACGACTACGACGTCGTCGTCGTCGTCGTCGTCATCGCCGTTGGCCGTTGGCAAGAGCGAAAGTATTTTATACCACGCTCGGCTTAGCAAGAGAAAGGGGACACGCTTTGCTCCTAATTTTCTGTTTTAACTTCCCCGCTATATACGTGTTTATGTATAAGCGAACGCCCGTTCCACGTTGAACTCAAACGCTGAATAGAACGGCCCATTCCGTATAGTCCAACTCACGATTGTAACGTACGTGTACTACTTCACCTATGTTTATACATATTTATCTATTTATACGCTTATGTATGTTTTTTATATTAATGTCTGTGTGTCTACTTTTTTAGAGTTTAATCTGTTGGAATAGAGCGCAATGTTTTGTCAAGATTATTGTAATCTATGGAGTCTCGTAACGATCCTAAAATTTTGATATCACGATATTCAGGTATAGAACATTAATTTAAGCATTGAATCGAATTTTGCATTTAATTATTTTCCTTGAGAATATTATTTTAAAGAAAATATTCATTCTTGAATATATTTTTGATAAGTTTCTTTGGAATATATTATTTTGACAAATTTTGCATTCGCGAAATTTATTTTACGGAATATCGTGATCTACGTTATTTCGTAATTAATTCCCGAGACTTTGATATCACGATATTAATGAATCTACGGGTAAGCGAGATAGTTAACCTACTTTTGTACCTGCAAGGGTCAGGTGTTAGTTTTCGATTTGCATTCCAGTAGTTTGTTTTAACGTTGGAAAAGATTTAGCGATGAATATTAATTGTTCGAGGTAATTAAATCATGGTTAATTAGTGATTTAAAATAATAATTAGAATATTGAAAATATTTATCTATTTTTATAATGTATTAATTATTTTAAAAAAATTTCGAGCAAATGAAGAATCGTTTATAATTGAAAATGATTTTTTGAAAATCTTTATCGGTTTTTGTTCTGTTTATTATATTCGTTGGATTGATTACTTGGTTCCTACTGTACGTGGATGGAAAAGATTTACAGGAATTTAAAGTCGAGCACCTTGACATTGTATTATACACGATTTTTTAAGCCTCAGTGAAACTCTAGGTCAGTTTTTACTTCTCAGCCACAAAGTACCAGATTTTATGGCTTTTCGTTAATAAATTCAAACTTATACCTTGCTACCTTGTAATTCTTACTCGTTCGTTAAATCTGTTCTACGAACGAGTCGTTTTTCTCTTTTTTTTTAAATTCTTCGTTTCTGTTTTCTCGGATAAATGAAAATACTTTTCAAATATCCCAAAATAGTAAAATGACAATTCTTCAAAAAAAAAAGTGCTCAATTACATTCGTGAGAATTGAAAATATTTTTTCTTCCCACGAATGATAAGCCCCGCGAATATGAAAATAATTAAACATCGCCTTTCATAGAATTTTTACGCAATTCATAAACGCCTAGGTCGCTCGCATTTCTACTTCGAATTGTTAGATTTTCTATAGAAAAAGGAACTTTGTTTGTTTTTATTTTTTTAATTACAAACAACTTTTTGTCCTACGAGGTGCGAGCATTAAGTCGAGTAATTTAACGATAGATTTCATGAAAATTACTACGAGTAATTAAGGTAAATTGTCGTGTACTCGATGGAGATAAATAGAAACAAAAAGTTTGAAAAAATATCGATCGTGAGATCGTTAGTCGTTCGTAATCTAATTACATTGCGCAATTATTCGTTATATTCTATATCGCGAGGCACACATGCACGTATCAGGTCCGGCTTCGATACAACTTAAACAACGTATATCTGTCTATCTACCTATACGTATATCCGTATTATACATATAAAGTATACTTTATAAAAAGTCATGCGCCTTTCACAATGCAACAAGCCGTGAGGACTCGAGGATAGACGCTGACTATGCACGCCACATTGTACAGTTAATACTTATGTAGAAAGGTACATGCATGTGTGGAACGAATGTCAGACCATGTGTTCCGTACGTGAAGCATTCCCTACTAATTCAACAATTTTTTTCATCGCTCGTTGAAAATTTTGGTCACTTTAAAAAAAAAAATTTTTTTAAACGGAAATAATTTTTTTTCTAAAATGAACATCTATTGAAATATACTGGTTAGTTAACAAAAAATCAGACGAGATTAAAGTTATTTTATATCGACATTTGATAGAAATTTTCATTACGTTTTTCCGAGTTTCGTAAATTCGATGTTTCGCCAACGAATTTTATGAATAATTTCAACATTTTTGTACGAATCGAACTAGATAAGAAAACAAAAACCTTAAATTGTTTGCAGAAAGCTTTTCGCGCGAATAGCACGTGGTATAAGAATTTTTTTTTTAATTGTGACGACGTTGTTAAAGAAAGTGGCTGGGTCGGTATGGAATGTTTCTTATAGATCGGATCTATATCTGGGCCACGACAGGCTATAACGGACGAGCGATACAATTTTAATCTCTAAGTAATAGTATATTTTTTTCCGAGGAAAAAACATCCCGAGGCAAGATTTTTTCGTTTCTCGGTTACATTTTTTAGCGAAAGAGCTCAGCTTATTCTCCCAGCAATTGTCGCTATAACTTTTCTCGAGTAACCTATCGCTGTATCGAATATAAAATAATATAATGTAAGTATAATATAAAATTTATCCTTTATCTATATCCATATCTACATATATATACATACGACATCGTGAACAAAGCACTGCGTGCACAAATTCAACGATCACGTCGCGAGACGTGACACCGATTCGAATCTGCGCGAATATAGTCCGAGCCCATAAATCGATTATACATTGCACTATCGAAAAACCACACGAATTCCGTCCGTCTATCTCCTTCTCTTATTATTTTTATTTCCATCCATCGTCGTTATTTCCTGGAATTGTTAACGTGATCTCCAACGACCCCGGTGGCTGGTCTCACACCTGGCATTCTCTCACATCCGTCTCCAAGGATCGATGTAGAAAAAATCCTGGAAAAATACCAAATTGTAAAACGAGACGGAGGGAAAGAAAGGTCGTAAATTACCGAACGAGGGCGATAAATCGAAGACGAGGCATTGGGATTGTTTTTTTTTCTTTCTTACCACGAAAATTTAATCTCGTAGCATCGAGCGCGTTATCGTCGCGATACGATAATAATCGTCCGAGAATACTTTACGAACGAGGAGGGATAAAAAAATGACAGAATTGAAAATGAAAGAGAAACGTATATCGTGAAAGAAACTATCGGCTCTAAGAGATAACGATTTTCCGGGATCGATAGTTCTTTCTTTTAATCTGTCTCGCTGTGTGATATTGAGAAACTCGAGAGAGCCGACTGGCTCGATAAACAACTAATCGACAAAGCGTTCCGAAACGAGCGATAGAATTTTGTCTTATCGCGCAATAAGACAATTAGACAGAATTATATCGTCAAAAAATCTACGACCGTTCTTTTTTTCACCGGTCATTGTGTTCGTCACTCGGGTGGAAGAGAGAAAGAAAAGGAGGAATAAAAAAAAAGCAGGGTATTTGGAAATATTGAAATATTTCTCTCTATCGCTCAATCCCCGTTGCTCCTCCCTTCGTCGGGCTTTCTAAACAATTACAAGTCCGTCGTGAGAGCAACTCGACCATACTTCTTCCATAGACCACAATAAGACCAACTTTTACCGATCGACCGCTGTGAGAATTGATCGAGGACTCGAGATCGATCCTCGCGGCTTGGTTTTTTTTTCGTGTCTTTCTTTTTTCTCGTATTATCGTTGCGTCACGAATACTCTCATCGAGAGTGGAAAAAAAATATGAGCGAAATGTTATAACGCACGATGCCTCGACGGTCTGGAAACTTCGTGTTTTTTTTGTTCGGTTTTGTTTTCATGTTATTTTGTCATTTTCGGAATTGAAACGCCGGAGATTTCGGCTCGTGTAGAAAAAGACTCGATTTCAAAGCGATAAATAAATTCGAACGTATCGAACGGAACATTTCTATCGTTGACCAAGCGCTGTTTATAATTTTTTTTATACAATATTGAAAAATCACAGCGTTAGATTTAAAAAAGAATTTAAGTTAAAAATGTTCTGTTCTGTTTAAAAATCGTATGCCGTTTCGTAGATCGAAATTATTTTTTAAAAAATTTTGAGGCAAGCGAATCATCATTGTTGTGTTTGGCCAAAAGAAAAAAATCGATCAGATTCTTCGATTTATCGAATATTAAATAATACGCGCATTTTTAAAGCGATCGAGCCGACCCATCGCCTCGTTACGCACAAAAAACTATTACAATGATTCCCAATTAGTCTTTCCCGAGTACCACTTCAAGAAAAAACCCAAACTCGCCCACCTCTTGTACTATATAGCCAAAATAATAAATGAAAATGAAATGAGTTCTTTGAAATTTATCAACGTTAAATCTTAATCAATGTCATGACCGTTTTATCATAATAATAATAATAATAAAAATCACGCGTCGTTATTTGAGTTTAATGAGACAAATGTGCACGTTTCTGTGTGCACAACTCTGAGGAATCTGGTTGCTTTTCACCGAACTTGAGTTTTAAGTCATTTTCGAGTTAAATTCGATGACGATGTTAAGTTTTTCTATTTGTCATGGCTGAAAATCAGTCATGTTTTTAATACCAAAATTTTTAATACTGCTTTGCCAGCGTCATAAATGTTCTGTAGGTCAGTCGAAAAACTAATCAACCCTCTACCTTTTATACACAAATTAATTTACTCAAAAAATATTTTTTGACGATTCTAATATTTCCGTAATTGTTTTTTACTGGTTAAATTACTTTAGTTAAAATATTGCGGTTCGTATCCCTTCGAGCTATCTAGCGTACCTGTGGAGGTAAGGGTATCGCTAATACGGAAATACTGCTCTATTAAGATATATTTCGCGTCGTTTCGATGAGATTTTTAATATTGAAATTTTCCCAAGGTTGACGGAACTCGCGACGAATTCGATCACCAACAAAAATCTTTCTTCCTCCTACCAGTTCCCTTCTCGTGACGTCGCCCATTATGCGAGAATACTTCGAAGCCGGTGGACGTTCGAGAATCGCGTCACAACCACTCCGATCCAGTCCGTATTTCATTATTCGTTGCGTAAGAGACACGCGCCTCGTAGCAGTCCGTCTCGGATCGAGAGAGCTCTCGGCGACAAGATTCGCGTCTTTCTTCGATGTCTCTCTCTTTCTCTCTATCGCTCGTGGAACTCCGTCGCACGATTGTGATTCTTGAATTTTTCGCTCCTTTCTTTTACGACCACGCGATTAAAAGAACGGATTTCCCCATCGTGGACCCAGCCGGATGCAGATGCGATCGTTTCGTCGATCCTCTTCTTCGATGTTTTGTCTTTTTTCTTACATTTTTTATCCCCCCTCGAACCTGAAACACGAATTTGCGTTAATAGAAACATAAAAAAGAGAAATAAAAGAGAAGACGAAGGAAAATAAAAGAATGAGAAACACGACTATCGAGACAAACGTGTAATTCGGCACTGCGATAAATATTAAAATAAATTGAGCAGTAGCAGGCAAGGAAGCGTACCTTTATAACTCCTCGAAAGAATTGAAATCGAAAGCGTTTCGTTATTTAACATTAACGATAATGTTTTTATTTTCATCTTTTTTCTTTATTTTTCTCTTTTTTTTAATCACGATCCGGAATCAAATTAGCTGGTTCATCGTAGGGGCCAAGAACTTTCCTTTTCATCGTTACCCGTCTCTCGGCCTTTCATTTTTTTCTTTCCTCTTCGTTATTTCGCATCGACCGTTTGGACACGACAACGAGGCAAACAGCGTTTGGATGTAACAACGAATCTCAAATCCGTGGAACGATAATTGCGTCGCGTCCGAATTTTCTGAAAGAAAAATTAAATGGATTAATTTATAAGGAAACAAAAAAAAAGAAAAAGGGTCACGCGAGTAAATTCGTCACGGGCGAGATAATCGTTTCTCTTCGTCGCCTTCGTCGTCGTCGTCGTCGTCGTCATCGAGGCGATGGTCTCGTCACGGATTGCGCCCTTAAGAAATTTTCACTTCCGCGATTTTCGCCGAAAGAAATGCCCCGCGACTCGATCTTTCGTAAATCTCGGACGCAACGAAAGAATCCGAACCGTGAATATCTCATTCATCGTTCACGGCAAGATTGATTAGATGAACGAGCCATAGAGGAATAGAATTTATATCAAGCCGGTCGGACGCTCTCGGGCGCGTGAATACAATTTAGAGAGAGAGAGAGTCGAGCGATTGCGTAAATATAAATTCGTTGCAAAACCTTCTAATCGTGAATTTCATCAAGGACGCTCTCGTTATTATCGTCGAGCTTAGAGACGACTTACGAATAAAAAATATACGTCCAACGGAAAAATTCGACAAACGCACGATAAATAATTCGTCTCCTTCCAATACCGTTTTCTTTTTACATCTGGAATAAAATTTATTGATCTAGCGTATTTCATTACAAGTTTGAATTTGTTTTTTTTTTAAATTAATTAAATAACAGTAATAATAATAATAATAGCCGACATATAATACAATGAATCAATGACAAAACTAATTATCTCTTGTTTTTTTTTCCTGTGACAGCTGCCTCAGTGCCTCAATAATTCCTAGCGATCCTGCAGAGTTTGTTTGTTTGTTTTTTTTAAATTCTTTTCGCTACTTTAAGAACAAAAAATATATCTATACTTTTTTATAAGATTCATCGTGAAGAGGATTTCCTGTGTTTTCTTATTTTTCGTTTTCTCTTTTCTTTTCATTCAGTACGAATGATTTCTAACGCTAATTCGACGATACGTGTTTCACGAAAAAAATTTCGTTAACAATCGGCGATCTCGTCCGATCAATCATGCTTTTTCATGATTTTTCACGCCTTTTGCCGCGTTTCGAAACCGACGACATAATTTTGTTTCTTTATTATTCAACGTATATCTTCATCATTTCGTCGATGTATCGTTTTAGATACGTTTTACTCGAAGAAAAAGAAAACAACAAGATCGTTTCGTCGAGTCGATACGCCATTGTCGACGCAGGACTTCGCTTTAAGAATAAAAAAGCAGAAATTTAACAGTTCTTTTAAAAAAAAAAAAAACATTTCTTTCGGTGAAAATTTCGTTTGTTCGTTTTCTTTTTCTTTTTCTAACGATAATTATTTATTCTCCGCGTTCCGACGAGAACGTCGTTCACGACGGTTCGAAGATCCTCTTTCGTACTTTCGTCCCTTTCAATGATCAATTATCGAGCCAAGTGTCGGTATAAATTTTCTTTTCTTTTCTTTTCTTTTCTTTTCTTTTCTCGTTCAATCGAGCGAGAATAAATCATCCTAAGTTATGGCAAGAGCCCGCGCTTTTGTCGCAACAGATCGGTATCGAAAAAGCTTCGGAAAAAGAATATTTCACAGAGGAATGTCGCGACGTTTTTTGTATGATGCGAAAGACGACGCTGATAATAATATCAAATATGTCTCGTTAATATACAGAGAACAAAAAATATTTGTGCACGGTGAATCTTGCTATTGATAGAAACTTCGCGTGATATTTGTTTTTTCGTTCGATTTTCGATTCTTATGCTGTTTTTCTTCTTTCTTTCTTTCCTGTTTTTCTTCATTTCGTTAACTCGCTCATCCGCGTCGGCAACTTCGTTGCTCCGTTAAATAAAATATTCGTCGAGGGCGATGGCGTCAGCGTGGCTGATTTCTCGATCTTAATTAATCGGATCGACTTCGACAAAGTCGTAAATAAACGGCGACGAGCTCGGTGAATCGGCTATCAAGCTCGGACCCGACAAACCGATCGCCGGATCGCTCCACTCGATGTCGGATCCTCCGATATCAAGACCAAGGCGCAAGTTACTCGGTGTATTACCGATTACGAAGTGATCCTCGGTAAGTGGCAATGCGTCCTTCAGTAGAAGCCTAAGAGCGATGGAATCAAATAAGAAATAAAATTCAACGCTTGATACAAAATTTCATAATTGATAAATTAATTAATCATTGAAACTCGAATTATATCTCGCGCTTTATTTTTACTTTCAATTCCGAGTTTATGTTCTATTACAAATTTTCTACTTATTTAAATCTCAAGTTGCAATTTTATGTTTCTAATTTAATTTAAAGTACGCGTGAAATTTATCTTTGTATGCAATATTCGAGTTAAAAATCTGTCTCAAACGCAATAAACTCGTTTTTCCTGATAACGATGATCGAGAGAAGTGAAAACGAGGCGAACTTACCATATGTTTTCATCCGCAACGACGTGAACTTTCGGTACGGGAAATCCATTGAAGGGTGAAGCAACGGGCAATGTATAAGCGCCCATGTTCTCGAATAGAATCCATTCGCCGAGTTCCATCTCGTGGAGCAACATGTTTTCGACAACTTGATCGAGTCCGTCGCAAGTAGGACCCCAGATACTCGATGGTACCAATTTACCACAGCCGTTCTGTTTTATCGATCGTTAAAATTAATTTTCGAAATTTTCGTAAATATCGATACGTCGATTATAATGAATTTATTTATTATTACGCGTACCTTCAGTGGCAACGGCGTAACGTGCTGATGATCGTAGAGAAGACAGTTGAAAGAGCCGTAAACGCCATCGTTGATGTAATACATGTTGTGGGTTATAGAGTTCGGCGCCATTTTGTCACCGCGAACCGAACGCTTGCTGTGAATGCTCGTTGCGAGAGTGAAAGCGGAAGCGACGAAGAAACGTCCGGGCTCGGCGATAATATGCACATCGTCGGCTGTTGAAAAATCGACAAGAATTACAATTAAGTAATATTCTTAATAAATACGCGTCTTTTGAGAAAAGAATATTGCAATGCGACACCTGGCGCTCATTTCGTGAAGCTTAGTTCACAAAATGGCCGCCATGAGCGGTAGCGCTAGGAGCGCTTGTGTAACTCCTAATCACTATATCCATTTCTAACTAAAAAAAAACGAGAAAATATGTTTTTTCGTATTATACTCACAATCGAAATATTCATCGAGTGCGCCGTTTATGACCTCGGCGATTTTGTCGATGCTCGAGCCCTTGTCGCCCGGATAACCACCGCCCAGATCAAGAACGTACGGCTTGTAACCGAGATCCTTGGCGAGCTCGAAAAGAACTCTGGCGTGACGAATCGCGCGATGAAAGACCGGAGGATCCTGACAACCCGAGCCGACGTGGAAACTCACACCAACGACGTCGAGATCGAGCATACGAGCCAGACGCAACAAATTCGGCGCCTCGTACGTCGGATCGCAGCCGAATTTCATTCCGAGCTGACATTGAGCGACTTCGGCGTCGCAGCGTATGCGTATTACGATTTTTGCGGCTGGATGGATCTTCTTGATTTTATGCAGCTCGCTCTCGTTGTCCACCGTCATCGTGTCTACGCCGACTGCAGCAGCGTGGCGTATGTGCGACGCTGGCTTCGCCGGATTCGCGAATATTATCCTCGATGAATCGACTCCGGCGCTCAATACCTTGTTGATCTCCACCTTAAGAAATTAGAAATTTTCTTCAACTATTCGTCGTTGAAATTGTGCCGTTCGCTTACTCATGGGGAGACAGGGAATTGAATGTTTTTATTTCAGACTTTTCTGCACTTTCAAAGCAGATTTCTTTTATATACGATGAAAAAATTGCGATTAAGAGAAAGTTTTTAGGAATAATTATTGAGCGATTGTTTATCGGCGACGTTCGAAATTCTGTCGATTGTTCCAAGTTCCCAGCTGTATAAAATTTTTCTTAAAAAGGCAGAAATACACGAACGATCGGTATGAAATAAAGCCTCGGGCATTTCGAAGAATTAACTTTGGACTCTCTTTCAAGAATGTTGTAATCTTTGGAGATACGACGAGGAATTTAGGTAAACCAGGAATAAAATTCTCTTACCTTCGAAGCACAATCGAATCCCGTCCCGAGTGCAGCGAGAACTTCGATGACTATGAGGCTGTCGTTGCACTTGACGGCTGTAAACGTGAAAATTGATACATAAAAACGAATGAAAAAAAATCCTCGAAAGGCTCGTCTCCAAAGCAAGAGGAATATTTATTTTCTTTATTTTTTTTTGTTTGAACTTTACCAACCATAGTAAGGATCGACACGCGGCATTTTCTCCTTCCATATTTGATGCTTGTTAACGATATCTCCGATGTCCAGAACGTAGAAAGCTTCTTCCTGTAGACCGCTCGTAGCGATGTCGTTTATCACGGTCATTACGCTCGATGAGCTATCCAAAACGTGAATACGTTCGTCCAAATTTGTCACCTTCATGTTTGCTTAATTTGCTTTTTATTTTCTTCTTTTTAAGGATAAATGTGATTACTCTGCGGATGCTAGTGGGCAATCTGTAAGATAAAGTGAACGATGAATAATTGAGAAAAGAGAAACTCATTTATAGAATAATTAGAATAATTCAGCAAAGAATTTATAATATTCGACAATTTATTAATCGATATCGGAGATTAATTGTGAAACGAGATTACAGTTTGAAACAAATCGTTGTTGTCATCGTCGGAGCAAAGTCAATTGTCGAACAAAGTCGATACGACGTTTATTTGTATTTTTCGTGGAAATCTTGTATGAATTATCGGTTTAAATACTCACGAGGCAGCTGTCAATGAGAATTGAGAGTTTCGTTAGGAGGCGGTTTAAGACAGTATCACTTTGGGGGTGCTAGCAAAGCCACGGGGGCTCTGCGTTCAGGGCCAACTTCCAGTTGCCGCTGTTACTCTGACACCCACCAACAGACCGGTTTACCAGTCTATCGCAGATAGAACCCTGGAACGTACAAGAAACAAAAACAATCGAGGATTAAAAATATGAATCTTTTCAATCGGATCTCTGTCGCTATTAATCTTTCTTTCTCTCAACGTCCCCGTTACGCTTTTTTACGACTTTTCTTTCAGCATTTTATCGGACATGGAGCGTTATCGTTTTATCGTTCGCTCAATTTTGTTCTCTTTTCTCGAGGACGCTCCGGCGATAAAACCCAGACTGCGTGGTACCCCCACAACAATCGTAGACTATACATATTCTAAGCTTTATCAATCGTGTCAGCGACGAGATACCTCATTATTTCTTTACGACGAACAAGAGGGAAGAATTGCTTCGCAATAATCTCGAACGAACCAATGTAATTCTGAGCAACGAATATTTGAGTTTTTGAAATTTGTTATGGTTAAACTGTTTTGTAAGGATTGGAAATAGTTCGGGGAATGATTTTTTTCCATTTTTGCGTTTGATTGAATTTTTGAAGATACTTTTTAGTCGTAGAAAAAAACGAAGCGAGAGCAGAAAATCAGTTTTTTCTTCATTTTTACAAAATAAATTAATATTTTGTTATATTTTTGTGATATGCATCGTAAAAATTTACAATTATGTACATTCGTCCATTTCCACGGTATTTTTGCCAAGGATAATAATTTTTTTCGGTATTTTCACCAAGCGATATCTACGAGTGATCGATATTCTCGAGATCCGATCGAGGAGAAAATTTATTTGATAAAGCACAGTGCGCAGATGCGTAAACAGTGAGCAAAATTTGTCATCTTCGATGACGATGTTGCTTGGATCTAGGAAAACAATGTTTTTAACAAGATATCGAATCCGCAAGAGAAACAAGATCTAATCAGCTACTGAAACGAAAACTCGATGAAATTTTCTCATCTGGACAGTTTTCTGTATAATTTCGCAAAAAATCAATCCAATTTTTTTAAAATTGTGAAGTTTGCCTACAACTGCAACAGAATTCAAACATTTTTGATGAAACTATCAACGGTTTTCAGACTTTTTCACAGTCTGAACGACTTTTAGTTGAGTTTTTGTGTTTTTTGATCGAAATTTGATTTAAAAAAATAGAAAACGTTTCATCAAGGTTTTAAAGACACAAAAACATTGCTCGTTTTCACGATTTAATGAAAACATTCCACTGTGCGATAAACTGTTATCGTTGAAAATATTGATACGCGAATGACTTCAGAAAATATTTGAAATTCCAATGTTTTTTTTATCAATTTTAGTTTTTTATCGCGTGCACTTTGTGTTCGAGAGAAAAACGATGTAGTTTTACTATGTCAAAGTACTTCTAACATCTAAACATTTAGAACATTCGAATAAATAAAATCTGCGTTATTCCTGAAAAATTCATAATTATCAAATTTCGCTACGCGCCGGTTCCCGATTCATTCATTTCTCTCCGGACCTTTTTAAAACAAAAATTACTCGCGTTTAACTAAAAAACAAGATGCCAAAAATATTGAAAATTCTCCACCAACGAAACAAATTTACGTCCGACCGAAAAATCTGCAAATTTCGAATTATTTCTCCGACAATACGCAGACTTAAGATATGAAAAGGAAGAACCTACCTCGATGTAGGATGAAATTCTCGTGCCTTCTTTATCACACATACAAAAAAAACGTCTACGTTGTGAAAATGTTTGAGAGCTTTAAGAATTTTTCGCCGTCTCGACAATTTTTTAGCGCGATGAATAAAGAAGAAGAGAAAAAAGAAAGAAACCGAACGAAATTCGAGTTACTCGAGAGTGAAAATAATTTCGCGAGGACGATGTCTTTTAGTTGGCAAAATATTCAGAGGTCGAAGAAGAAATCGTGACTGCGAGAGCGAAGAGATCGCGTTGAGTTCCAAAGACCGGGGAATATCGGCCGCTACTGAGCACGAAGCAACTATTTGGGCCACTATTTATACCCCCCGAATGATAAGTATTATCAGGCATGTTCCTCGTGGGTTCCCCGAACGAGATTCTCGAAGACGTCGTTATCCGACGGCTTAGGAGAGGTACATGGTTCATACACCGAGAGATCGGATCTTTTCGAGCCCCGAGTAGGGAGAGAGTACGAGGATAAAGAATTATTTACCAGCCAATCGAGGGTCGGAATTCATTGGTAACGGCGGAATAACCATGACGAAATGATTTTCTCTTTTCACGCGTGTGTACGTCGGCAACAGCTGACTTTTAGCTAATGAAATATTTCTTATCGATCCGAGGCTCGTTATAGTTTTATAACTTTTGAAAAGTTGCTTGGACGACGCGATATTATCTAAGAAGTAGATCGATCGCCGGGGAGGTAGATTATCGGCCGGAAACCGATTGTCACGCCATGGTTCAATTTTAATCAATCGAGTATCGTCATCGACGATCTATCTTCGATCTACGTCGAATATTTTTGGCTCTTCTCTAATCGCGTTACGAGCTCGTATTAATCGTTTAACATAGAAGCATTCCGAAGCGTGAGAAAATACAATTTTGGGGTTAATAATGTTTCGTTTTGTATATTTTTTAAATTTCTGTGAGAAATGTTTTTTTTTTTTGCGTAACGACAATGATGTTGTTAGTAGTAATAATGACGGAGGATGTTATCGTTCGTAATGTAAATAATGAGCAGATGTCGAGTCCTTATCGGACAAAAGAGTAGTAGCAGAGTTCGAGTCGAGTCGAAGAGACTAATATTGTTTGTTTGACCCCCTGTGGACTCGACGAGTGTTAACGATCGGGAGGAAGTGGTTCAAACACATCGCGTCAGTGTTATCTGACTAGAGACATTTTTAATCCTTAGATATCTACGAGAGTACGACTTATCGATTTTTATCGACACTAGCAATGAGAGCATAGAGAATAATGTGTCGACGTTCCAAACGAGCGAGAACACGCGATAACAAAAACATCGTTCAATTAAATACGCGTGATCGTGTTTTATCGTTAATTTTTAATTATTATTTCTTTTTTGAAAAGGAGCGTTCGACGTATCATTGTAACCAGCGTCATAAATTTTTTTATCAATAAGATTGATACGAATAATTGGGAAAATACTGATAATCTAACCTCATCGCGTTTCGATAAATGGCCGTCGAAGATTTACGCGACTCGAAGCGAGGAGAAAAGATTTTGCGAATTAGATATCTGCGCGTTAGTTTTTCATGATTTTATCTCGTTACTTCTATGAGAAAATCAAAATAAACAGACCCAGCTTGCGTTTAATCGCAAGGAAAGCGAGATTAAACAATGAGAAAACCGCGTGCAAAGTGTCTAATTCACTACTGACTTTTTTTCTTTTGATTTCGTTATATCGCGCAATTGACTGAAACTGCGCAAATGTTAGAAACGAAACGGTCGATCTTTTTCAGACTTCCGCTGTACAAATAAGGTTATACACCTGCCAAAAGCGCGCACATATTTGAATTCCCAAATTAGAATTTTATCCGATACTCATAATTCCTTAGGGCCATTGTTACAGTAATTTCAAGTCATTTTGTTGTTAATAAATGTATCAGTACCCACAAATTATTCAATCTAAAAATTCTTCTTTCTTATAATCGTCCGTTCTGATTAATAAAGGATGAACCTTTATTGAATGAAATTTTGCTTTTGGAGGTTATACATATGCTTCGCACGATTTACAGCATTTCATGTACAATATCGAACCGTAAACTATCTTGATTATTTTACGTACGTCTTTCAAAATATCTTTCAAACTTGAGAAACAAACTACAGTTATATCGATCTTTAATGTAGTCACAAATTTATCGACTCGTCTAGTCTTACGGTTAATAAAAGTAAAATCTTGAAGACAATAAATAAAAAGCCTTTAACGATTGCCTAACATTGCTTCGCAATCATGAACTTGTACGTATAGCTGGGAATTTTCCTTGAACGATACAAATTGCATTACGCGAAACGATTAAACAGCTCAGACGGCTTAGAATTTTCCGGTCTTATTTTCATGTAATAATTGCGAAATTCCAGACTCTCGTATACGATTGTAAATGATTACATATACTAGGCTACTCGTGGCGGAGATAGTGTCACTATGCCATGGTTAGATTACGACCAGCAATCCTTTCGATCGATAAGAAAATACTTAGAAATTGACTCAATGACAAAAGATCAGCTAAATTGCGACGGAATTACCGTAAGCGAAATTAAAGATGGACAATTTGAGGAATAATCAACGAATGACTCAATGGCAACGATAACGCTTCTACAAGAATTCCTCTAGACTGTATATCTTCGAAAAAATTTCACCGTCTATCTGATATCTCAAATTATACGTATACAGATTACGAGACCAATCGGTAAAGAAAATCTTGAAATTATAATTCGAGAAAAAAAAAATATTTCTTTCACCCAACTTTTAGACGTGCCAAGTTTCTTAATAGTCGATCAAAGTACTTCAATAGAATAATTCGCAAAGATCTGGAAGATCTTTGAGATCCATGCTTTTGTAGAAAATAATTTTATTAAGGTCGATATCTTATTATCGTTATCATAATATAACGTTAATCCGTCATTGCCGTTACGTTAACACCGTCTAACTTGAGTACGCGACGCTTGGTCGAAAGATTGTTGCTTCTTTGTTTTTCTCGACCGAAAGACAAACGTTACTTCAAAGTAATTTTTGAACTATTTTCATTCTGAGAGAAAGTTTAATTCAGGTTATCCTTATTTGATAATTTTGCATTGAGCGACTCTGGCCCATGATTACCGTCCTTAATTGAAACGATAACGATCGTCGAATAAAATATTAGTGACCTTGAAAATGGCTGCATTCTTGAAATTGACTCGATTCAAGAACCGTCAAATGAAAGGAAAATTAAACATTTTGGAAATTACATTGTTTACCCAACTGTTTCCCAAAGTTTTCGAATAAACAATTTCATCCACCTTCCCTTACGGCCCAAAGTAATTTAATTGAGAATGGTAAAACCATCTTTGAGATGGTTTTATTTTTTCATAACTAATTTCTGTAGAATAAGGAAAAAAACACGAGGAAAACAGGATGACAGGGAAAATAAAGCTTGTGCAGGTTTTTCTGACACGTTTTAGTTGCTAATACGAGGCGCATGATGAGTTTCAAAACTTCCTTAAGGCCATATTGTACGCATCGTCTCGAAGTGAATTGAATATTTTTTTTATAAATAGTAAATACTGTCGATTTTTAATGGGAGCAATCTCTTTCACGATCTTTCCTTAATTGTTGATAAATCAACAGTTCAAAAATCATAATTTCTCTCTCAAACGGTAAACATTACAATTTCAAGTTCGGTGCAAAATTTGTTCCATCTGGTACGATTATTAATCGTTTTCATAAGTTTTGAAGTAAACAAGACACGTAAAGGATAAAAGCGAATGAATAATTCTCGAAATTTCTAAGATATTCAAACTATGTGTAAAACTAGTCAGTCGATGACCTTGAAATTCGAGAATACGTAAAGAGTCAATAAAAAATGTATTCAAAACAGTGGATGTTAATAAAAATTGGAGGAATTCGTAGAAATGAACGTAGTCGGAATTGTTAGAAAAATTTAGAGCATGACGTAGACTCGTGATTCATCGACGTTTCAGGGGGATATATGTACATGGCAAGGCTCACGTGACCTCAACGACATTGTGCACAGTCCAGCCACCCCGAATAACCCGAGAAAGCGAGAATGATGAACACGAGTGCGTTTTCGATCCAAAGTCCAAGTTAACGTATATCAAGGGGATGGACGAAACTCAATAATAATAATGATGACAATAACGACGATTATCAGGATTGATTACCTTATCGAATGAACGCCACCCTGCGGGCCGGCACTCGGTTATCGGCGGAATGATGGAGGTTTTCGTTGACTTGATCCCAAAAATCAGTCAAAAAGCGAGCCTTGGTGGTATTGATATTCGTCCGTGTGACGGCCACTTCTTGTCGTCGGTTTCACACTCAATTATTACGTTAAATTTCAAGATCGTAGAGAACATTCGTTCTCACGCGTTTATTCCTTGTTTTGTCAAATGCCAATCGGGCGATTATCGTTATTATCGAATGAAATTACACGAATTACTGTTTAACGGAAAAAAAACCGATCGATTGATATTAATACCACGAACAAATTGACCAGATCTTCAGACCCCCGTCACACGGCAGAGCGGCCATAAGCAGCCGTCGCAGCTCTGTGACGGTGGTGACGACAACGACGAACGAGTTCGCAAAACTATCGCATGCGCTTCGAACCTAATGTCATCTTCGTGTGAAATGCAAATGACTTCATTTCGTACTGAAAACAACACCAGGGGGCTTATTACGGTTCTCGAGCGAGTTTACTCACTTCTCGCATTTTCATCTCACGTGAGTTTAGTCACCCTATTACGGATCTCTCGAGTGAAAATGTGAAATAACTAGGCACTTCCGGTATAGGGATCTCACATTTTCACGAAAGTTGGCGCCATATTTACAAAAAACATTTAACGGTTGTTGTGACGTGTGATACAAATTTAAAAAAATGAATGTAACAGAAGAGCAAATAAAGATATTATTAAAATACATGAAAGAACATAAAGATTTTGCACGGGGAAGGATAAGGTATAATAGTGGAAATAAAAAAAAATAGTGAGTACTATATTCACACATTAAATTGAGTATTAATATACATAAAAATCGTAACTCGCAATACAGTATTCAACTCGTAGTTGATAAACAAGTAATATTATTATTAACGATAGTTATTTTAATTTATGCAGGATGATATGTGGTTGATCATTACAACATCTCTAAATAGTGTTGGAGGTGGACCCCGAAAAGAACCAAACGAATGGCAAAAGGTATATAGGTTATGTATTATAAGCAATTTAGAAATTCGTTTTCCGTTATGTTGAATGGGTCAGGCGCATCGCGTAATGTTCGCCGTATTCTCAGCATTCGGTTTTCCCGATTTCCCATAAACATCACAATCACTAAATTCTCCATTGTGCAAATTGACGGGTATCGCTAACTTTTATTCTTCGACCAACAAAAATGAAGTGATGTTTGTTTTTCGATGGAACCGAGGGGAGTTCCACGCAAATCCAGGCAAATCACGCTCACGAGCATGCGCACAACGGTTCTCGACACAGAAGTTCGTGTCGAGTAAACTCACGCGGATAATCTCGTCTTTTCACCTAGTGAGATTCACCGTAATAGGGTAAGCCGCTCACTTTCGTCATTTTCACTCGTTTTGCGAACCGTAATAAGCCCCCAGAGAGTGCCGGTGTCACGGTTTCCGCTGGAATGTTTTGGGACGCCTAGCTCACGAAATTCGCCACTGGTGGTCAAACGTCGAACTATTCCATATAAAACTGCGACTAAAGTTTTTCATAGTAACATTTTCACATACTAAAATTTTAATCCACATAAATAAACAATTTCGAACGATCATATTAGTATGGGTATAGCAATAATTTTCGAATTTCTATATATAGAATTTAAATTAAAAGATTCTAGATAAGATAAAAAACCGCGATTCCTGTTGAGATTTTAGATAACATAAGATCGATATAAGTGATAACAGAATGATATAAATGTTTGTAATTTTATCAATCAAGCGGGTATATTTTTTATAGAATTGAACGTAATATGTATAAATTTTCATTGGTATTAAATACTCAACGTTTCGCTGTATTTTTATTCTCGCATCATCGTCACTTCACTTCACAGCTCCACCACCAGCGCCACCGTCGGCAATTTTTCGTCCTAATGATTCTTCATAACACATACAATATTTCAAATGCGTAATACCCGATGTATCGATTAATTACGACGAGAATAAACTGATAGAGTCAGATAGAGGAATAATGAGGGTAAGGTATGAACAAGTCACAGTATTACAGAGCAATATCTTTATTCACATATAAAACATTGAATTTTCGAATCATAACCTCACCCGTGATATCAATAAAGTACGAAAAATAAAAATAGACGATCACTGTACCAACTGTATACTTCAATTTAACACCATCTTGACAATATTGATGTTAAGAAGTATCTACGTTATGAAACATACAATCTACGCGTAATTGCGGGAAAATCCACTCTCAATATTTACTCGATTTTCAAAGCAGGTGTGTTAAATCGATTAACGACTGTTCGGACGAACATTGCAGCACTGATAACAAAAATAAACGATATATCCGCATTAGTAAAATGTATTAATGCAGAAAATAATTATACAGTAGAATCATTCTAGTGTAATATAGTAATAAAATCGTGACCTGTATCGACTGAGGTTTTCTGCAGTTTCCCTCCGTTCGCGGCAAATGCGATACAGGAGTTAGGGGTATAAGCGAACCGGCTACAGCCGGGACGGCTAATAAGGATATCGGAGGAATATGGAAGAATAAGTCTGCAAAGTATAGGCGTGGAAAAACCCAGAAGAAAGGGTGTGCACAATAAACTCCCACATTATTATTATTAGTAAAAAAAATCGAAGGCTCAAATCGGAAGAAATTGAAGTAAATTCGAATTTACGTTAAAATTCAAGATTAAGATCTTCCATTTCATCTTAAATAAGTGCCTATAGAACTACTTTCACAAGTTCTTTGTGTGTCTTGTAGGATCGACCATTTTCCTTTTATTACCGATTAAGTTACGAAAAAAGCAAAATAAAAAGAATATTATACGCCAATGGGAAACTAATACACTAGAAAAAATTTAATTAAAAAAAGAATTAAATTTTTTAAGTTCAAATAAACATTTTTCGATCGATTTTGTTGTCACGACTAAAAATTTGCTCCTATTCTAAATATTCTAATGCTATTTGTTATTTTTGTATCCACGTTTCTTTATTTCTCCCATATCTTCTAGGACTAGGGTAAAACAGCCAGTAGTCGGCCAGGAACCAGTAGTCAGCCTCTGCCTATACTTTGTACGAGCGGGAAGAGTACAAAAGATATGCTTTGCTCTCTTCCCACTCGTACAAAGTATAGGCAGAGGCTGACTACTGGTTCCTGGCCGACTATTGGCTGTTTTACCCTATTATGCTTTAATTATAAACTTTAATAAAAAAAAAAATTGGTACCTGAGAATCGCAATTGCCCCGGCTGGCATTATTTTTCCAGTGCTGTAAAATCTGTAACCCATGATACCTCCGAGTGCCGCGCTTGACCCTAGGAACATCATATACTGCGGTGGATTTGACGATAGTTCGTAAGCTCCATAGCCTAAGAGACCGCCAAATAAGAGTCCAGCTGACAGCGATGGTATTGAATCTGCGATCGAATAAAAACAATAATTATTATCATCGATACAAAAATATTTTACGATATTTCGTTTTTTTTTTTTTTTTTTTTTTTTTTTTCTAAACTTACGTGATTTAACGTATCCAAGAACACCTCCGGCAGCAACGGCCGTCGCATAAGCGAATGCTGGAAAATCAATTGGCATTTTCGAAATATTTTTCACTCTGAGAAACTTTATTTACAACGATCTTCGTCGAGCGGGTATCGTACTGTAAAACCGGCAACTATTAGGTTACGTGAACTGATAACATTTATTTTTCGCTTATCACAATGACTGTCAGCTGAATTATGTTACACGCACAAGTAAACGCGTTGACATCACTGAGAATGGAGCGCGTTTTTGTGATTTTGTATTTCGGTTGAGAACTACGGGCGTCAACTTCGTCGATCGATGTCAATAGTCAATTGAGAGTATTTTCGGTTGATAAATTAATCCATTGATAGCGATTATACCAAATAGGGCTTGTATGAAATAATTAGAAAGTTTATAATTAAAAGAACGAAGCTTATGAATTTTAATAAGAAGAAAGGTGGGAATTTCTGTCTCGGTAGAAACGAAAATGAAATGTACAATGTGAGTCAAGTCGAAGTCGGGCCAACCGGAAGCTCGCGATTTTGACGATTCTTCTCTTTCGCTGGCACGTGTAGCGTGTGTGTGAACTGGTTCAGCGCTGATCAGTTTTTTCATTATTACAAATTGATCAACTCGACCAGAAAAAAAACCTCAACAATGGTGAGAAATTAAAAATCTTATCAGTGATATTAGCCAATAATATTTTTGTCCAGTTAATACGATTATTCCGGTAAATCGTGTTGCAAAGATCGCGAGAGGTTAGCAACTGTTGGGAGGGGAAAGCGACGCCTAGACAATTATTAAATTAAAATTACGATTTTACGTAGAAATTCTAGATTAAACAAATCGATAATCAAACGTTTTTCAATCTAAATCGCGATCTATTAATTTATTTTTCTCAGACGAGTTTAAAGACCGACAATCCGGAGAAACCTGGCCAGGAAGTTGCTCCCATTCACCGAATCAGAATAACTCTGACTTCTCGCAACGTTCGTTCTCTCGAGAAAGGTCAGTAAAAAAAAAAAAAAAACGCAAAAAACGCAAAAAATGAACAAACGAGTACGAAAATTCGTCGTTCGATCTTGTTTGAAAAATGTGTTGTTATTTTTGTTCAGTATGTTTGGAGTTGATCAACGGTACAAAGGAACAAAACCTGAAGGTCAAAGGACCGGTGCGCATGCCGACCAAGATCCTCAGAATCACGACCCGTAAAACACCTTGCGGCGAGGGTTCCAAGACTTGGGATCGCTTCCAGATGCGCATCCACAAGAGAGTCATCGATCTTTATTCTCCGTCTGAAATCGTCAAGCAGATCACCAGTATCTCGATCGAGCCTGGTGTAGAGGTCGAGGTCACCATCGCCAACGATTAAATCATTGACTCAACAACATAAATGATTTTAATAAAATTATAAAAAAAAAAAAACTTTTATTTTTTTCTTCCTTACCGTAATTATCCTACTGCGATCTTAGTCGCAAAAAAACTTAATTTTCATGGCTTTCTACTGTTTTTTAGTATTTTTTAATTATTTTGCAAGAACGATATTATTTTACGAATTAGCGTCTTATCAAACGATTCCTTTTCTGAGATGGATTATGCTTTGCTCCTTTCCCAGGCAAAAGGAGGCATGTTCGTTAATTTATATTAACCGATTATTGCATGAAGTATTTTCTTCCTTACCGTTATTATCCTACTGCGATCTTAGTCGCAAAAAAACTTAATTTTCATGGCTTTCTACTGTTTTTTAGTATTTTTTAATTATTTTGGAAGAACGATATTATTTTACGACTTAGCGTCTTATCAAACGGTTCCTTTTCTGAGATGGATTATGCTTTGCTCCTTTCCCAGGCAAAAGGAGGCATGTTCGTTAATTTATATTAACCGATTATTGCATGAAGTATTTTCTTCCTTACCGTTATTATCCTACTGCGATCTTAGTCGCAAAAAAACTTAATTTTTATGGCTTTCTACTGTTTTTTAGTATTTTTTAATTATTTTGGAAGAACGATATTATTTTACGACCTAGCGTCTTATCAAACGATTCCTTTTCTGAGATGGATTATGCTTTGCTCCTTTCCCAGGCGAAAGGAGGCATGTTCGTTAGTTTATATTAACTCCTTAGTGCATAAATTATGAAGGAGATGGAATAAAAATTTTTTTTCAGTCAAAACCTCTTTTATTTGTCTCCCTCGTCACATACGTATTTTCGCAGTTATATATGGCTGCTAAAGTTTCTAATTTCTTTTCAGTATGTTAAAGAGTTTTTTCTGTTCAAAACCTACTAAAAATCCTAATTTTCCATTTCTTCGTGGAAAGTATTTTTTGTTGTCGGAAAGCAAAGCGATTAAAAAAAATAAACTTTTGCAGTCATACATGGTTTTATATGCGACAAGGGGATGTACGCTTCGCGCACCATCAACCACAAATTAGATTGAAGGATAATTGTAGAAACGGCTTGAAAATTTTGAAGGTCATCGAAAAGACGTAACATAACGGAATCGGTTATTTAAACAACGAATAGAATAAACGTCTTATTTTCCCCAAAATGTTGATTTATTAGCGTCCCAAATGCACTATGCTTATGAGCCCCAAAAATGGCTTTATATGAGATAAGGGGATGTATAATTCGCGCACCATCAACCACAAATTAGATTGAAGGATAATTGTAGAAACGGCTTGAAAATGTTGAAGGTCATCGAAAAGACGCTACATAACAGAATCGTTTATTTAAACAACGAATAAAATAACCGTCTTATTTTCCCCAAAACGTTGATTTAGTTTTAGTCACGAATTCGCGTATCTTCATGCAGTGGGAAAAGTCCAAAATCCAAAAGTCAAAAGTTGTGAGATTTCCCAAAGAACGAATATTTCGTAAGATCCAAAATTCATAAATACTGATTCTCAGCTGGCTGTCCCACTTACCTTAACGTCGACGTTAACGCTTTTTCTTGCTCCGCTTGCATCGAAATTGTGACGAATCGTCATATTAATCCAAAAAGCTCGCGAACGACAACAAAAACTGAAATTTTCATTTTTCATTTCGATGCGCAGTGAATCGTTATTCAAAATTCCAATGAAATGATAACCAGGTGAAAAGCTTCGTCTCGTGTTAATGCCACGAACCGTAATTCGTGATTATTACACGAACGATCGTAAATAAAAATACAGCCAGGATGAATAATATTGTTAAGCGATATTTTTTACTGGTTTTAATTGTAAAATTCCGTTATATCAAGTCGATCGAGTCGATTTTTTCAGCAGTCCGATTATTGAATCCTCGTGAGAATTAAATCGAGCACCGCACGTTTCTGGATGCGTGTGTGATTTTGTGTATACGAAACCTTTAAAAAGGACAATTCGTTAATCCTCGTTCGCGGAGTCCCGATCGGCTTTAGGATCGTCGTCACCCTCGCCACCACTGAAATCGCCCATTCCCTCGACCTCTTCCTCATCATCGTCACCGGCAACTTCGGCATTCTCCAATTCGGCGCGTTCCATTTGTCGAGCGAGTTCCGCTTCGTCCGTAGCCGTCACGACCTTCGGCTGTTGAAAAAACATTTCGATTAAACAAATATTTCGCAAAGAAAACATTGTTTTTTTTCTATCATTTTCGTCATTTTCTCTACAATTTTCAACAACTTACCGCCATTTGAATGTTGAATACACCACCCAGCGATGTAATTTTTTCTTGTACAACTTCGATGGCGGTATTGAGCGCCTTCAAACCATCTTGCTTCTCGGGAGTCGACGTGGTCATAACTTTGATCAAACGATTAAATTAATATCGATATTTCCTTCGTTCCATGAATCAATCGTACGTAACGCAACGAATGTACTCACCGTACAACGGCGGAGCGATCAAATTGATTTTTATCGGTATTTCTTCCGTCGATAGCGCGAGTCCAGCCTTTAACGCTGTTTTAACGGCGTCGATACCCTCGTAACCGTAACACGCAACCTCGACATCGGCTCTTATTTTCACGGCTTGAGAAGTGAGTTTGCGTTTGATGTTATTTAATAGTACGTCTTTCGTCAAATCGTCAAGACCGCATTCGGCGAGAATCGAAGGATCCCTGTAGCGACGATAAGAAATAGAGAATTTAAATGTTTTTTGTAATACGGCGTCGAGCGTCGATATATTAGGAATTTCGAATATCGCTTACAATACCGATTGTTTGAAGAAGTCGTAAGCGGATGCTTTTTGCTTTTTATACTTTTCCTCGAAGTGCCACGCGGTCTTCTGATAAAGTTCCTCCAATTGTTCGTCGCTGTCGTAATGCAAAAGTTCAGCTACGTGTCTGAGAATGGAATTAACCGCTTTCGCCTTGGCGTATCGTTCTGTACACTTTTCGATATCTTCCGCGGATACTCGACGTTTACTCAGATCGATGTAACCTGTAATAGTTCGTGAGTTTATTCCGCATACGGATAAACGGAAAAAGGAAAGTAGTCGAATGGATAAAATCGGATAATTCTCATGAAACGAGTTATTTTTATCGAATATTATGAAATTTTGTAGGTTAGGTCGATATTACGCTAAAAATTTCGATAAAAAGTATTATATTACGATTCGAAGGGATGGAAAGTTCGAAATTTATTGTTTTTTTTGGGATTTCGTTCGAACGATTGTTATTTCGGACGGAAAGAAGCGTTGGAAAAAAAGTAACGGAGTTTTTTTTTTTTTTTTTTACCTTTTTCCTTGTCGACTCGAATGACAACGACGGGCTCGGTTTTGCCCACTCTGATGAGCTTGTTAATGGAACGTATACGTCTTCTCGACAATTCGGAGAGCAATATCATGCCTTCTATATTGTTGTATTCTAGTAAATGAACGTAAGCGCCCATTTCGGCTATACTTCGAACATTTACCATCACAACGTCCTCCACCTCGGGATATTTTTCTTTGTAAAATCGACACGAGAGTACCATCTTGGCTGAATTTAAGAAAAATAAAAGATCGGATGCAGATATTTCCGTATAGAAGGAAAGCTTTATTTGGATTCAATATGAGCGGCTAGTTTCATCGGAAGTGAAAGGTTAGGATGGAGGTTAGATTGAAAAGAGGAATTAAATTTATGAAAGTACTATCGCTCGTCATACCTGATTGTTACGACAGATATATCTATAGCTGGAACGCTTATTTACACTATTTGGGGTCACTTATTACAGCACAGGTGTACTTAAATATGTCAACAATCCATGCGGAATCTTGACTTTAATTCAGAAGCAGGCTGACGAAAGAGAGTAGTAGAGGTTCTCAGCCATAACAATTATACCAGTGACTTCTCGAGACTGATGCTAACTAACCCATAACTGTATTTCAATGTTGCAAAGCGATGCTAATAACGGCGAAAATGAAAGCGAGCGAAATGAAGAATTTGTCGACAGATACTAATGAGATAAAAAACAACGGGTTATAGGAACTTTCGAAACTTTGGAGATTGAGATGTAAATGTTAAGGCGGTTAATCATTTGAATTATTTCAGGTAATTCGTTTTCTGAAATGGGTGCTGGTGCTTTCTGCGCATGAATTCATATCGGAGATTCGGGGGAGAACAGCGATGCTTGACAAAAGTTGAAACGTCGAGAGTTGGTTCAGTGACATCTAGGCGGCCAAAGGGTGAATTATTATACACCCACTTTAAGTTGGCCGCAAGCTATCGTAGTCATATATATGACGAAAGGACCATGTATAAATCTGGCGGCCCGTACACGACACCCGGGCGTTTTCGAGACTGACAAGGCACTAAAGCAAGACTAATCCATACATAAATGGGGGGATTTACGATTTATGTCTACGATACGAATTTAATTTCGACATATAATTAAGTACGCTAGCGCGGCGAACTTCGCGTCAGTCATAAAACATGGATACAGTTTACCGTTTGACCGCCAAGATGTCGCTACGGCGGGACTCGAGGTGTCGACTTTTCTTCGAGTGTTTGCGCATCTTACCGCACATCTTCGCGCAAATGTCGCCGCCGGCATTTCTCGTCGCTTAGAAGTTGAGCTCTATTTTCTCATATAATAACAAACAAATTAGTTTCAATCAAAGTCTAATTCCAACACAATAAGCCACATTAAGTGCCTATGATGTAAATTACGCCAGAACAATGACACTCTCGTTTCATAAAAAAGAATCTTTCGCATGAGACATGATAGTACCGTGCGCAGTGAAAACGTTTCGAAATTCGAATACTTTTGATTCCGCAACTTTTGGAATACAAGACGTTCGAATCGCATTTTTAAATGGAAGAAGGAAAAGTGGAGATTTCGAATTCACATACGGAGGTCGTTTCTCTGATGAACGATGGCGAAGTGTCAATTACGTGCGCGAATTTGAACGATAATGGCAATGAGACTGGAATTCCCTATGGCGAGTGTACTCCTCAAAATGCATCGGAGAACAGGCCTATTGACAATTCGATATTTAACACAATCTCGAAAATTGTCAATCCTGCGGCAAAGGTATGTTTATATGCTCTTACGTGTTTAACCTATCTCCTCCTCGGCGACATAAAACACTTTCGGGTTCGATGATAAACGATGCAATTTTCTTGACAAATTTATATCAGATATTTGTTCGAGCTCTTTAAATAAAAGTTCAAGTTAAGTCTTGATCATAATACGAACAAATTCAGCATTTAATTTAATGTAAAACGTTAATGCAACTTCGACAAATTTCGAACGCTATTCCTAGACACTAGAAAGTTTCACATAATGTAAAAATGATATGCAATTGACTCGGCCAGTAATAAAAACTGTAATTCAATTTGGTTGACGTTTTCGACAAAATAAGAAAAGGACGTACCGCGTCTCTCTGAAATTCTCATCTTTCGGTCAAAAAGTGAATTATTTAGAAAAAAATTGTGACGATAAAGCGTAGCTTTTTTTCTCAAACTCATAATTGCTCGCACGATGCTTTACATTCGCTTAAAATCACCCATTTTCTCTTATTTTACCTACAGTTTCTTTACATCGTAAAGTTCTTTCCACAAAAGTTAAAATTTCATAAAACGCAAAATTATCGCGACTCGTTTTTCAATAAATCGGCGAATATCGAAAAATAATGTATCCGACACTCGGATCTTCATCGTTCCGAAAGAAATTTCGTCGAACGATATTAATCGATGAATATTTCTCCATTTTGTTTGGGCAGGTGCCGGAAATCCAAGATTTCAAAATCGTCAAACCGATAAGTCGCGGCGCTTTCGGAAAAGTTTTCCTTGGCTACAAGAAAACAAATCCGGAGCGAGTATACGCGATAAAAGTGATGAAAAAGAACGAAATGATACACAAAAACATGGCGTCTCAGGTAGTCATAGAGCGTAACGCATTGGCGTTGACGAGAAGTCCGTATTGCGTACAATTATTTTATTCGCTACAGTCGTTGAGTTGCATATATTTAGTTATGGAATACATGGTGGGCGGAGATCTCAAAAGTTTGCTGGGCGTTTACGGTTACATGGAAGAATCTATGGCGGCTTTTTATACCGCGGAAGTTTGTCTCGCTCTTGAATATCTTCATTCGCACGGTATCGTTCATCGCGATTTAAAGCCCGACAATATGCTTTTGTCGCACGAGGGTCACGTTAAACTTACGGACTTTGGACTTAGTAAAATATCGACGCTTCACAGAGACTTGGAAATTTCCGATTTGGTTAATTGTACACCGAGTCTTTGCGCTCGTACACCGGGACAATTATTGTCACTTACGTCTCATCTTTCCTTCGGCTCGGGACAAAAAAACACGAACGAATCGAATCATTTGGATTCCAGCGAACGAAGCAATCCGGCGGTCAATTTATTACCGGCGTTACAATCTAATTCCCATCGCGTACTTCATTTATCATCGAATTCAATGGGTTCTTCGACCACCGCGTCGGCCGATTATTCAAGAGTATCGGGCGTGACGCCTTTTCAATCCGCCGAAGATATCAAACTCGCAGCGGCGTCGGACGATGACAATAATTGCGATAGTACCGATAGTTTTCATACGTGCGAAGCTTCGTCGTTGAAATTAGCGAGTAATCACAGTTCCGAGAAGAACGAGGGGGATGAATCGACTCTAGAGGCTGATAATTCACAGCCTCATAATTACCCGGCCTCTCATACAACGCATACCAGTCCATTGAGTACATGCGCGAATTTATTCGTTCGCGGCACCAAGAGAAAACGAGGAGCCGCGTCGACGGGTTTGACGCAAGAAATTCACGTGATGGAATTAGACGGCGATTCAACCCCGAAGAGAAAGAATCGTGGTACCATATTTAATTGTAGAAGCCCCGTTGCGACGTCTCGAATTTCGGTAACTGCGAAGAAAGTCGTAAAATCCGACGACGAATCGCACAATGGCAAGAGCGATTCCGGTAGTTCGGGCGGTCGAGTAGCTTTTAGTACACCGGTATCCTCGATCAAGCAGAGAAATTATAGTAACGAGAAACTCGTCAAGGACGAAAGGCCTCTTGTAACGAAAACAACGAGATTCGATCTACCAGCGACCTCTGTGTCTCATTCGGCACCGGATGTCCTTCCGAACTCTGCGATAAAGGAGCATCATTCGCCTCAAGGAATATCACCGATAAAAACACCTGCTCCCTCCTCCGCTAACAATTATACACCTTATAGAACGCAAAAATCTGTGAGACGCAGAGCTCAGGCAGTCTTGAATCGTTCGGACGATCGTATACTCGGTACACCGGATTATCTCGCGCCAGAATTGTTGCTTCGTCAAGGTCACGGCTCGGCCGTTGATTGGTGGGCACTGGGTGTCTGCCTTTTTGAATTTTGCACCGGCGTACCGCCGTTTAACGACGATACACCGCAGGCGGTATTCGCGAATATTCTCGCTCGTGACGTACCCTGGCCCGAGGGTGAAGAAGTCATCTCCGAGGCTGCCACGCACGCGATAGATTCTCTCCTGACGCTCGATCAAAATCTACGACCTACGGCCAGCCAAGTTCGCGAAATGAGCTTTTTCACCGATTTCCCATGGAACGAGCCGCTCAAAGCAACTCCACCTTTCATTCCACAACCCGATGATAACTACGATACGTGTTACTTTCAAGGTAGGTTTGTGGAACATTCGGAATGTTTTTTTTTTTTTTTTTTTTTTTTTTTTTATAGAGAACTTTCGATGTATTTTCAATTTATTTTAGTTTTAAATGTGATATAGGTTATGGTTCGTTTTTGAGGGCGAGAGAGATCAAAATGCGACTCGTAAATTTTACGGGCGAGGGATTAGGGTTAATTCTTGCTACGATTCTGCGTTGGCTAATATAAAATTCATCATAATTTATTGTGCCATGCCGGAGAATTTACGAATCGCGTTTTCGATGTGTTGTGCGGCATGTAAAACTATGTCGGCGAAGTGAAAAATTAACCTCGCAACACACTACAGACTTTAATATGTTTTCTTTCATGGATCGAATGTTACGAGGCATGTTTCAATCGGTCATAAATTCTAAATATTGAAGTACGCAGAGATTTATGAAAAATTAAGCGAATTTTGTACGCACATTGTTTGGGTTTAAAGCTTTCAGCCTTTACCGCCAGGTTCGCACAAACCTTCCTTAACCTTGACGAGTAACCTTTATGTTTTAGCGAGGAATATCCTGCAGCACCTCAATGTCAGCAATTGCGACACCTAGTCCCGAAGAGATCGTACAAAAAACAAAAAAAAAAGCAAAGAAAATACACTTAGAATCCGGAATACACGAAATTGCGACGATCGCACACGAAATTTTGTCAACATGACGAATTATTTACGATGTACAATATTTTTTTATACACGTCGGTTATTTATAGTAATATAAAACAATTTCTTACGCTTTGTAAACGTCGAAGTTTTTCATCGCCATTGCTTTTTTCTTCTTTCTCCGTCCGTCTATTTCGCAATTATCTCGATACAACTTGTTTACAACGTTAAAATTAATGAGGCGGTGAGCGAGAATTTATGTGGTCGCGTATATGATGATCGAAATCAAAGTAACGACCGACGAGTCTTCCACGGCGAGCTAACTAACTGCAGCCAGTCGTTTATTTGAGATTTTTATTTATCCATGGCAGAAAGTGGGTGACCCTCGTGTAAACGCCCGGATATTGTCCTTTGCCGCATCCTATACCCCAGCTAACGATACCAACTTGAGTCCATCGACCATCGTTCACCATCAAAGGTCCACCACTGTCACCCTGTGAGAAGTAATACATCGAGGATATAAAATAAACATTTGTACAACGAGAAGGAAGAAGCGATCGAAGGAAGAAGAGATCTTTACCGAGCACGAGTCTTTCGCAGCGAGTCCAGCGCACAGGAAGCTATCGACGATTCCTCCTGGAGCTGCACTTCCGTACTTAACTTTGCACTCTGGGTTCGACCAGATTGGAATGGAGACTTCTTGGAGAATAGCCGGCTGCGGACCACCTGAAACAATTTTTTCACAAGTAAAAATCGTTTTATCTTTTTCTTCAATTTTATTTATACTCAATTTTAAATTCTCTTACTTTCTCTCAACGAGCCCCAACCGATAACAGTGGCTGTTTTGCCGGAATAAAGCTGCGATCCACTGGGCAGGCAGATCGGTCTTATAGCTTCTGTGAATTCGACAGGTTCGTTCATCGTCAGTACAGCTACATCGTTGTAAAGTGTTCTTGGATCGAAGCCTCGATGTCGTACAACGCGTTTGATTCGTCTCTCGACGTGACGTACCTCGCTGTTGGTCTTGATATTATAATCACCCAGGCGAACAGTGAGTCTCGCCACGTCCCACGAGTTCATGCTGAACGAAACGAGAACAAAGACAAAAAATGACAAAACGAAATATCATCGCGTCACCTTAAAGATTTTTGTACCGTTACAATGGTACCTTGTATTCCCATTACCATTCAAAGTATTTTCGGGCTTTCTGAATTCATTCGGGCTAAGAAATCTTTAGCCCAAATAAATTCGGAAAGGCTTGGAAAGAAGGTGTGTTTTGAAACTCAACGTATGCTTTGTCATAATCTTCGCTTTGCCACGGAACGTGACGTTTGAAACGATGAGAACATTTTACCAAAGTTTTAATTTATAGTTTTTCTTCATCCCCAAAATTATTCTGTAATTTATTTCTTATGCCTCCGTTGATATCAGATTTTCTGATAAGAGATCGTGAAAAATAAAGACAATCGACTAACTTCGCAACGCAGTGAGCAGCGCTTAGTATGTGCCTGTCGTCGATGAGGGAGCCACCGCATACTTGTCTTCCGGCGTTGAAGAGAGCCGCTATCCACGGCCATTCGCCAAGATCGGCACTCTGACCACCGACAATACGTTCTTGATCCTGATTACCATTCTTGGCGCCACATTCACTGTTATTTATCACGGCTACCGATGTCGTCTGCAATGGTTTCGTAGTCGTTGCACCAGGCCACCAGCCTGGTTTTTTCGTTGGCCACGTGGTGGCGCTGGGCTTCTTCGACGTGCTAACGAAAGGTTTCGCTTCCGTCGTGATGACTGTAGGATCCGCCGCGGGAGGGTGGGTCGGTAGCGGTGGTATCGTGTGGTAAGGAGGATGAGTTGGTAACGGTGGCGGCCAAGACGCCGGTACTTGCGGCTTAAACCCTGTTGTGTCAACTGGATCGTACACGTCATCCGTCTGTGAATGAATTTTTATTTATTATCTCAATCATCTTTGAGCTCTTCGTCACGTGTGTCAGTGGAATATTTCACTTTTTTAATCTTTTAGCTGCGGAAAAATTTCAGTACAAATCGACCTCTTATAAAATGCAAAATTTACAAGTAAAATCACTGGATATCTCAGGTAGAGTGCCCGATCCGACTGCTGGTCGATATATCGAACAGCCACGGAGGCAACGTATAGTGCAATGTAAACAATTTGTCTCATTTGTCATGAAGGTTTGAGAGGGTATTTCTATGTAATTTCACGCGCTGAATATGAACAAAAATAGTTAAATTCCCACAGACAGCCTTGACCTTGAAAATCTCTATTTCAAGGTCAAATTTAATTTCTAGTATATAAGCCAAGTTTTGAGAAAGTTTTCGTACGTAGTTTGATGCTCCGAATACGTGAAAAACATAAACAAAATTCCGCAGGCACTCTTGTTATGTAGATCGTTGATTTAGAGGTCAAATTTCATTTCTACCACAAACGCAGCAAGCTACTGCCGCATCTCCGGAGATATCAAGAAATATTCTGACATTCGCTCTCAGCGTGACTCAGGATCAACAACGTGGACGTGGCGAAAATGATTCAAAACTTATTCAAAACATCAAATTTTGCCTAAAAACATTAAATATTTTGTGCCTCTTGCTAGTGTGGAATCGATAAATCTATCGGGCCATTAATCTCCATTAGTCAGAACACGTAAAAATACTCAGAGGCTGGGAAACACTTAACGGTGTTTTCTTTTTCTCTATTTGTCTCAACGTTTTACAAAATCAAACGTTGGCTCGATTAGTTCGATTTTAAGGCAAAATACGCGCTCTATCGTTCTCGTTTACTTCTCGTTTATTCTTAAAGATCGGAAGATACCTCTTTTTGGAAACAGGTAATGGTCATTGATTTATTTGTATTTTACCTGAGAATCCTCGATTACCGGACCACCTCCGATCGGTGAGATTGGTGGATTTTGCAGAGGATTACCGGCGCAACATATACCGAAAGCCATACGACCATCGTCTCTGATGAAGCTGCAGGTGTCGTAGACACCAAGTACCCAACCGTCTAGCGCTCCCAGGTCGGGAATCTTGAAGTACGGATAACACTCCTTGAAGGTCGTGCAATGTCCTACTTCGCCCTTTGATGTGAGACAAGCGCCGCTTAGAGCTTTCTCGCTCCAAAGAAGTCCTCGACTCTCCCTTGTTTGCGAAAACTTGTCTACGCTCTCGGCAGCTTTAGGGAAATATATTTATGCAATTGTTTAAATCTTCGTTTTATATCCACGGCGGTTGAGCGTGTTACGTTTTTACAACAATATTTTTTCGTGATGATTGAGTCGTAGATAGTTTTTCACTAATACTAAGGTACGTCGCAAAATTCTCGACTTATGATTTTTTCACCAATTGGTAATATCTTGGTAAATTTTCATTCCTACTTGTAATTATAAAAAAACGACAAACTTTAGTTCTTTTTATATCTTGGTAGAGAAAAATGATCGCAGATTGGTTTGAAAAATCAGACACAAAACTGCAAAAGCATTTTTCCAACAGAGGCCAAGCTTTATCGGCTCCATAATTTTTGTTCGTGTTTAACAGGTAAACAACAATATTACTACTAAGTTATTTTGAGCAACTCCCCGTAGGTTTCTAAATTTCAGAGATTTTTCAGACACAAATGCTTTAACACTACAAAACTACCGCAAGTCCTATAATCTCACTCGATACAAATATTGCTTTTTACCAGATAGTAAAAAATAATATTTGTGGTCAGATGATCCCACGAGTAAAGTCTTTAAAATTAAAATTGACGATACCGTCATTCGTGCAAAGCATAGAAAACAGAAGATAATCGTTGGTAAATCGTTGAATAATCGATCTCGCGTACGATCAACAATTCCCGCTATATAAATGATCCAACCAAAATCCAGTAACCACGAAAATCTCCTGATTCCCATCGATCTGTGTTTTTGGCTAATTTCTCGAATTCTTTTCAGAATTATTATTTTTTTTTTGGATGACTAAAGCAGCTTGGTAATACATCAATTATGATCTTCACAGAAGCGCTTTCTCTGTCTATATCCGTATATTCGCTACCGTGTATATTTACCCGGTATCGAACCAGGACGCGTCAGAGATTCGTGCCCCGAATGCGTAAAGATCGTTCGCATTATTCCGTCGAGCTTACGACACTGGTTTTTATTTAACACAAACCAATGTCGTGTGTTACTTCGGTAATGTATGGTTCTCTCTTTCTCGTATCTTATCCGGTTTATAATACGTCCTAATTCAATGGATGAAATTCTTTCGTACATAACTATATCACATGATAGAATTTTAACGACATTTTTATCGCGATGATATATTTTTAATGAGAATCGATCAATTGTTAATGACCTGTCCCACGAATGGAAAAATTAATAGATGTCTATATTTACATTAACACATTTTTACGCTTTGTTTCAAATATCGTCTTGAAAGTTCTACCACGAAAATAATTGTACAAACTAAAAGTCAATTAAGCACATTTTTTTCTCCTGTTTTGCACATTGTTAGCAAGACTCACCTTCGACGACGACCGTGTCATCATCGTCGTTCCGGGTTACAGCCTTGATCGGATCGACGACGTAGTCAAGAACGAGAAGAAAAGTCACCAACAGCTTCAATCGATTATCGAGTCGCACGGTCATCGCCTTGCACCGTAAATCTCTTCACCATACACGAGAAAACAAACAAGTGTGATGAACGACGAAACGTATTTCACGAAAACCGATCGATCGCCGAGTTCAAACGGATCGACTTTTTTGTCTCGTCGAGGTCTTCTTGCAAGGTGGTCTCTTGCAGAGACGTGCACTAAGCCGTCGAACTGCTGGCGCTCGATCTTATAACGGGCTCGCCCTTCTCCTGGCTCACCTGTCTCTCGCTCTCTGCCCCCAGCAGGTTCCTCCGGGACGTTTTGCTTCTTCTTCTTCTTCTTCTTCTTCTTCTTTTTCTTCTTCTTGTTCTTCTTCTTTCGTTTCTTCCGTGCATTAATATCTTCGCAGGAAGTTTCTGCTCTTTTAGCGTGCAAACATTGTCGAGCTGAACAGTGAAAGGAAAACACAGCTGCACTTTTCGAAAAAAATATCTCACGATTGAAAATTAATAAAAATAAAAATCTGATAAGAATTGGCCCGTTGTTTCATTCGCATAAATCGCACAATTTATACATTTAGTTTTTCAATTATTGTTTCGTTTATTTCGAAAATATTCTTTTTATTGTTTCGTCTACGTTTGTCATCCCTGATAAGCTTTCTTCGAAGGTAGAGCCATGATACAGGTATAATATATAAAACTATTGAGTTGAATTGAGAACGAAGATAATAAATTTAAACAAAAAAATTAGAAAAATTCGATTACCCTATTCACGCTTGCTCTAACGTTATGATCCCAATATTCAACTGTATTTAAGACCTACTGGACAGTAAGAGTCTCATGATAATTCGACCATCAGTTTTTAAATGGTATCGGAACAGGCGAACATTTTTTTAATTGCCAATTGTCGTTTAGTGCCGATTAAATGAGCAACAAAAGTCATTTTTTCACAAATCACTCTATACATATGATTTTCATCTCAAACAATGATATGATTAACACATTTACTAAATTTCTAGACCAAAAGGAAAGTTTACTGCTCGTCGCTAGTGAACGGTACAACACTTATCGGGAAGAACTCTTCAGCTTCCTTCTGTAGTAAACAACTTAATTATATTTAAAATATTTTTTTCCAGAAGTACAGAAGAGATCGATTCTTTCACCAATGTTTGTCGCTCGATACCTAGAACTTCGGATAACGTTCAATTCTAGTGAACCAACAGCAAAAATGACTAAGACAAAAAAAAACCCCATGAGCTTGGAATGATCCATTGCCCGAGAGTTATTGATTCATCGTTCAATATGTAAATTCATAAAGTCTATAAGATCGGCATGGAATCGATTAATCTTAATCGGTTCAACGGATCGAACTTAATGGACTCGGAAAGAAGAACATTAACATAATAGACATCCCAAAGCATGAGCGACAAAGAAGACGGGAGAGAAAGAGACTAGTCAAAACGGTGCGCAGTGGTGAGTGCTTGTGGCGAAGAGGCCCCGATGTGCGTTCGATACGAGACTCCTGCTACCGGTGCTACCGCGTCGTTGGCCTTGGCGAAAGGCCCGGGGAGATTGCGAGAGCGCGTTATAATACAAGGACGGCCGTGAACTTGCTCCTCATGGAGCTGTAGAATCCCCTTGAAGCCGGTTACGCTCACCATGAAGACGTTGCCTCGTACGTTCCGAAGTATGTGAGAAACTTGAATGTATCTTGGACAGCGAGGTCCGCGCGCGCGTCCAAGAAAAACGAACAAACTTGAGGATTAAAGGTGAATGCCTTGTTTGTTGATGCATTTTTCTGCAAAGTACGATACGCGCCGCGTTATCGATTGAGAGAACACGAGGAACTCGTCAAACCGGACTCATGGGGACCGGGAGAGAGCCCAAAATATCCGAGAGAAGATACTCGCCGAATCTACCTGTAGGGACGACAGGATCGTCCTTCGAGACTTTGAGTGTTCCCTCTTTACCATACAAAGCATCTCGGAGGGTTCTTTGCCCCGCGTCGAGAATTTCTTCTTTTTATTCTTCGTTGATTTGGATTTTAGGCTGAATGCCAGGTAGCGGTCATAGTGGTATTCATCCCCACCGGTAGATGGCAGCACACGGCGATCGGACGTTTTTTGGACAAATTGGTGAACAATTATTCAAGCGTTTGATTGTAATTGGACGAAGGGTCGAAGATAGAGAATTGGAAGATTAACAATTGACAATGATATACGAAACGACGGTGATAACAGCGAAAGCATGTTGAAAATTTCATCGTTGCTAGCGGGGAAGTCCTTTACGTGCGTTAATTCAAGCCAGAGACTTTTCGCACAGAGCGTGGTGTTTCTCACGCGATCGAAACTCGTTATTCCTTCGCACGCACGCTGTAATAAAACATTAATAGTCGCACATCTCGGGGTTTGATTATATAGATACGTGTTCGCGGAGACGAAGTAGACGAGAGTCAGGACGCAGACGACGGCTACTCTTCAATGAACAGTTTAGTTTCGTATCGTCTCTCTGAGTAGTGTACGTTAGAAGCAAAGATGGGGGACGTGTGGCATGTAGTTATTACGCAGCTATCTCGCTGACTACTTCACTTTTTTTGTCTCTATTCGCTTTCGCTGCGTCTTCCATCGACCAGCCGATCCTTTGAGCGGTCGTCGCACCAAGAACAAAGGGACATTCCAAACCTTCGTCAGCCACACGTCGCCTATCCGTACGTACGCGCGAGTGCGATGCCAACTAGCGGTCAAACAATGTACTATCTGTTCCGAGTCTTTTTCTCCTTGAACGCAGGCTGTAAAAAGCGTCAGCTATGCCCAGAGGTACCCGTTTGGATCACGTTAAGGCTTTCTTTTATCATTTAGAAGATTGTTTTATATACATGATGTCTTACAAATCTACCGTTAAGACACAGTATTATAGGTTATAGATGTTCATTAACTGCGAGTGAGATAGTTGCAAAAATCGATTCGTAAAATCGTCCAATGGGCATAAAACTTTGCTCAGTTATTCTTGCCATGATTCGGTATGTGTTGAGCAAAATTTTATCTCGATCGATCGCGCGATACTAGAGATATTGCGAATTCCATTTTCGAAGTGGTCGTAGCGTGTGATCTTACGAATTCACGCCGCCATGTTGTTATCCTGCGCAGTAGCATGCGCATTCGTTTCCTTCCGACCTCGATTTATAGTTTGATATCGTACATTTTTATCGACCCATTTGAACCACCCAAATCGGTTTTCAAAGCCCATAAAATCCGAACAATCCAAAATGAAACCATGATTTTCTTTCTGTACGGAAAATTCATGATCGACATAGGCCGTTAGAGGTTGAAAAGCGATTAAAATTGATCGGAATGCAAGATATCATCAATTTTAATAGGTATCGTCAAAGTATCGAAAAACCTAATCTAAAAAGTTGAAGCCTAATTTCCGGTTCGGACCTAACCTACGATTCATCAGGAGGGTAAAAATCAAATTGTCCCGGATAATTGCGAAAGGCGAACTGAAATTTCCTGCTGATTAAGAATATTTCGCTATTATTTGCGGTATCTCAAAAACTCTAGGAGAAAAAAAAACCAAAAAACAAAAATTACATTTCACCCACTATAAGCGATCTAATCACAATAACATTATACTCGATGTTTCGTTATGTTGGTGATATCAACTTCGTTTATCGATCATACGATGTATAAATAACAAAATAGTCGTAACCGTTACATCTACCCTACTTGCATCGATTCCATAGCCATATGTAGATCATGGATTATGTCTCGGATCTATCCGTTGAGTTCGTTGATGGACCCGTTACTATAGTACAAAAAAAACCTGGAATATGATTATTCATGAATTTCGTAGGTGTTCTTGGAAACTTGAGCGTCATTCGCAATTCAGAAACGATGAATACGATTATCACCACGCAAATTTCTCTACGAAGATCACATCTCGAGTTGGCAGAGCACTCGAAGAGCTTTGAACGAGTTAACGCTCCGAGTTAAGCGACGACGTTGAACCCTCAAACGGTTCGTCGAACTGCGTGGAATCGAGCAAGATAAAAATCTCGTTCGCTTCAGGTTTTCGAGCTTTTATTAGTCGTTCAGCGATTCGTTAAGCCGAAGGACAAAATCCTGCGGTCGTGAGATCAACATTTTTCGGAGGAACCAAATATTGTCATTTGGAACAATTTATAATCTGCCGATAAGTTTTAATCAGCCCCTGAGTACTAGGGGTGTATTTTTTATTTTTTTGTTTTTATATTTTTTTCTAGATTCTGAGAAATCAACGACATTTGATTTGGAATAATTAACTATAAGTCGTTTTAGGATCGGTGACCTTGCCAAGGTCAACAAAATAATCGCACCGTTTGACTTGAGCCACGCGTTAAATAAGTCAAAATAAAATACAAATTCGGCGAGTTTAGAATTTGTCAAAAATTTCAGAATTAAAAAAATGTATTTATCTTTTGAGTAGCGGGAGTGACGCGAAGTGTCTCGTACAAGTTCGATTTTATACGAGTCAGTCGTTAATGGGAATTCTTTTAACATTTTCGATAATGATACATGAATTCTTAGCGACAAGGAACAAGGAGTCCAGAAAGATTTTAGTTTATACAGACAATAGGCTTTTTCTTCATCCGAAATTTTTATCTTGTAAAATAATGTTCAACGAATTCATCGAGCTTCGTCAGATTACGTTAAACAATTTGCCAATCTCTCGTTTACTTAAACAACGAGGTCATTGTTTTTCAGGTATTCCTTTTTATCAAAAACCGTCCGTTCGAAAATATAATAATATCATTCTTGGTTTAATTATCGTTTTTCACTTTTCATTAAATTTTTTGTTTTCGTCTCGATATAATTTAACGTTTTTTTGGGGGGAATATATATGAAATATTTTCTTTAAAAATTTAATAGAAACGTATCAAAAAAATTCTATTTTTTTTAAATTGATCTATTTCGAAAAATATAAAACGTAGTGAAAAAAAATGCAATGAACTGAAAGTATTCATTTTCCATAATCTTTCCAATCGAATTGTCATCGTAATATTCTGATACCTGTAATTTCAAATTTTCGGTAAAAAAAACGAAAAACTCTCTCAGACATTCCAGCCAAATTTTGAAAAAAATCATAGAAAACGAACATTCCTGTCCTTCGTAATTTTGGTTTACAACGAGTGTTTTTTTGCATCCCTCCTTAAAAAATAAAGAATATTTTTGAAAATATTCAAATGGAAGGAATGAAGAATTTTCTAATAAAAAAATCGAGATAATAATTCATGAATGATTTTTTTGACGTTAGAACTACAAACTGACAAACTGTCGAAATCTTCCGAGTGGCCTGATCGATAGAGAATGCTGTTTTTTTTCTTCAAACGATTCGACGTCTTCTTTTTTTTATAACCGCGGTCAGTGGCACTTCCAGACACTTTCAAGGAAGAGATTATTCATTATCTTCCTTTTCTTCGCCTCGATACGCTCGGCATCAGCGAGCACGGTGTGTGCGAGTATCAAAGCCTAAATTCGCAGTTCGAACGCGTACCTGTGCACGTGAGAGGCGAGGCAATGTATATTACATATATATCTATATATTCTTGCATTAAATCGACACACGACGTGTGTTTTATAGTCGGATAATTTATTCGCGTATGCTCGACCTAGGAATGTTTTCCGCGACGGCTCGAGCTTGTTCATGCTCGAACGAAAAAAAATTCTAAAATAGACCGAATACTTTTTTTTAACGAAAATCCATTCTAAAACAGTGGTATTTTTTTTCGAAGATAAGAATAATTCGAAAAACGAACGGATATATATTTGAAACAAAAATTCTAAAATAGACCGAATACTTTTTTTTTAACGAAAATCCATTCTAAAACCGTGGGAATTTTTTTTTTTCGAAGATAAGAATAATTCGAAAACCGAACGGATATGTATTTTAACCAAAAGTTAAAAAATCGTGTGTACAATCTTTTGCAATGGAATACAAATTTTCAAAATGGATATTTTGTTCAATCAAAAACAAAAATCCCTAAAAGCGAAACGATCTTTCTCAAAAAAAGAAAAGTAGTAATAAACAATTTAGTTTGATCCTAAATTGGCTTTCTACGATTAAAAAACTAATTAAACAATTAACAAAAAGAACGAATGATGATAATTTATAAAACGTACTAATATAATATTTATTGTAGTAATAAACATCGTTAATAATATAATATCACCTCTGGCACAATCTCACGATGGCAAGACGTCGCGACAAATTACGAAAAAAAAAAAAATTACATCATTCGAAACACTTCGTTTTTTTTGTCGTCACTCATTTTTTCCCCCCTTTCTTTCATCTAATCCTCGTCGTCCCTCACACTTCGTCATAATTAAATACGCTCATCGTGCACTCACTCGTTCGCGTTCGCGGCGACATAGCGCGAACGCGCGGGCGACGAATAAACAAACAAACAAACAAAATATCTATAAAAGTTTGTGGCTGAGGGTCATGGATGTAATAAAAAAAAAGAAAAAAAAACGATCTAAAGAATGTCTAAGCCTACGTTGTGGATCTCGTGCGCGTTTCTCTTTTTCTCTCTGGCGTTTTTCTTTTTCCTTCGTATTTCTTTCTTTCATTTTTCTTTTATTCTCTCTTTCTTCTTTTTTCATTCTTTTTTATCCATACGGTTGTTGGATCGTGCATACGCGTACGGATTAACGGTAAGAGAGGAAAAATCGAGCTCGTCGAATTTCTTTGAAGCTTCTCTCGCTCGTGGCACCGAAATTAAGCCCTCACCCCCGAACGCGAGTGACAAAACAGCGAAGAAGGAACGAATTTTTTGTTGTTATTTCAATTCGAAGAGAACAAAAAAAAAACGAAATTTTAATCCGTGAGGGTATTTTTATCATTGAATGAAAAATTAATGAATTTTCACGATTTGGCGAAAAAATCGTAAGATCAAAATTTTTGAACAATCGACTTTTTTTAAATATTAATTTTGATCCCTCACTCGCTCGCTCTCTTTCGGCCCTTCTCTTTTTGTCTCTACTCGTCTCTTACCTATTACCTTCGCACTGTCTAACTCGTCTTCTTTCCGTTATTTTTTTTTATCTTTACTTTTCACTTATCTTTCAATCCTCGCTCTCGTCCGCATGGTATAAAAATAACAATATACGTAATTACGTAGGCTCTACTCAATAGAATCAAATAATAGTTATAATATCTATATGCTGTTTCTGCAATAAATGTAACAAAATATAGTTATAATCAATAATAATATGCATTTTACAAGCGTATTTTGATCGTTGCTTTGATATCGGTACGACATTGTTTTTTTTCTCTTTTTTGTTTCCTTCATTATGCTTAAAACACTAATTTACCCGGTTTGGATGGGTTTGTCGATGTTTTTTTTGTCACTGGTTCTCTCTCTCTCTCGCTCGTTCTCTCGTTCTCTCGCATTTAACAAACTAGTCTATAAAAAAATTGTTGTATATGTATATATATTACGCAAGTTTTTTTTGTTTTTTTTTCTCGTAAAAAAGGCAAGTATTAGCATATGCCAGTTGTGAAAAAATTCATCGTCTCGTTACACGCCAATGAAACGTTTTTCTCTTTTGGGTATGCGGAATTTCTTTTTACGTTCTGTATTTTAAGCGGGTTCGGTCGATCAAAATCTAAAAACAACGAAAATCATTATTCGTATCGGAGATACTGAGGATTATCATTTTTTTCAAATACGTATTGCAGAGAGTTTTGAAAATATTGATCGAATAGAATTTCCTCGATAAATTTATCATTAATTGTTTTTTTTTGTATTCGCAATTTATACGAAAATATTTTGGAATTCGACATAATTTTTTGACAATTTTATCTTTGTATTAAAAATTTACGAAATTGCGAGCTTTTGACGTTTTTAAAACTAGAAATTCGGAGATAAAGACAATTCTTACAAAATTTATAGGTATTCGTAAAAATCTGAAAATATATTTTAAAAGTCAAATTTCGTTGGACAATGTTTTTTCGATCAATTTGGATAACAACTTATTCGTATTATTCTTAATGAAAATTGACGTTTCTAATTATCTTTAATATTCGATTTTTGCTGAGATGCGATGAAAACTATCATAATTTTTCATTTTTGTCATTTTTTTTATATGAAACATGAAAATATGATAATGACTTTCCCTTGTGAAATTTGATTAAAATTTTACACAATTATCGATCGTATCTTCAGTTAAATCGTCGATAATAAAAATTCCTAATTTTTGGCACGCACGTGTCATGTCGATCGAACCTTTTTAAAGAACACAAGCACGTATGAGAGAATAATCGTTTCATCCCTTCTCGGTGAAATATTACAGTGGATACATTTTAATTATGGCAATCACTGAGAATTATCTTAAGATGCTTTTTTCCCGTCTTTTTCTTTTCAATGACACGTTTGGCACGGACGATGCATTCTTTCGTTATTTCTTAATTCTTTAACATTGTCGTTTTTTTCTTTGCCAATTCGTGGCAATTTTTTCAGATCTGAACGACAACACATGCACACACGTTTCTTGCATCACTACTTAAACTATATTTTCTCTCTCTCTCTCTCTCTCCCTCTCACTCTTTCTCTGGTTTTAAACAGTTTTTTAAACTATAAAAAAATGGGGGACGGGGAAAAGTTTTGAGATAATTAATATATGCATCTATATATATATATAAATGTCGTACGTGTACGGTTATTAATAGATATAATATAATAATAACGATGAAACTTAAATCAATTTTGATTGATTTACCTACAAGTGATTCTTGATGGGAGATCGTTCTAAACGACCGACGTTGACGATAATCGAGACGTCCGCAAAGGACTAAATTGACTCGATTATAATTAACTTTGCTTTTGATAATAATACAAGTACCAGTTCGCCTTGGGAAACGTTCGTTCCGATAGCTTTTTTTCATTTTTCTCCTTTATCTTCATCTTTTTCTCTACCGCTCTCGTTCGTGGAATTTTACTTTTCCATTAATTTGACAAAAAAAAATTAATTTTTCCTTTCTTATTTTTTTCTCAAGCAAATAACGCTCTTTCTTTCTCTCTGTCTCTCTCATTGAAGATAATCGTAATTACCCCTCTTATTACTCAGGATTTTTGCAAATCTTTCGCTTGCCCGAATATACAGGACTACGCGCCAAAAAAAAATACCTATCTACTTTCTTAAAAAATAGAAAAAAAAATCTAAAAATGACGTTTAGGACGATCGAACGCGAATTTCGAATTCGAACAACGATCAACGATCGATCATTCACGTTTTTCAATATTCCTCGAGACAAATTTCTTTCTTATTTCTTCGCGGAAGAGTTATTATTGCGAATCAAATGAAATAAAACAAAAATAAAAAAAAAAATAAGAAATATAAACACGAATTTTTGTAATTTCGCGTTCGTTCGTCGCTCGTACCCTTACGCACTATGTACAGAATTCTTTCTTTTTCATTTCTTTTTTGTCTTTTCGATTAATTACGATAAGGAGGGAAGCTCACGTGTTGGCGACCTCGTGAACGTGTTGCGAGTGCCCGTGCGCGTGCGCGTGGCTGTGAGAATGCGAATGCGTTATCGCTATCGGGGACGGTGGCAATTGCGGCTGGACCGAAGGTAGCTCGATCAGCGTCACGTCGAAACCGAGCGTGACCGCGTCGTTCGGATCGTCCGGATCGCCGGGTGATCCTGGATTGCTCGGGTTACGATCGACGCTCTGCTCCGTGGTAGTTCTCGAGTGGCTCACTTCGAGAAGAAACAAATCCTCGTCCACGTAATAACGTATCATGTCGTCGTCAATTTTCGCTGTAATTCTGCAACAGCGTTGTCAAAAAAAAAGAAAAAAGAAGATTCATATTAATTCACCATTTGCGAGGAAATGAAAAATTTTCAACGTATGTAGATTATCATTTTTGTTTGTGTCGGGCTCAGAGTTTTTATTGTCGATCGGAATGCGCACGATTGTTTTTTCGTTTGTTATATTTAGAAGGGTTGTGTTACTCAAGAGCGACCGGAAGATTGCGTACGCAGCGCCACGCGGCCAGAAATAGAATTAAGAATATTTATCGACAGATTCGTGTGGAAAGCATGAGAGCAATTGGCGATTTAAAGTATGTTGTGGATTTGGGGCAATAAATTATTGAAATTACGAGGTGGAGGCTGCTGCACTCGCCATGATGCATTTTGCGGTGCGCCGTAAATTGATTTTATTGTGAATTCTAGACGCAACTTTTAGTATTTATCGCACGGTATACGGATTTGTGCCACTTTGGTACGTGTCGTCAAAAAAATTCGCGATTATTCGTGGAAAATCTGAGCCGTAATCTGTCGAGAAACTTTCGAAGCGTGATGTACGCACGTGCTGCCATATTGTATCGTGTGGTATGCGCAGTGCGAACTGCGCAGCGTAGTGGCTGTGTACCCATGCCGTGTTCATACTGTGCACTACATTAATTAGAATTCTCGCCACGAGAGGCGATACCGTCGATTAAAGACTATTAGTCAATTTGTCATTAATTTTTAATTATATTTATTTCGCAGAAATTTGAAACCGGATCAGGAAAAATTGCCGAAATTGGAGCGTCTACTGACAATTCACAAAAATTTGTAATGTTCATAAACTTCCAACAGTCAATAAATAAAGTAATCAATTTAATTAAATCCAATGAAATTAATGTATAACGTAGGCACACTCTATCCGAATAATTACCCAAAACGTATATTTCTAACTATTAAAAACAAATACAAAATTCTGACATAAACGCCACAACAAATAAATCAAAATGAAATCGAAGAACGAAGTAGCTGGATTAATAGAGGATAGAACCAAGCGAGAACACACAAATAGAATTAAATAAATCGAGCAATCAGGAAGAATGAAGATAAAGCGTGCAGAAGCGTGAATTGTGAAGGAAGAGTTAAGGAAGATTTGTTAGAACAAAAATGAAAAAAAAGATTACAAAAAGCGTCAGTATTTGTCATATCCCCTAACACATACTTCAAGCACTACGAATTTTGTTCGTTGTTGTTGTTTTTTTTATCGAACGAAAGAATAAATATTGTTTATTGATAAAAAATCAAATGAAATCGAATAAAAATACAAATAAGAAAACAAAAAAAAGAAAAAGTACATCGCTTCGCGTCCAAGAGGCAAATATAGTAAACGTACCCCCGAGAGAAATAAAAAAAGAAAACAAAAATAACAGATTACGGCCAATGTCACCGAGATAAATAATGTTTGTTTTTTTCTTCTCTTATCATGCACTACCAGCCGTGTGTGCATGCGAGGTAAAGATGACACTCTACTAAACTTACCCCTTTGTGTTTTTGCGATAGAGGTTATTAATACTCGAGGATGCAATTTTGTACTTTGACTCAATCTGTAAAATAAGAAAAAAAGTAGAACATTAGAATTCTTCGACATTGGCTTTGGCTCTTTACTTTTATTTTATTTTCTCTTTAATTAAAACTCTTTTTTTTTAAATTCTTTTTGTAAAATAAAATTGTTCACTTCCGGAACCTCTGTGTAAACCTCGTGTATGAATAAAACCACTAATATCTCGCAAAGAAAGACAACGAAAAAATAATAAAACACGCTTGCACCTGAGTGTAAAAAAACAAAACGAACAAAAAAAGAGTGAAAAAATTTCAAACGTTGTCATAAACACACGCGGAGTTTTTTCTTTTTTATCGATTTTTGTATTTTTCTTTTCTATTCAAAAAATCGATCTCGCATTCGTCGCGGTGTAAAATGCATCGATGCATTTTTGCATTTTAGGTGTTGTTTATTTTTTCTTTTTTTTCCGCGTCTGATTAACAGTCGTTCGATAACGCGAATAATTAATATTATTTTCATTTCGCAATTGCCAGTCCGTGCGATAATAATCGGATGGTCGAAGGGCGATTGGGTGGGTGGAATGTGAGACGGACGTCATGCTCATTAATAATTAATTAGCCAATGAAACAGTGCACGGATATTAATCACTTTTTAACGTTATATGCCGAGGTGCATGCATGGATATGTATATAAATATATATGTGTGTAATGGGCACATATATATAAATATATATATGTACAATAATGAATTCGTATTAGTGCACGTTGATGATGCTTGTTATATTCAGCATGATAAATGTTCCTTTTTTTATAGTTTTTTTTTTTAATGTTTTTGTTTTGTTTTTCTAATACAAATGATTCTTCAATTTCACGTGTTCACGTGCGACGCTCAAGCGGCTTCGACGATCTCGACGACTTACCGTGTCGTGAGGAGAAAAGTGGAGTTTTGACTGTAGCTGAAGGAAGAGGCACCTAAATTAAAATCGACTGCAACAGCCAGTAAATAATGTTACATTACCGTTTTTATAAAAACAACTCGATCCGTAGGTGCCGACGACAGAGCAGAGAATAACCAAATTTATTTCCAATGAATAATAAAAAAAAACGTCCGGACGAAAGTTTTTATACGCAAGAAGTGAAATTTGTGCAAATTTTTGAGACGACAGAGAGAATTTTTTTTTCTCAAAATTGATCAAGTTTTTTGCGATTAATTTTTGTTTAAATCCGAGAAATACGTAACTCTAGCGCGTCAACGCTCGAACAAATATTTTACTTAGGAAAAAAGAAAAGCGTTTGTAAAAACAAAAATTCATGGTCCAAAATTTGTCAAACAATTTGCACGTTTTCAAAAAGAAAAGAAAAAGAAATAAAAAATATCGAAGGAAATAATGAAAATTCCACTTTGCTCCGTGCTTGACACAATACACATTCGCATTGCATTTTTATCGAGATCGCGATTGTCTCTCGATCGAGTACTCGGCATCGCGAAAAGTTAGATTCGCGAAGGTGAACAAAAAAAGAACCGAGAGACAAAATAAATTGAATAAAAATACTCACAGCATTGAGCAATCCTTGAACAGTGGGTGGCGTTACGTGAAGCGGCGTGTAAACGTCCTCGGACTCTTGTCTGACGTAGAGCATGACGCGATCCTCAGCTTCGTTGCCGCGCAAATGTTGTTGCTGTTGTTGCATGTGAAGTCGATTGCCCACGCCGGAAACGATCGTGCCGGGCTGCGAGCCGAGATTGTTCTGTTGCACGCTCTGAAGTACCGTACCCTGAAGCTCTTGCACTTGCATCAGCAGCGAGTCCTTCTTATCGTGCAACGGGCTCATATTGTCGGGTGGAAAATGATTGTGAAACTTCAATGCCGGTAAACTCGGTCTGCCGCAAGAGGGGTACGGGCTACTCGCCCCGGTTTTAATTCCACCCCCCTCGCCATTGCTCAGCGACGATGTGTCGGTGTCGCCTCCGCCGCCACCACCTCCGCCTCCATAGAATCCCGACAGTTCCATCGTTGAGAACTGAAATATTATATGACGACGTTACGTTTACGTTACATTTGGGGGAGCATTGATATGTGCGCTAGTTTGCGCATGCGCGTATGCATGCGCGTGGGAGTGCGCCGTGCGGACGGGCGGCGTAGGTGGGCTTCTGCGCGTGCGCGCTCGCTTGGCCGCACGCGCAGTCCCGCTCGGGAGTGGGGCCGTCCGATGTCCGCGCATGCGCGTATGGCCGTCGGACGGAAATTGCTCCATTCGATTACATTTTAAGGCATTTTTAGATATTTCACGAATCTGTCTTATACGAATAGACGGCAAAATTACGAGGGCAAGATTTTTTTTTCATAATTCTCGTACGTTAAATATGAATTGAAATTAATTTTTTCGTTGCTATTAGAAAATATGTACTTACTTTGTCAATGGCATGTTCGGCAGGCGGTGAGAAAAGTACAGGTGGTTTGTGAAGATCCGCCATCGAGTAAAACTCGCTTCTTTCTGTAACGGAGTGATAAAGCTCGTCGAGCTTTTTCCTTCCTGTCGCAGTCATTTTTCTCTTGGCCGCTCGTCTTTCCTCGTCTCGCGTTTTTCTCTCGGCACCCTTGAGTCGAAGAGAAGAAAATCATTTACATAAAAAATACATTCGGAAGCGATAACTCAGGATCGTTTATCGACCATAATAATCAAGTACGACGTACCTTGTCGCAGAAAACTTTGATCTGGCAATAACCACGATGCGACGGCGGTGTATAAGAGTGCGTGTGAGGAGGTGGCTCCTCGTACGTGTCGACTTGAATGTGCAACGGCAAACCCTTGACGCCTTTTTGACTCGAAAAGTCTGTACTCAGACATTGCACTGCCACGTTTATCTATGCAAAAATTAATTTATTTAAAAAAACACGCTAAAAAACATAAATATTTATTAATCAACGAATATCGATCATGATTTTCGTTCGTAGAGTTTTATTTTTATTAAATAATTAATAATAAAATATTCAAATAATTTTTTTTTAATAATTTTCACCTTTGCCGAGGACTCGAGAGGATTCCAATAAACCGCTATTGCATTATGAGCGACCTCCTCGATGCAACCGACAAGACCAACGCTGTTTTTCGTATCTGGAATAGGCAAAAAAAACATTTTTATCCTCAATTTTTTAAATTCGTTAGATAATTAATAACGTTAATAAGATAATTAATTAATTGATAACAGTTTTATAAATAATCATTTGTTTTTTAATTCTTTCACTCGTGGTCGAACATTTTCCCGCGTCTCTTACCCAATTTCCTTTTTCGCCATAGTGACGATAATTTTGGACAGCTTGCGCAAAAAAGAAGAGTATTCGTAGAAAAAAATAACGACTCGCGACGTAACGAGGTAAAATGCGCTTCTCTGACTCACCAGCGTCGAGAATTCGTTGTTTGACCGAATGTTGTCTGCCGTGCCAGAATTGCCACGACTTAATCTCATCCTCGGGACTCTTCTCCTCTCGGAACATCAGCATAACGACGCTCTAAGTACCACAAAAATAAAATTTTTCAAAATAATTAAAAACAAAGAGAAAATTAATGTATAAAGAAAAAAAATCTGACGCAAATTTTGGGAAATCGATTGCTCGTCTGGCATCGTTCTAATTAATCAAACTGTCGGAGACTCGAGGCACCGAAAACTTTCACCTCGAGTACTTTCAACGATATACGCGCGTACACAGATATTTTACCTTCGTGATCGACCCATTCGTTACAAAAATATATCGTCGAACACGTCTCGACGCTTTCGAAAGTATGGCGACGTAAATAAAAAGAAGATAAAAAATGAAAAAAAAAAAATTAACTTAAAATTGTGATTCTCGAGCTCACGAGCAATTATAACATTTATAAGTTGGGCGACGAACGAGGGCGTTCGATTTATAATATTTCTTTGAAATAATTCGTGTTTGCGCGTTTGACGCAGACTCGTTCGAAGCGAAAAGCCGATATGCTCGAAGGGGCTGACAGCGTAACACGTCTACCGTGCTAGACTAATCTCATTGCTGTCTATGAATATATATAGCGCACCTACAGTATGCGGATAGTAATGCCCGATAGAGAAACGAATTTTTCGTGTTTCGGATGAATGAACGTCGATCTATATATGGAACTCGGTTGCACGTGGATCACACCTTCGATAGTTTCTGTTGCACGCGCGATCTTTCGAACGACCGCGCGATAATCTCAAGACGGAAAAATTATTCATTAACGTCGAAATGGTAATTAATGACGAGGCGATTAATTTTTACTCGCAGGGGCATTTTTATTTTATATTTTTGAAACGATGTTGGAGCATTTAAAGCGTTTTTAATAATTAGATCGAGAGAAATAAAATGAAAACAAATCTTGTATGGATGCGCGCATGCGCATGTCCTATACGCGCCTGCGCTCTCGTCTCGCGACGCGCGTCTATGCGTCCGCGCAGAGTGCCTGCGCATGCGCGTAGGCATGCCGCTATGACTGCGCGCGCATCCGCGAGGGTATTCCCGTGCGCGTGTCTTTTACGATTAAAGGTTTAATATTTTTTTCGTATTATCGTAACGCTTCATAAACACGGATACAATAAATACTCGCCGAAATGTTAGGCGCGATATTATTTTAGCGCGTAAAAATATTGACGATAGATATTTTTTTTACTCGGCGCGCTTTACACGTGTTGGAAAGATAAGCGAGAGAACGATTCGCGCATCGAAATTTATGCTCGAAGCGCCTTTACGATTATCGTGTAACGACCGGTAGGTATTCGAGGGCGTTAAATAAGAGCGCGTCTAAATGCTCGTCGATTCGAGCGCACGATTAGTAATTAACGAGGAAGTCGTAACTCGCTCGTTTCTCGAGTCAACAAAAAAGGAAAAAGGAAAGGAAAAAACGTACCGAGCGAAAAAAAAATAAAAAAATAAACAGAAGAAAATTATCATGAGCCGGGGGTCGCTTTATCAGAGTGGAAGCGGCAAATGCAACGGAGCCCGGTAAACGATACCGATGGCGTATGTATAACGGTAAGACTACTGAAACGGTCAATGAGAGGCGTACCGAGCGATAAATGCATGAACCCGTTTTATCTCTCTCTCTCTCTCTTGTCTCTTGTCTCTCGCGAGATACGTGTTATATATCATATTTTTCGATCATTGAGAAGAAGATGATTATTCTTCGAAGGTCGAACATGGGACCAACCAGATTTCTCGATAATAACACAGGCCCGATAACAAAAAACCATCGAAAGTCTTGAAATTTATGTTTGGTAGAATTTCATGCTTTTTTTATCATTCTTATATAGATCGGAACAATTTTTAATATGCAATTCGTGAGCCAACTTTTCGATGAATAAAAAATTGTTATAAGAAATAGCCCAAATTACGATTTTATCGCAGGCTCCACCAAGAATCGTGACCAACAACTTTACCATTCATTATCAAACTTATAATAATAATAATAATAATAATAATTATTATTATATAATAATAATAATAATAATTATTATTATTATTATTGTTATTATTATTATAATGGACATACCTTGACAGTCTGACCGGTCTTGAGAAGAGGTTTATCCGGATCAGGCACGTAATCGAGCGTTATACCGTAAAATTGTCCCTTATTAATGTACGTTATTCTGTCGTCCTCGCGTCTCTGCGACGTGCTTATCGGTGATTCCAGATGATACTTAAAGCCGTATGCCGAATAGCTATAGAATGAAAACAGACAAACAAAAATAAACAACAATTAAAATGAAATAAATAAAAACCAAGAAACATCGACGATTGATAATTCTGCAACGAGGTAGGATTTTTTTCTCGAAAAAAAAAAAGAAAAAAAAAATTAGCAATCTATGCGCGATCGAGGCAACCATTTATAACAATTTGTCTATCGGTGGAGACGATTTCTCAAACGTAGAAGAAGCGCAAACGTCGATTCAATTAGAATGGGCAGATCGATTAAAAATTCGCGATAGACGCTTGATGATTTTCTCCCTATACAGACACACACACACACCCATACACACACACATATTTATATATATACATATATATGTATATGTTTTTTTTCTTGTAATTAGCGTATCGGAACCGAGCGCAAATTGCGAAATACTATACATTGCGTGTAGTCGATAGATCGGGGGGCTATCTTCGGTAACATATGTATATATATATATATATATATATATATATATATATATATATATATATATATATACATATATATATATATATACATATATATATATATATATATATATATATATATATATATATATATATATATATATATATATATATATAAATATGTATATGCAGATATAGATATACGGTTATGTTCAGAGAGTAACGAGTGAAAAGGTGCGTGACAAAAAGCGTTTGCGTCGACAGCGCGAAAACGACGACGAAGGTGGCACGCTATCCGAAGGAAGTCGCGTATCTCTGTAACTTTATGTGTGTGTGTGTGTGTGTGTAAATACATAAAAGTGGGAGGGGGGGGGCGAGGTATTTTTTTTATACACATATATAGACAGTTCTCTGTTTACATACACATGAGAATTTTTTTCCTGCCTAGTTAGACTATCGCAATCGCGCTGTAAACTTTTAACAATATCGCGGAGCATGTACCTACATATAGATATGTAATATGTATGGGGCGTTTCGAGTGAATTTAGGGATAAGGGAAATAATTTGTGTAAGTATATATATTAAAATAAAAGATCAATCGGTCCCTCGAGCACAGTTTATCGTTAACATCGGGACAGTACAATGGAAAAAAATATTATTTTATTGTTTATCGAAGTTGCAAAAATGTGAAATTCGTCGATTTGAAAATTGTACTTTTGTACATTTGTTGGTTCAGGTGGGAAATTATAAGTTTTTGCTCGTCCTTTTTAATTGATAAAATATCTATCTTGGCTAGAATTAAAAAAAATATATATTTTTATTCTCTACGAGTATTTTGTATCAATCGGAAACGATTTGTTTTATAGAAAAAACAAAAAGAGTAAAAAAAATCTCTGCGAATCATTCACGTTGCAATTGTATCGAATCATTTTCAAAATACTCGTCGTTAAATTTGATAACGAAAAAATCACAATTATCCAGTGTTTTGTAATTATTATTTATTAAATTCAATCCATTTTTATGATCGCTCGATCGTTCAGGATTAGTGAATTTTCGGATAATTTTTTTTTATCGTAGGATTTATAAGTACCGATGAAATAACGTGGAATGTCCCATATAAGTACACTATATAAGTTGCGAGGGTGTTCGAGCATTTCGTATTTTAAAATTTTAATGGGGTCGACTCTGAAACCCGGCGTTGATAACGTCGAGAAAACGCGCCCGAGAGCTCAAGCATTCGCAGCTTTGCGCGGGACATTGCAACGGGTTAACGCCCTGCCATTGCCCGACGCCTACCTCCATTTTTTATTGTAACTTGTACTGCATATATATATAAATATAGGTATACGTATATGTATATGAATGCATATATAAGCCAGAATGCTCGGGCATATTTATATCCGACACATTTCGATTTCACAGACTTCGAGATACTTTAATCCCCGTTATCATTTTTAAACCAGCACCTCTCTCTCTCTCTCTCTCTCTCTCCGAATGGATTTATAACATCTCGAGGCAAATTGAGAAAGGAGAATCGAGAATTGGCCAATTTTATTATTTTCCTTTTTTTCTCTCCCTCCTTTCGATCGTGCCATCCATCACAATTGCATTAACCTGACAATTATTATATCGGACTTTCGATCTTTCAAGCTCGAGACTTTGTTTCTTATTGGAGAGTAAGAAGAAAACGAAGTTATTACCGAGGATGGGTAACGATGCTGTTTTATTTGACGCATATATCTCGATGTAATAAAAAAATATGGAATTGGAACTGTGTATTCGGATTTTAGAGACAGCTAGGGGTCAAATGCAGCACTCCGGGGAGATCGACGAGTTTATTATGTCGGGTGTTTCATTTGACCCCGATCTACCCCAAAACGTCCGTAGAGAGCCAAGAAAAGTTCGAATCTCTGCTATACATATATATCTGCTATATATACATACATACATACATATATATATTGTACTTACATTTTTGGTATCTGTATCTTGTCGGCGTCGTTCTGTCGTCCGAAATCGTGCCACGGTCTCGATCTCGGTGGATTCGGGCTTGCATTGGCACTCGACGAGCCACCCGACACGAGACCACCGCGTTGTACCTGAGTCTGTCCGTGAGACTGTTGCAACTGAAGCTGCAACGGTTGATGATGAATAACTGCTCCGCTCTCGAGCACAACCGCCGTACCCGTGGTCGTGCCACCGGGGCATAATTCCGTGTAGTCGAACGACGACTTGAGAGAACAAAAAATCAACGTCAAACGTAAATATTAAAGAACGTAATTGGCCTCGCTTCTTATTGACATCATTTCAATGTCATACTAAATTTCGTATCCAATTATTGTAATAACATTGTATCGTAATAATTATCGAGATTTAAATGAAAATTGACGAATATTCGTACTTCGAGCATCTATTGACATCGTTTTAATGTCACACCTGCTTTTGTAGATACGCATTGTAATAGGGGATTAAAAAGAGTCAATACAAAAATAACAATAACCGAATATCATTATTTTTGTTTCCTATTGACATCATTCTCATTTTACGCTTAATTTTGTAAACGGTTATGGTAAAAACATTCAGAACAACCGAGAGACAAATACAAAATGAAGAACATCGTTACTTATACTGCTGCCTATTGACATCACTTTGATGTCACGCCTAATTTCGTAACGAATCATTTTAATAGCACGTTCTAAAAATTAAGAGGGTAAAAATATGAAAGAACATCGTTACTTCTGCTATCTATTGACATCGTTGTCATGTCACGTCTTATTTTGTAAATATATATTGTTAATTCACATTGAAAAAAATATAAAAGTATAAAGATCATCATTATATTCGTTCTCGCCCAAAGCAATTCCAACCCCCACGTAAGTATGATAACAAAACATACAATATGATAAGAGAAATACTAATCGATGTCAACAAACCTGATGGAGGGCGGTTGGTGGATGATGATCCTGTCTCGGTGTGACAGCATCGGCTCCGATTCCCGAATCGGGACTGGGAAGATCAACGGTAAGAACTTTGCTACTGCTCGACGAAGAACGTATCGCGTGGGTCGTCGCGTACGAGCTTGGCACAACTTCGTACCTCGTGTACGACGTTGTCGTCGTCGGAAGGGACGAACCGCTCGACGATGCTAATGGCGGTAATGCATCACCTGTAACGTATACGGCCGTTGTTTCCTGATGCAAACCCGTTTGATTTGCCGCATTAGCTGCTGCGTTTGCCGATGTCGACGTATAAGCGGCGGACTGTAATCTCGGACTGCACGACGAGTAAGGATCGTAAGGACTCCCGTATTGCTGCACCTATTAATAAAAGATAAAAAATAAAATTATCAGACTGACGTAACGTGACAATGTGAAGAGAGAGAGAGGGCAATATTCTAAATTACTGTACGAGGCAAGAAAATTATGTGATATTTAAAAAAAATGTAAAAAAAAGTTTTTTTTTTCAATAATTGATCAAGGAAGTAATAGAAAAATGTTTTTTTTTTCTAAAAAGAAAGTTCAGTCATTTAATTAAAGTGAAATTTGCAATCTGTGTTTATACAAATCATGCATAAATGAACGATTTGTTTTAATTGGCGAGATTGTATAATAATTAATCAATTAGTCGTTACGAAATGCGTCTGCGATCATGGGAGTAAAAGTGAGGTCGAGAATAAGCTCTTACGGCCGCGGCTACGGTGTCTCGGTTGGTAAATCTATTTTTACAGTTAATTATACAAGCTTAAGCTGCGTAAAATTAATATTCGAAACAGTGAGCAATGAAGATTCCTTTAAAAAGTACGATAATTCCGTCACGTTTGACTTATTTCGTGAATAATTTAGATTTTAATTGAATATTTCATTATTGACATCGAAAACTTCGCAATAATGGGCGCTGTCCCGGTCACGCCGCGTGAGGTGACATCTGGCTGATTTTTTTTTCAACCGAATTGAACAAAAAACAAACGGTCAAGAAATTGGCACAAAATGAAACAAAAAATAAATAAAATGAAATTTGTAATTTTTATATTTTTCATAAAAATAGCTACAAATGAAAATATTGATATTCCTATCACGACAATAATAATTTCCTGGCATTTGGAGGCTGTAGTTGCCAAGGGTCATGAGCAAGGTACATACGAGGTCAAATGCAATTTTCTGATGGCCACGAGTCTCTTTATCTCTCTCTCTCTCTCTCTCGAGGCAGATATAGAGAGAAAGAGAGGTGGAAACGAAGGGAAGGAAAAATCCTGTTACCTGTAGCTGGTGCTGATGATGGTGATACATTCCTGGCGGTGTTGGACTATCCGGTTGTTCCTGTTTGTGCCGTTTGCTGGACTGCTGACCTCCGCGTGATGAGCTGAGGTCTTCGGGTTCTCTCTTGACCCCTGTTATACCACCTGTGCCACCTGACGATGCGTCGTGACGCAACGACTGGGGACTCAGTGGCATCGATATACCGGACTGTAGATTTTGTCCGGGACTGTGGGATTGTTGATTGTACTGATGAAGAAAATGATGCAATTCACCGGTGCCCTCGTTGTTCTCCATACGATTATTTCCGGGCGTGCCAGGGGGTGCTTCCTGTACCAGCAATTTTTGTCCCATCACACCCCTAAAAATCCAAAAAAATAACAAAAAACATAGTACAAATTTACTTGTTAATTCGAAATAGCGATGATGGAAAAAGAAAAATTAAATTAAAAAATTCAAAATGGCCGATCGATCTGTTTCGGTGAAGAGGGCTTAAAGAGGCACGACGAATTTACGACGTCAACGCGCCGCGTGTGAGATCTTTGGACAAAAGGGGACCTTTTTTTTGTCTTTTTTGTATCTCGACCCTTTGGAAACGCGTCCTGACACACGGAATTTTTTTCGCTCTCATTTTCGTTTCGTTCCGATCGATATTCGATTTCAGCGGGGATGAATAATAATTTTGTATAAATAATCGATTACTCGAGGGACGAAGGGGACAATGATCGCGATTTAATTCGACAATTTTTTTACCAACGGGACATTTACCAACAAAAGAAACTGATAAATTATTCCAATAAACTAATTCATCCAATTTCGATTTTAATAAAACTTCCCTCGCGCATTTTTCATTTTTTTCTTCATTCAAAATTCCACAAACTTCTCTCCTGACGTTTCTTATAAAAATCCAAAGAATGACCTCATCCCATAACGGTGTAACAAAGAAAAAAAAAGAAAAAAGAACACGCGCGACATTCAACAGTTTCTCTCACATCCACGTGCGTAAATTTATAATTTTATACCATTCGCATAACTAAAAGATGCGAAACCATCCTTTTTTTCTCCTCTCCTCTCGGTCTCACGTTACAGAGGCAGAGAAAGAGAGAGAGAGAACGAGAAGGACGAGGCTGCGAAAAATAAAGAGGAAAAAGAGTGGTACGCGTATAAATCGGCAAAGGAAATACACACACACACACACACACGCGCGTATACGTACATACATATACATATATACATATAAATTATACAACGAGGCCGAGAGACACAATATCACACCGTTGGCAATAAAATTTTCGAACTTCTTGTAAGAAAGACGAGGAAGAGGAAAGAAGAGAAAAAAATGAAGAAATGGGAGAGAAAAAATGGCCGCGAGGAGACACACACACATATATATATATATATATATATATCTATACGGCCTAGTACATATACGCCAGAGGATCAAAAGCGACGCGTCTCTCGGCATTATGTGAAGTAGTTAACATGTTATATTTAGCATGATAATGCGTATCCACAAAGACGTCTACCCTTATAAACTGCCAACGCTTTCGGTATATGTGATCTTTTTACATTCTTCCTTTCGCTCTCTCTCTCTCTCTCTCTTTCTTTCTCTCTCTTTCTATATATATATATATATATATTCTCGAATCCCTGGATGAAATTTACCCCCTTAAGGACGCCACCTCGTCCCTCTCCCTCTTGCGCTCTTTGCCCTATACGTATCTCGAGCTCCTCGCATCTTCGTTCTCTCTCTCTCTCTCTCTCTCTCTTTCTTTCTCTCTCTTTCGGCCCGAGCACCCTGGCCTTCTTCCTACCTACGGTCAGATGCATCGAGACAATAAAAAGATTTTTTTTCCTTTCCTTTCCTTTCTTTTCTCACCCGTTCACCCTCCTCTCGATACCTCGCCTTTCATTCTCTATCTCTAGCTTGTCTTTTTTTATTTCTTTTTTGATACGACGCGTGGAAACTCGTGGAATGAGAAGTAAGTGTATATATGTGTATAATAAGTGCTTCTCCATATGTAGATACGCGAGCATTACAGCCAGAGAATCGAAATGCACGAGCGAGAGAGTGAGAGCGAGACAGAGAAGAGCGAGGGAAAAAAGATATCGCGAACGGTTCGAGCGAGCGTCATAACCCGGGGCTACGAGGGTTATTCTTGCCCTATGAATTCGGCTTAAATGAAATGGAGACGAGGAACGCGAGATGAGGGAGAGAATATGCCCGAGATGCTGGGCGAGCGGGGCACGCTCGATCGAGTAATGCGATGCTAATCCTCAACGACGCGAACTCTCTACCTTTTATTTCCCTCTTTCGTCTTCGCGCACTCGAGAAAAATTCTTCGATGCCGACGAACGTGCGACATGGATACGCTTATGCATTTATTTACGCGCGATATAAAACGCAAACGGTAAATCAGGAAGGAAGAAAGGAAAATAAATAATGATTCGATTTTTTGAGATAATGGTGTCGATAAATAATGGAATGGGAGAACCGATACAACGAGGAGGATGGGAGTTGTCGAGGGCTTCTTTTTTTCCGAGTTTTGAGAAGTAGATGGGGGAGGTTGAAGAGAATTTTTTAAGATTTATTTTAGATTTTTAGTCCGAGTGAATGGAAAATGTATTTTATGAAAAAAATTACAAAAATAGTGGAATTTGTTGCGCGAAGAGGTTAGACCAGAAGTTTGTTTCTTCAAATTTCGTGCAAATGAATTGTCACGATTTTTGTTCGATTGAGAAAACTTTGAGAAATGATGAATTATCGAGGCCAAACTTGCGAGACGAGATCTAAAAAAATCAATGTGGCGTTGGTACAGTAGCGCCACCCTACTGGTAGCGGCGCTATATTGAACTATTTTTTAACGGTTTTTTTATATTCAAATTTGTTAAGACAGTGAACGCGGACGATAAAGGAAACGAAAACCGTGGTGTAAAGGAGGCGATTTTCCATTCGTGAAGGAACGAAGGGAAGGATGTGTGGTGTGCGTAACGAGGCAACTTGACCCCCGCTGACAAAAACCGCACGCTTCGCTTGTGACCTCCCTCGGGACGCTCCGGTTCCATCGTTATGGGCCCACGAGCTTATTCCTTTTCTTTCTTTTTACCTCTCTTTGTTTCTCTTCTTATGCCAACGATACTCGAGTCTTGCTGAAAACGAGACCTGACATTCGTACAGACGCGTTCTTATCTCTCTTACTTCGTCACTACCGTCCTTCCACCATCGTCACCATTACCGTAGATGGGTCAGAGGTGTAAATTATGCTTATTCTTTTTTTCTCAACTATTCGAGTTTCATTTACCAGCCGCGAGGGATCATCGCTCGGCGTGTGAAACAAGAAGCGTTGGATTCGTCAAGATTCCACGAAGAACAAGATGTTTTTTTTGCTTCCGGCCGCAAGATGGTGGCATAATAATTAGAGCAATTTCTGAAATGACGATAGAAGAACGGAGAAAAGGCACCAGTTTCATGGTAATGATGGTCGCAACCTCGTGAATCGCGCGTGGTGAGTTGTCGTAACGAGGCGACTCAAGGAATGACCCGAACTGTTGTCGGACATGCCTGGGTGTGACCTCACTTCGTAGTAGCGTAGTGATATACATATGTGTTTTTTTTTCAAGTCAGTACTCTGTACTTGCCGACTGTACAACTTGTTACACGAGCTTATATGTGTATATATATATATAAGAAGACAGCATTGTCAACGCGGCTCGAGCCAGTAATAAAATTATGATCGTAAATTTGAATAAACGAGAACGTGATGCTCGTCTTGATGCTCCCTACGTGTCGGGCATTAAAGTCGAGACGGGGAAGTAACGTTCTCGCTGGATTTGAACGCTACCGGCACTTTTTTTTATTCCCTCGTTTGCCAACGCTAGACAAGTAGTCGGTACTACTGCGTTGAAGTGTCCGAGTATATACCTCTTCGAGGCTTTTCCTTGAAGAGGTGTTTTTCTCGCATTTTCATTATTGCGTAAGAGAACGAGGAAGAGACAAGAAGGGCAGGTCTTTGGTTTTTACGACGTGACACTGGTGTCAGTTTGTTGGGTCAGAGGCCACAGGAGCAGAGTTCTGGACAGAGATCTCTGGGTAACGATAAGCAGGGAAAAACGAGACCTGTATAACGTAAGAGGTTATATTCGCCGCGAGGACGACGAGCGACGAACCTCTTCGGGTTCTCTGGATCATTTTGTTCGTTGGTTTTTTTGGAATCGATTATACAACTCGAAAAAATATTAAGTTAGTTTGCATGCGGTGAAACTTTTTGATAAAAGGTTATACGATTTTTTCGGCAGAATGCGATTCGTACATTCTCCGAGATGACGTAACCGATCAGGATAAAACGTAGCTTAACCAATTCTTGCCACGATTCTGCGTCCGCTGAGCCAAATTTTATCTCGATTGGCTACGCCAGGCCGGAGAATTTGTCATTTGCGTTTCCGAAGTGGAGTGCGGAGCGCGGCGTCAGTAGCGCCATCGGTCGGTGGCGCACGATGGCCCAAGTAGCCAAAGAACGAACTAACAACTTTTCGCGACAGAGTTCATTACTGAAAGGATAGCAATAAAAAACGGTAATGAACGTTGATGTTTATCAAAAGTCACCTTCATAAAATAGCGAGAAAAATAAATAGTTTGCGTGGCTCTTCAAAAAAAATCCTCGTCTTGTTAAAAACGTCGGACAAATTTAGCAGCGTTGCAACCACGAAAATTGGATTAAAGATCATTGTGTTCTCACCCAGGTAATAGCTGCTACACCAGAAAAAAATATATACACACGCAAAAATTATATTCACGATCGTTGAGATGCATCAAAAGATTTTTAACGATCCAGTCTCCTCGTACAAATTGTCGACAGATTTTATCTACTCGTGCTCTCTCTCCCTCTATCTTTCGCTATATGGTCTTCGAGATCCAAGGGAAGATTAGAGAGATGAGCCGGAGCCCATTTTTTCCTATTCATCTTCTCGCTCCTCGCTAAGATCGTTGAACGAGATAAACGGATACAAAAAAAAGTTACAAAATCCATTGCGAATAAATTTTTGTCAAATTCGCACCAGTGCACACCTCGAGGAGACTCGACAGTTGTCACGACACAGAATTACACGAATAAAAAGAATGAGTTTACACCGAAATAATAAAACACTAAAATTATCTGTATTTTGCAACAGCCAGGGAGAATTTTGCCTACCAACGATTGTGAGAAAAATACGAGAGGGGATAAGGTATTTTTTTATACAATCTCCCAAGGAGCTCGATGTCGATGAGGGAGACAGTCAAAAGCCACGAGAACGAAAGATCCTTTAGATTCGTACGTTGAGGATTTTCTCAACAGTAAATTACAAAATATGCTAAGCGTCCGATATAAATCAAAAGTGGGACTGTAGGAATGAGCCTAACGCGTTAACCGTATACGGTAAAGGGGGCCATGAGACCATCGTCCCCGGTTCGTTGATAAAAAGCCACGATGGAGAGGGAGACGAAAATGCATGGCAAAGAGAGAATATTTGGGGGGTTGGCAAAGGCTGTGCCCCAAAATGCAGAAGAAACAACCCTCTATTGGGGTGAGACGGTTTCTGCCTAAGGTACATTATATATATATATATATTGCACAAGTGTAATGCTAGAGGTTTACAAAAAGACACACAGAGTGAAAGGAAACGAGAGAGAGAGAGAGAGAGAGAGAGAGACAGACAGACAGAGAGAGAATTCTATAGACTATCGTGCAGTTTGCAAACCGAGCAAATGGGCCGGAAACGAATAATTTCTCATCTTCGTTACACCGGCTAGATAGGCATGTGCATGAGGCACGTGAGATTTTCAATTTTTTTTCAATGTGCAGTGGTGCTACAAGAATTTTGGTCCATGAAAGCCACAGTAACATTTTTTTGCGAATAAAATTTATTTAGGGGTTAAAGTGATATTGATTTTATTTAACAAATAATTGGTTTGACTAATTGAAAGAACACAAACAGACAAAAACATTTCTCGATTTATCGAACGATGGGATAAAGTCGAAAAAATTCAATTAAAGAATTTCATTTCATCAAATTATCAAACATTGAATTTAATGATTAAAATGTTAATTTAAATATTAAATTTTATCATGCGACTCCTTGATATTTATTATTGACCGAAAAGATAGTCAAAATATCAATTACAAGTTAAAACTACTCTCGATGATATTTTATTTCTAAGTATTGCAACATATATTGTACGTAAGAAAAAAAAAAGATTGAAATAGACGCGATTGAGTAGAAGATACAGCGAGCGGATTACGAAAACTGATTCATCCGTACAAAACTCGTATACCACACTTCCACCGACTATTTTGCACGTGTACCAGGTCGTAAAAGCTTTAAATTTTTCGTTCATCCATTCTCTCTTGGCACCCACGGATATGACTGGAGCGCTCCTATTTTCTCCTTCCAAATTGAGTATTACACACTATATACATATATACATATACGTTATTTTCAGAGGGCGTAGGTATAACCCTGAGCCGTAGTCAATATATATACCGGGTGTCCTAAAAGTCACGAACCGCATGGTACCAGCGAGTGGCTGGTGGTGCTCCGAATTCACGTGCGAAGTCCGGACGCTCAATTCGCGATAGTTTTCAAATGAGAGGCGATTTAAGTTGTCCGATCAGAGAGATGGGGTCGGCCGCGTTCGAAGACGATCTAGAAGGATATCAACGCGTATTCGAAGTTTAAAGGGTCATCGATTGTCGCTGGCGTATGGTCAGACTGGAGACTATAATGGTCGGATATGAGCAATAGTTCGTCGACCGTAGTTTTATCGAACTTTGTCTATGCACTGCCGATCGATGTCCTCCTAAACTTCAGACACGCGTTGCCACCCTCTCGATCCTGTTGGAACGTGACTAATTCCAGCTCTCCTATTGGACAACTTAGATCGTTTCTCATTTGAAAACTATCGCAAATTGAGCGTATTGACTTTGCACGTGTACTCGTAGCACCGCCAACGACTCGCAGCTAAAATGTGCTCCGGGACTTCTAAGTCACCCTGTATATATATCTCGCCAGTCATAGAACCGTAAGCAACTCGACGTAGCCGCTTCGGCACCTGCGTGGGTGACGTTTTGCAGCGTCATTTATTTAGAAGCCGGAACACGAGACGAGACACCAGACACACGTTTCGCTAACCGGATAAATTTAATATAATATGCGGCAAAACTCGTAATGCATAATAACGTGGACGGAGAGGCGTTATTAGCTCGGTACCTGCAGCGTAGCGATATTGCACGCACATTCTCTAAGTTCGCGCCTCGATCGAGGGAGAGATCACAAAATTTATGCGAAAATAAAAACTGGAACCTGCCTACGGGGGATACTTTTAAATCGTCGAACGAGAAAATCACTCGAAAGGATTTTACGACCAAATTATCGCAAGAATTAATTATTCATCGATCAGATAGGACTGCTATAGGTAGAGTTTTGACGTTTATTTTTCGTCAGGGGTGGCGTTGGAGCTTGGATCTTAACATTCTTGACATATTTTGCCGAGGTTCCTTTTACAACTATTTTAAAATACTGTATAAAATAGAAATATTGCCGATATAACAATTTTTCAAAAAGGATAGAATTTTGAAAAACTTCGATTATGAAATAAACACAAATCTTCCTTTGTAAAGATCCATCGTTTTTTATTTTTTAATCGAAGGAAAATAAGACATTTAAAAAAAATATATATTTAAACATCGTAGACTTTTGAAAATATTCGTTTTTTCCAAAAACCGAATTCAAAATAGAATTTTGGAAAGAAGTAGAGGCCTGCACCTACCCCTTCCGTATACTCGTTCGAAAGGTCTCCTCGAACCGATCAAATATAAAAAAGGATAATCGAGATTTGAAAAAAAAAATTTTTTTTTTAAATAAAATAAAATACTTACGCGGACCAAAGTTCGTGGGGTGGTGGTAACTTGACGTCGGAGGCCTTGTCGGGTATTTTGTAATACTCGTAAACGTACGAGGCGGCAGGATCATCGGCGTGCGAGGCAACGGCCGAGACCTGATGTTGCTGTTGCAAATTGAGCATCGCAGCGGTCGCTACCGACAGTGGATGCTCGCAATACGCGCGCCAATCGCCCTCCATACCCTGTACCTGCACCTGCACGGCCGCAACCCTCTTGTGAACGTCACCAACGTCCTCGTCACCTCCGTTCGTCGTTACGTCGTTTCCCGAATTCTGGACGTTATTTTGCAACGTTTGCTGTGCCTCTTGGTCATTTACGATTTCCTCGTCCTCGTCCACGGCCTCTCGTCCGCCGTAAGCCTGCTGTTGGCCCTCCTCGGCCACCCCAGCCGGCTCTTCCTCGCCGCGACTTCGTCTTCTGTAATTGGCAAAAACAGAAACGAACGATAATTAAAAAAAAGAAATAAGAGCAAAATTTGTCAAAATAAAATAACAAAATGTTCTTTAAAAAAAGACAAAAAACATTAACGAAATGATAACAATAATTAGAATTAAAAGTCATAAAAATTAACGGTAAATATGAAAAATAATAGAAACGAGAAGGAACAAACGTATTATTCCTCAAAATTTATTTTAAAATCAAACTTTTCACTCAACGACCAAAATTCCCAGTAACTAATTAACGAATTTTTCCATTTTCTTTCCCCGGCCCTTCCGCCACAATTTTAGAACAACCCACGAAACACGAATCTGACGCTGCTGCCGAATTCGAGGGTCGAGATATAAAAAAAGAAGAAAAAAACACGAAAAAAAATTAAAATTGTCGAAGCAGATGCCAGGGAAGGTCGAACGCCGACCAGGTACGTAATATCTGATGAACGTATGCATGTGTTTCGATGTTGCTGCTGGTGGTGAGCCCAAGGGGGAGAGTCGTATCTATACACGACCGGAGATTAATTATTATAGACCCCCTTTTGCCTTTTGCCTACAGTCATCAATTTATATATCCCCTCTCTTCAACCCTTTCTCTCTCTCTCTCTCTCTCTCACTCTCGTTCTTTATACGCACATCCCAATCGCAATCCCTGCCACGTACGTGGAATAAAGGCTTATCCTCTCTCTAATTTATGCATGTCGAATCAATCTCCCTTCTACTATACACATATGTATCCTCCACCTCTGTCTCTCGGCTTGGAGTATTTTCTCTCTCGCTCGCTCCGCACTGCTCTTCGGGGTATCTCTTGTAGATCCTGCAGGATAATATCTGCACCTGGATGCACATATAACCGTTTCCCGAGAGAACATTGCGATAGAGAGAAAGAGAGAAAGCGAGAGAGAGAGAGAAAGAGAGAAAACCGATAATGAGGGCTCGAATTATCCTGTGCAAATATTTTTCTCCTTGCTTGTTTGCATAGGATAGATCGAGAGAGGGGGAGAGAGAAAGAGAGAGAGAAAATGTACTTTTCTTAGGCTTTTATTATTATTTCCTTCTAGATCTGTCTTTCACGAGACCAAGAGAGAGAGAGAGAGAGAGGGAATTCGAATTAAAATCCGAACGAGATGGGAAATCAAACGTCTTCGTCAGCTTCATTTTTTGTTTGTCTCTGGTTCAGTCCCATCCTTGCGTCTCATCCCTTTGCTATCCCTCATTCGTGATCAGCGAGTCGTGACTGCGACGATTATGTTGACTCTTGGCAAATATTAATTCTCGTTCATCGAACCGTGCGATAGAGAAAGAACAAGAAAAAAATACGTAATCAAACGTGAGATACATTATTACGTAACTGCCATAGGTACGCGCTCTTCGTTTCCACGATGGGAAAAATAAGCGAAAAGCTTCGTTCAACAATTAATTGTTTCATCAATCCTTGAAAATTCGCGCGTCAGACGAAATATAGAAATCGAACAATTCTCTAAAATCTCTCGTTACGTTCGTAAATAAGACGATTTTATCTCATCTAAAAATAAAAACAACGTTAAACAAATTTTCCTTTCGAATTCAAGTCGAGTGAAAGTAAATCGATCGTAAAAATAAATTCTTCTTCGCAAAATCCCCGCTGCAATATTTCTAAGATACGAGATTTATATCGAAAACGGGATAAAAAGATTCTTAAAAGAAAAAGAAAAACGAAAAAAAGAACAAACACAAATATATAACCGTCGCGTATTCGAACGTGTACGAGAGTGGCTCGGGAGACCGCAAAGGGCCGTCCAGCGGTCGAGCGCAAGACCGACGGTAGGTAGGACCGAGGAGACAACGAGAGATAGAAGTATAGAGAAAAAAACGTTACGAGCGAAGTGGCGGGGGGGCCGATGCGGCGGCGGCCGCGGCGATGCGGAGAAGGGGAGTCCGCGCAGGTCGGCGCGTCGGTATCCGTGTGCGCGTGCGCGCGCGAGAGCGGCGCGGGTATTATGCGCGGGGCTCGGTACACCGGTCACGTATACGTATCGCCGGCCTCACGTAATGTATACGTGCTCGCATTATTCCAAAATTCATACGCAGCGAAAGAGAGACTTACTCTCGCGTATATATGTACATATATATGTGTATATACGTATATGTATATATGTATATATATACATATATATATGTGTGTGTATCTCGTAGTAATCGAATCGTTTGTTGGCTCAGCTCTCTCTCTCTCTCTCTCTCTCTCTCGAAAGAGAGAAAGAGAGGATCGTCGCGCGTTCGAAACGGGGACCCTCCTCGCCGAAGGTTTTTTGCGCCTGCTCGCCATACGCGCCGACTTTTTCCGCAGCCGCGGGAAGACTCGACGAGGCGGACGTCGACAAACGAAAATCTATGCGTTATATATAAATGTATATAAATGTATATAGGTATATATGTGCGTATGTATGTGTTTGTGTGTTTGTATGTGTGTAAGTGTAATACGACTCGAGGTTCACCCGGTATGAGAAGCAAAATAAAAAGATCTCGTTTCTGATCTTCGTCGATGGGCAAAAACCATCTCGCGGTTCTACCGTGCACGTATAATGTTTGTAAATAGAGCGTCTGTCGATCGAGAGACGAACGGGGAGAGAAAGAGAGAAGGGGTGAGATAGAGTGAGAGGGAGAGAAGCGCTATCGGTGTGTCCTTGGATTTTATATTCGGTAGCATAAATATAAATGGGACACTGTACACAGTGTGCAAGGAATCGCCGAGGGTAAAAAATGTATGGAATAAGCAGCCAAGGGCTAGGGTGGAAAGTATTGCAAAAGAGCATGTGAAAAGTATTTTTTTAAAACATATTTTCCAAATAAATCGTAAATAAGTGTCGCAAAAATTATTGCAATAATTATAATGAATTAATCAAAATAACTGTGAAAATAATTTGAACGATAATTTCAAAAATTAAATGAAAAACTATGTATAATAATTATTTGACAAATTTTATAACGGAATTATTGCGAAAATAATTGAAAAAAAAACGTTTGAAAAACAATAAAATAATTTTGAAATATTGACAGAACGAGAAAGTTATTATGCGCGAATTATCGTAAAAGCGTGTGCAAATGAAGTCACCGTAACGCCATAGGATGTGCGATGATCTCTCGAGACTCTTTCCACCCCGGATTTCTTTTCTCTCCCTCGCTACTGCGCACGGAGGACACGATCCGGTACGTTGGCGTGCAGAAAAGCCGAACACGCGAGAAATATCTCTCTCTGTCTCTCTCTCACTCACTGTGAGAGACGACGAAGAGACGGATACATATGTAAATTCAAAGGCGAGAAGAGACTCTCTCATACGAAACCACCCCGAGGTGCTTGGCTATTGAGAAGGAATGAAACGAGAGTGAGGAGATCTCTATAGCCGGTAGTTCACCTGCGCATCCGGTTTTCTTACGCTTCGGTACATTTTTCGTTTTTTTTTTTTCATTTTTTTTTACATTCTTCTTTTTTGTTCATCCACCTCTTACATTTCTCAGAGCCAACGAGAATCGAAGTCTGCTCGAGATCGCGCACTAATAAATGCATCGGGAAGTAATGCAAAGATTTCTTTTTTTATTTATTTTTTTGTTTTACCTTTTAATCCTTACTCGTCGCGTTGGCCAAAAAGTAATCGCGCTTCCAACACACGTATACACCCATGTTCAGTCATCGGGAGGAAAAAAAACGCGATTACTTCTTGAGCAGCCCGATCGGATGAAAATAAATCAAATTTATGTCGCGTTAATTTTTTTTATTTATTCCCTCGTTGAACATAAGGAAGATTGAGGAATGATTATTTCGAGCTTTTTCGGAAGGATTTCGTTGGACCGTGGAAGGGGGGGGGGCGAGTAAGGGGGAAAGAGATATTCGAGGTGGCGTGTAAAACTCGAAGGTTATATGGAATTTTGGGGATTATAAGGACGTAATTAATGAACGTCCCAAGGATATTTATATATTTATATTATACGCGAGAGGAAATTTCTGTGGTCACCGGGGAGAAAGGGAGAGAGAGAGAGAGAGAGAGAGAGAAAGAGTAAGAGTAAGAGAGAGGGCGTCTCTCCACGATCCGTGGACCATCGAAAATTTATTCGAGCCATTCTCACCTAACGGAATCCTCTCCTTGGCGGAGATGACGCTCGATCATTTCTTTTTTTCGTTTTTTCGTTTCTTTCTTTTTTTGTGTGTGTTTGTGTGTGGTTCGTCTTCGCGCTTTTTCACGATTTACGTTGTATTTTCATTCTCATTATTATTATTATTATTATTAATACTGTTATTGTCATTATTAATCGTAAAATGTATTCTCCATCGTAATCCGGTAATCGTATGCAGGATCGTCTCGTTTTCTCTCTCTCTCTCTCTCCCTCTTCCTCTCGTCCGTCGATCTATCATTCGGCTCGACTCTCCCAGGTGCATATATATATATATATATAGATAGCTCGTAACAGTCGCCAGGGAGAGGTGGTTGACTAAATATTATATCAACGATCTTCCCGTGCCCAAAAAGTTCAACCCTCGAATTAAACGCGCGAGATATTCATATATATATATATTTATTTTTCATTATTATTATTATTTTTCACACAAACACACGTACAAATATGTATGCGTATATTTTTTTTTCTCAGCTAAGACTTGCATCGATCAGTCTGGAACAATTCGACGATAAATTCATTCCTCGAATAAAGTCGAGAATCAGCGAAATGAAAATATTTATATGCAACGTGATAAAGAAAAAAAAAATGTCTATATGTATATAGATATAAATAAATAAATTATTAATCATATTCATTATTAAAATTCCAATGTCTGTCGTGAGATTCGACGAAAGTTCTTCAGAGAGACGAAGAGGGGTAGAGGGGTAGAGGGGCAGAGGGTGAGGGGGGGGGGGGACGTCGCGTATACCAGACGCGATAAATATCTCACGGTTAATACCGAACGCCTACTCACGTTATTTCTCTCCCAACCTTACAACGTCGAGAGGGACGAGGCTCACCGTTCGATTATGGCGTTCGATCTTTCCTTTCTTTTTTCGATATTACCATTTTTTTTTATCTTTTCTTTCTTTTTTTTGCATTTTTTTAATCATTCCCTCCTCGTGTATAGCATAATTATTATTAATTTGTAATCGATCGAGCATTTACAAAAATTGTACAATTTATACATACTCACATATATATGTATATATATATATATATATATATATATATACGTATGTGAAATTCAATGCATATAAAACTGATAAAATCGTTAACGAGAAAAATCAAAATAGTTCAGAAGCAACGATATTACTAGGGATATAGCGTGCACGGATCTATATCTTGTCCCTTCACGCGACTTATAATCCCTTAACTCTTCTCGGCTCTGGCTGAGTTTGTAATAACGCGGGCTAATTAATCTTCGAGCTAGCTATATATATATATTTATATACGCGATCTCGTCGTCATCGTCGTCGTCGTCGTCGTCGTCGTCGTCGTCGTGTCGTCGTCGTAGATTCGAAGTGCTCTCCTCGTCTCATACCAAGAGCAAGAGAGAGAGATAGAGCGAGAGAACTATCGTATAAGGGTATGTATGTGTGTACTTCGTGTGCATAAATAATCCTTCACTTCCGGCGACAGGCGTTGCGAGCTGCTAGGCGAAAAAACGAGAAAAAAAGAATGCGAGTGCGAGAGAGAGAGAGAGAGAGAGAGAGAAAATGTAGTAACGGACGAGGTAGCCGGTCTCGCAAGGGCGTGTACGTGGGCTCCTCCTCGACGTGTCTCGTCGCTCGGTCCGCTGTGCTCAGGAGACGGAAAATTCAACCTACGTACCCTTATATACACTCACGGCTATCCTTATCTCGTGGGATATTTTTTTTTATTTTTTTTTGTTCTTATTTTTTTTTTTTAAATTTTTTTTTATAATTTTTTTTCGTTTCCATTTGTTTTGTTTTCGTCGTTTTGCATTTATATTATCTTCGAGTATGAATTCCGCGACGTGAATTCTGCTCGCGGAAATCTCTTTCGCATACGGGCTGACCAACGTGACAAGATGAATTCTAAACGCGCTATAAGCATACGTACAAGTTTTATCGGCAGGTTTTCGAATTTTTTACATCGACTTGGCTGGTTCGACTCGAAAAATCTGTAATATTTTTGTCTTTTTTTTTTGTTTCTTTTAATATGTAATGTATCTTTTTTTTCGAACGATCGTGGCATAACGAGTCGGACGGCGGATCGTTATGCCAAGATCGAATCGTTCTCAATGAAATATACTCGATTGGAGTGATAATTTGTCGGAGAGTCGAAGATGCGATGGTTTTACCGAGATAGGCCGCTTTTTATCAAAATGCGCAAATAATCTAAAGATAGTTTATGTATCTTTTGTTTAACTCGGGAAAATTTTTGGGATGTTTTGTAAATTGGTTATTTTATTGAAAGACGTTGTGGAATATTGATTCAACATTGATTCGATTTTTATTCGATTTTTGATTCGATTTTGATTCGATTTTGATTCGATTTTGATTCGATCTTTTATTCGATTTTTTGGTCGATTTTGATTCGATTTTGATTCGATTTTGATTCAATTGTAATTCAATTTTGAATCAATTTAGAATCAATCTTGATTCAATTTTGACTCGACTTTGAATCAATTTTAACTCAACTTCGACGCGAGATCAACTTTGGCCGTACTTTTATGTGTACGAGTGGAAGAATTCGAGAGTTCACCGTTGGCAGTCCTTAATATATTCTTCGAGGACATTGGACACGCTTGTAAAAATATAATCGGTCCGGAGAGGGATGGGGAAAAAAGCGAGTGAGAGACAGAGAGAGAGAAAAAAAAACGAGAAAAACCGAACAAATGCAAAGCGACGAAGGGAAGTGGAGGGAAAGGGAGAGCGGAGGGTTTTTCGGAGAAGACGACCCAGTGACTTTGATGGATCGAAGAGCCCATCAACCCTCCAACCCTTTTTCCATGGGGTCCACGTCACTCTCTCCTCTCTCTCTCTCTCTCTCTCTCTCTCTTTCGCTTTACGCTACTTCAACCAACTCTCCAGCCTCTCTCGTATTATATTTGTTTTATTTTTCTACAGGTAATTCCGTATCCGACAGGTTACTATCTCACGCTGCTCGTCTATCCCGAATTATTTCGTTGACGACGACGACGACGACGACGACGACGACCCTAAAAATACGCATCATCGAACAGATAATGTCATATATATAATAAAAGATTGTCTCGATCGATTACAACGTCACATATATATATTTTTTTTAATTTTCTTACAATCGATTTGGGAAAATCTGGTGGAAATTAATAATTTAATTTGAATAAAAATTAAACATTAATTATAATCGTTTGTTTTAGTCGCTGGCGAGCTTTTTAGAACGCTCGCTTCTTATTATCTCTCCTGCGTGTAAGAAAAATCAAATTTATCAATTTGTGTATTGCGCACAATAACCGGTTAACTCATTATGTGCAACGCACTTTACATAACTCTCTCTCTCTCTCTCTCTCTCTCTCTCTCTCTCGTGACTGTCAACTCTCGTTTCGCTTAGCTTATCAACCTGTCCGATAACGAGACATCGAGATTTCCAGCTTCACGCTTGGGAAAATCTTGAATCGATACTTTGTAGTTAATCAAGCATTTTTTCGTTTGTACTTATCATTGATCTCTGACTGCAGGGAAGGTAAGTTTTATCACAGTGGACTGTGTCCATTTCGGTCTTTCCAGTTTCTGTACATTTTTTTTCAATTAAAACGACATTTTCATTATATTTTTAAATCGCAACCGGTGCCAATTTCTTTTTTTCCAAAAAACTATTTTTGTCTTTCGTTTTTATTGATTTTCCATTCGATTATTTTTATTTCCATCAATATAGACGCAATTTTCGTTTGAATTCTACAAAAATTACCTTAATTTTATTAACCGATTAGTTTCATTAAACAAAATATCTTTAAATTTTTATTTTAAATCAATTTCTCATTTTTTAATAAACCACGACAAGAGCCAAAAACAAGCACTTTTTCGTTTGTACTTATCATTGATCTCTGACTGCAGGGAAGGCAAGTTTTATCACAGTGGACTGTGTCCATTTCGGTCTTTCCAGTTTCTGTACATTTTTTTCCAATTAAAACGACATTTTCATTATATTTTTAAATCGCAACCGGTGGCAATTTCTTTTTTTCCAAAAAACTATTTTTGTTTTTCGTTTTTATTGATTATCCATTCGATTATTTTTATTTCCATCAATATAGTCGCAATTTTCGTTTGAATTCTATAAAAATTACCTTAATTTTAATTAACCGATTAGTTTCATTAAACAAAATATCTTTAAATTTTTATTTTAAATCAATTTCTCATTTTTTAATAAACCACGACAAGAGCCAAAAACGTGTCGAATTTGCGTGCAATTTCTTGCTTTTTCGCAATCGCGCCAGATAATACTTTTTCAAAAAAATTAATTTTTTTTTTTTCTGTAACTTTTTCATAATTTTGATTCGTTTGTGGAAGAGTTGGGTGACCGTTCACCCGAGGTCTCTGACGTAACGAGTAGGTAATAGCGAGCGTCGAGTGAGTCTCGTGGGTGACCGATAGCCGGAAAAACCGACCATGCATGGCCTTTCCCCCTCATCCCCTTTCGCTTTAACATTCGCGTTCGCCTTATCACCGTTAAGCTTCCGACGTATAAGTCTCTCGAGGGTACATACGCGCTTATATATATATATATACCCATGTACAAAAACACGCGCGCTAGACCGTTTTATCCGCTTCGGCAGTGCGGACTCTCGCGTTGGGCGAAAAAAAAAATTAACGAACGACGTGACTGTCGACCATGACAGCGATAGGGATAAGGCGAAATAGCGCACGGTTAGCTATATTGCACTTCCTACATCGCTTCGAAAATATACGAGAACGATCCCGCTACTTGTAAGGAAACGTTTGACAATTAACTCGTGGGAGAGACACCGTTTTAATGGACGATATATGGGGCGTTTCGTGAAATTCCAACAAGGCTGAAAAATACGGGAAAATTTCATCGAAAAAATTATAAGTACGTCGACGTTATTGGGTCGTCGAAAAAACGTCTGTATGATTTTTTTTTTCGATTTATCTCGTCGCATTTTGCTTTGAAATGTGCCAAATTTGAAAATCGAGCGAATAATTTTGTTTTTCTAAACTGCGTCTCGACTCCTCGGTCGAAAGGACGAGAATGACATTTAATACGTAAAGTATTCGTTAAAAATACGATTTTGTGGAAAGAGTTGATTGAAGTCAAATAATGAAAAAAACAAAATTTTATATATAAAATTTTGGAATTGATTTTTTGTTTTTAAACGGCTGAATTTAGAAACGTATATCGAGCCCACGAAGAAATCTACGAAAAACGTAAAACGATCGAATTATTTTTAAATATAAAAAAGAAATGTTTGACAATCATATTCAGTTCTGAAAAAATAATCGTGATTATTAACGACCAATTTTCGTGCATTTTTAAATGAAAAAAATCAAACTATTTTTTTTTCATGAAATACAAATATAATTAAAAAATTAACAGGATATTTTCTCGTTGCAGCGTAGCGATATATTTTCATTCAATACAAACATAAACGATCTATTTTATACGGAAGAATAAAAATAAAAATAAACGATCGATCTCCTTGAAAAACAAAAGAAATAAAAAAAAAATTTCAATCGATCTCGTATTTTACTCGTCGATAAAAAACTCGGATCGATCAAATCGATTAATTTTCTCCCACCTGTCGCGCCTATTACTTCATTCAGTGACGACTCTCTCCAACTACGCGAGATACATTATTAGCACGTGAAATATCGAATTTCAGTCTTTACCATTGTTCCAGTACCTACGTAAAAACCGATGTCGAGAAATTCTCGCGTTACCTCGTTGACAAGTTCCCCTATACCGAGGACCCTCTTCCGGGTATACGCACGTTCATACATTTATACATACATCCACATACACACACACACATATACACACATATATTTATATCTGCAGAGAATGACTTTTCGCACGTCCCACACGCGGTAGTGCGCCACGCGGTGAGCAATAATGAGTCGATTTTCCCTCTGTCGACTTCACGACCCAAAGGACGAATAGTACAAGTATTATATATATATATATATATATATATATATATATATATATATATATATAAGGCATATGATATACAAGCCATCGAGAGAGGAACCCCCGTGGTGCGAGATGAACTTCGGTACCGAGTCTGCCACAACACCCAAGAATACATGTCTGTATTTATATGAAGAGAGAGAGAGAGAGGGTGAGAGAGAGAGAGAGAGAGAGAGAGAGAGTAAAAGAGATCAGCATAGGGGAACCTCAGGCGGTGGACCGTGCGATGAAGCTGTGTGTAAGTGAACAGAGAGAGAGAGAGAGACAGAGAGAGGAAACAAGAGAAGAGCTCGAGACGAAAGAAACACAAGAGGATAGGGAAGAAATAAGGGAGGCGAAGAAAGCGAGAGAGAGAGAGAGAGAGAGAGAGAGGGTTAGAAAAAGGTCCTGGGAGGCTGCTCGAATCTCGCGGAGTGTGCAACGATTCGCCCGCCCCGACCGTTTTTGCAACAATGTAACACGCTCGCCCGACCAACAACACAACACGCCACTGCAAAATAATTTTCGCAGCATCTTGCGCATGCGCGTATGACGTAAGCCAAGCGCGTGTCTCTAGGAAACGAGAGAGAGAGGGTGAGAGAATAGGTAACTCTATATTATTATCCTTTTTCACACCTCCTTGCACCTTTATGAAAGCTTCGTACATGCGTTCATATACTATATAGTTATATCGCACCTAGTTAAGTTAGTCTATTTGGTACCGTTCGCGTAAACAAAAAAAAAAGAAAAAAAAAAGAGAGGGGCATTGTCGTACGTTTTCGCACCAAGGGATACTCTCGTCCACGAGCCAATTATTATTTTCGATATTATAATCAGATATCACCTTTTTGTTTTCTATTCTTTCGTCTCGCGCGTCAACCGAACGTCTCGCGACAATGGAAGACCGCGTGGCTTTTGGAACAATCGAAACGCGGGTGAGTGGAAAATGCGCAGGGGTTGATTTCGATTCTTTCCGGGGGTGAATATTTTTGTGATATTTGTAACGTTGATATTAATGATAATAATAATAATATTAATTTATTGTTATTAATTAATTATCATAAATAATATTGTTAATTAATATTCTTATTTAATAATTTGATCACCGAATGGAAAAATCGTGGAATACTCGAGCTTCGGTTCGAGAGTCACATTCGATTTTATTACGATAAATAAATCGGTTGAAATTTCACGAAATTATACATTAATAAAAAAAAGAAGGTAATAAACAATAATAAATAGCACGAATCTTGAAAAAATTAAAGCATCAAGAAAAATGATCGAATTATAAAAAATCGCTCGTCTCGAGTTATTTCACGACGATCGCGAAGCTCGAAAATCTCGTAAAGAACGATTTCTCGCGTATAATGTTTCACGAGGTTGAGTGAAATTACGAGGGAGGATTGTACAAATTTCAGACCGGATTCGTTTCTTCGTACATAGCTCAAGGATTAACGTTATTGCAGTTTAGGAATTTAGATACGGAATATTCGCATCGATATATCGATTAATCTTAGCATAAATCGATATATCTATATATTTATTGGTACTCGATACAAACCAGTACCCATAACATAATACGGGACGATCTATTCGTATACATTAAGCCTTGCGAATGTGCAAAGCAAAACCAGACCTCGTGGTCTTAATCGTAACGAAATACGATCCTCGAATAAAAATTCAAAAAAAAAACAACAACAAATACAAAACAAAAACAACCCCGACAACAACAACAAAAAACACGAGCATACTCACGCACGCGCGATAATAATAAAATCGTGAAAAAATAAAAAATAAAAAATGCGACAGAGAAAAAATCGAAACCGGTGAGAATATCGACGACAGTCGCTCGCAAGGCGATAAGACGATTTAATACGCGCGCGCGGGCGCAAGAAAATAAGAAAAAACATCGACGAAAGAACGACGAAAAAAAAGGAAAAATAAGAACGAAGCGCGGAGGAGGTTCTCGTCTCGCGTTAAGATTGCGGTATTGCACGCGCGACGACGATATTTATAAATTCGCAAAAGTTTTCTCCTCTTTCACGGAACGAGGGAGGGTAAGAGGAGGATCAGGGTGAGAAATGTAAATTGCTTTACCATAGAGACGACCGGAGACAGGATTTGAAATCAAGAACGAGAGAATTGCCGCCGGTCTCGAGTGGAAATAAAAATCGGAGCACAGCGCCACCACGGCGGACGTGCGAACTAAAAGACCGTTACGAACGAGCTACGAGGCTCGTTGAGATTTCCAACGAATATTTAAAGGATCGATCTGTTCTCTTGGCGACGTTTCCCGAGATAGATAAGAGAGTCTCGAGGGCGAGGGTTGAGAATGAGAAGAAAGAAAAAAAAAGATTAGAGAACAAAATAAACAAAAAACAATTTTATAGTTATAGAGCAGTTATACGGACTTTGGACGAGAAAATTGAGACGTTAAGCCGGATCGATCTAATGGCACGGTGGTCAACGTGTTAATGCATCTGGTCGTTGAACGTTATCGGAACGAGGCGACCGAGTACTCTATCTCACCTTTCTCTCTTTCCTCGAGAAGGAAGGTTCGAACGCCCGGGAACCCCCGTCCTCCGCGATTATCCGTACCGAGAAAGAAACTTCTCGCCCCCTCGCCCGATGGCTTCAATTATTCTGTTAACCGCTTCGTATAAACTCCATTCGACTCCATCCTCGCGATACCTAATAGTATCGGGTTACATTTTTATTCGTCTCGGCGTTTTACATTTTTTTTTTTGGAGTCTTTTCTTTGCTTTTGTTTTTTTCTTTTTCATATATATATATATATAGATTTTGTTTTTGTTTATTTTTTCTTTGTTTTTTCAACGAGAAATTTTAATCGTTGGATATAATCCTGGCGAGGCTCGTGTAACCGTATCTTACACGTGTACACGCGTACAGCGCGTATAGATTTTCTTTCGTATGGTAAGCGGTCTGTATATACCGGGTGTTCGCGAAATATCCGGACGACGTAAAGTATCTATGTAGTTTCGCGTCTATACGAAATGAGCGGTGGGTGCGTGTTTTCTTTTTGAATGTTCCCGCCACAAAAATTGCGGGAAATACAAATTTGTGAAGTTTGAAAATTTGAGACGTCGATATATTTTTTGTTTTTAAACCCTCCAACGACATTTATTATTCCGTCGATTTTGTCGAAAATTTCGCCCTATTGTCAAGCAAGTGTTAAAAATTTTGTTCGATGAAAAAAAAAGAAAGGTTGAAAAATGTGTTTTCTATTTTCTCAAAGTGATCGAGATGGCATCGAACCATGGATCGCGGTATCGCGACACGAGCCGGAGAACAGCCGAGACGGAATCGGCAGCCGGTACTTACATAGGATGCGATCGAGCACGAGAAGAGCCACGGCGGTAGAGAAAAAGAGGAGCGAGAAAGAAAACGAGAAAGAGGGACGATGGTATATAAATGGTAAATGGGAAATTGTAAGTGGTAGGCGACCGCCGCGATGCTGCCTATGCGAACATGAATGAATGGAACCTGCTTCGCCACTTGCATACCCATTATAGAAACTCAGGGCAAAACTACCGACGATCTCGTCTCCCTGGTATGTATTTAAGCTCATATATATATACATAGAAACACGCTATGTAAACTATATATATATATATATGTAATAAAAATATTGCGGGTTCGTATAAAAATTGAAAAAGGGGTCTGTGACACCCCAATACGTCTTTGCATGATTTCCTGGGTCCGACATACCATGATGCACGTCTGCCTTGGAAGAAAACAAAAACAACAATTTCGACAAACATTATCGTAAATAATCTTCCATCGTTTCAAAGTTTATCAAATTTTTTACTCCGTTTTTAAGGCGAATTTATTAATTAAAATTGTCACGAAAAAATGATCGTTGATTATCGAAGAAAATTATTGTTACAAATTTAATATTACTTCGAATTTTAAAAAACGTAATTAAACGCATCTAAATAAATAAATAATCAAGGAAATAAGACAGAAATCGATTTTTTAGCCGGTAATTATTGTTTCCCGACGAAGAGAGATCCGATAAGAAAATAATATAAAAAGAACGAAAGAAATAAGAAAAAACTGAGAGACAAGCGTCTACGAACTTTACGGTGGTCCTCGCGTCTCCGATTAGTCGCGTCAACGAGTATTCTCCCGGCGTATCGTCCGACCCGTGTACGGAATGATTAACTCGAATCACTGATCCATATTTCTCGTGCACCCGGTACATATACATATCTATATATTCATCGTATATTCATTAATTCGACGCTCATCAATTTCCCCGTGAATGAGAGGTGTTTTTTTTCTGTTCTTTTTTTTCTTCATCTTCCTCTTCTTTACCTCCGAATCCCGTAGAATTTTAATTAGCTCCAGAGTGAAAATAAATGATACCCTCACAAAAAAAAAAAGAAAAAAAAGATTATCGAAACGAAACAAATAAAATAAAACTCCACGTCAAGATATTTATCCCATTTGGCGGAAATCTCTTGTGGGTAAAAATCGCAGGAATTTCTCTCCCTCCTTCTCTCTCTACCGTGTCGTACGTGAGATTGGAATCTCGCATTATGCATTGCGTGCTCGTCAGACAGTTCATTAATCGTCCTAGTGTGTTCACCGATGTATATATACATATATATATGTGTATATGTGTATATATATATATAATAGTATCAGGCGTGTTTTGAGTTCTGAATGGAACAACGAAAGGGGAACTTGACGAGTGCAACGAGAGAGTGAGAGGACGATTTCCTGGCGCATTATACGAGTTTTGGTCAATGGAGAAGCAAACACACACACACACATATATATATATACATATATTTATTGTGTATTTGTTTGTGTGTGTAGAGTGCACGCGTGCGGACCGCGTGCCGCCCTCGGCTCTCGATTCACTTGGCATTTTAATCAGGTGCACACGAGGCACTTTTGCCGCACTACCAACCAGGATAAAGTCATATTCTTGCGCTCGCGAGGTCACGCACCGTGACGCAGGTGTTTACGCGGCTCGTTGACTTTTCACGAATCTCTCTCTCGAGATCTACAAAGTTTCACGATTACATATATATGTGTATATATATATATATGTGTGTGTGTATATGTGTATATAGGGAAATAACACAGCGGGGTGGTACTGAAAGTACACGATACTTAATTAATATTTCACGTACATGACACGTAATTGCGATTTTAAACATTGTACACGAAGTCAAATGGTACTTTGGGCGTATACATTTACTTTTTCGAGTATCTCGAATACTTGTACTCGAAGTACTCAATACTTTGAGTACTAAATACTTGGACTTAGGGTTGTTATTTTCATGAGATTAAATGGTACTTGTATTCGAAATACTTGCTACCTACTTTGAATACCGGTACTTGGATAGTAGATTGGATCAAATCCAAGTATTTTGGTAGTTTGATATTAAGGAATGCTTGAAAAAGATTTTCCGTATTAAATTTTTTGTTTATTTTCAAGAAATGCGTGCAGTTTTTTAGGCCAGTCATTCGAACTCGTTCGGACTACTTGAGGAATAAATTACTTGGCCGGAAATTTCGGGACTAAAAATAATTTGTGTTTTTCTTTTTGTTTGAAATAATTTTAACTCGTTGTACATTTACGGAGCACTCGATATTTAAGTACTTGTAATTCAAGCATTGTGTACTTAAATACACTTTTGCTCGAAGTGTTTTGAATTTGAAGAACTTGTACTTAGAGTTCTTGTACTTAAAATACTGGTACTCAAAGTGCTCGAACTTAAAACGCTTGTACTTTGAGTACCTGTATTCAAAAAATACTCCGTACTCAAAGAATTCTGGTCAGCTCTTGAATCTCTGAAATTTTTCATCTCGACCTTTGTACCAGTTTGCTACGAAGAGGCCAACAATTGTGTTCTTCTTTTTACCCACGCCAAATTTTTCATTCTGCCAAATACGAAATATTTTTTTCTTTTTTTGCGAAATCCGCGTAATTTATCGAGGTTTTATATTCTTCCATATATGGATATCGTGATTTTTTAATTTTTTTTTTTCGTCACCGAAATTTATAGAATCCTTTTATTCGACCATTGAAATATAGTGACGAAGGAAACACGAAAACAACATCTACATCAGCTCCGAAACGGGCATATAATTATATATACATCTATGTGTGTATGTGTAAGTTTATAAGCATATCGATATATACTTTAGCGATGTTGAGATTTTTTTTTCTTTCAATATCTCGTCTGTAATATAATTTTTCATTCTCTCTTACGTGCCATTTTGTTGCTTAGTGTGATATCGACGAGAGACACCATCAGTGACGAAATATCACGATCGTTTCGTGCCTCTCGCTGATATCCTTGAGAAGTTTTTTTTTCTTTCGTTCGTTCGTTCGTTTTTTTATTTTATTTTTTTTATTTTTTATTCATTTCTATATTTTACTCCACCAAGGCGAGGAAACGTGCAATACGATGTCCCCACTAGTCGTGTCTGCGAGATAGTCTGGGCACAAATCGCCACCATCGCGGAATTAAATTACAATAATAGATATACCCGTTTAGCCGATAAATTAAATGACCCTCGATTCTCTCGTTCATATATATATATATATATGTATATATGTATATATTTATATATAAGCATGGAAAACAATTCCAATTATAATACCAATTAGGAAATTATTAATACGAGTCGACGAGGATATAAGCAGATCTTGGAGACTCGAGTTCTGTCGGTCGTTTATATTTCTGGCCAAGGGAGAGAAAGAAGAGAAAAGTAGTGAGAGAGAGAGAGAGAGAGAGGGGAAGAGAGAGAATGAGCTTCTCTCGAGAAATTTCGAATGTTTTTTTTTTTTTTTTTTTAAGACATGGCATCGGTCCTGTTGGCTTCTAACACCGATTTACCATCTCTCTGTTATATCTACCTCACGTATCATTGCGCAAGCCTCGAACGAAGATCGTTCCAACTTTTTCTTTTCTTTTTTTCTTTTGACTTTTTTTCTTTTTCTATTCGATCAATTCTCCGTCAGTCTCGTGATCATCGATGAATGAATGATTGGCGCGTAGCTCGCGGGTTTCGAGGATTAGGACTACATAATCCCCGTGACAACGAGGGAGATCGAGCTCGAGAACGTCGTAAGAAAATCGTTGGAATTATATTTTATTTTTTATTTTTTTTTTAATCATTTTTGTTATCGATAATGGGATTACTAAGTCGATTTTTTGTAACTTTCACTCTATGACAAGAGGTTTATGTTTATTTTTATCGTTAAGTGTCGCTCATTATGGTTTTGAGAGACAATTTTTCGAGTCTATTAATTTCAAAATGGATGACGTTGGGCGCGAGTTTTCACCACTGTTTTATTGAATTCCAAGTATTTTGGGTGAGTCTTTATTTTCAATTTTTTGTAATGCATTCTTCGTCGTGGGGATGAATTTTTCGGTGCAACGAATATCACAGACGAAATCGTTGAAGCGAATCGCGACGAAGAGAAAGAGAGAGCGAGAGATGTCGAAGGCCGTGCGTGCAACGAGCAAATGGTCAAAGAGAGAGAGAGAGAGAGAGAGAGAGAAAGATACATGACGTGGAGAAGTGAACGGGATGACCTGAAATTGTATATTGGAGCGAACGGCACAGTGATTGGCCACGAATTCCCATTTTTCAAGGGATTCTATCGGGTCACGATTAAAAAAAAATTAATTGTTATACTTATTTTGACGGATTAATTTGGATTAATTACGAGAATATTATAAAATATGATTGATGTGACAATTAAAAAAATTCAATTAACCCTAATAGCGTCACGAGGGGAAAAAATTCAAATGCCTCGAGAGTTTGAAAAATAATTTCAAAAAATTTACCGTTTTTAACAATTTTCAAAGACAAAAAACCGTGTCTTAACTTAAAAAAAAGGAATAGTTCTTTAAGTGCCGTGAGATTTTTGCATATTTTGATTCCATGAAAAGATTTGAAAAATTCGCGATAGCCAATTTTCTAAATATCGTTATTACACCATAATTATGGTTCTCTCGTCTTCGTAATATTATTATAATACGAAAAAGGTTTAAACATTTTTGTTATTCGTCCGATTAGTTATTTAAAAAAACTCCCGACTGTCGCTCTAGTGGTAAATGTGGCTAATCACTGTGCAATTTTAAATGCAATGTGGCCAATCACTGTACTAGAAGAGCCAACGAGCGTCCGAGGGCCTCGAACAACCTCGCGAGAGGCGTTCTTCGTTGGTTAACGCAGAGGAGAACCCGAGGATTCTTCTCTCCTGCTGGCCCAGGCGCCAAAACCAGTTTGAACTCGGCGAGCCATTATGAATCCGATCCGAATCGCTTCTTAACTAATCTGGTGTATGGCGACCTTCCATTAGCCCGATTCCACGCATAATTCATCGTCTCTCGCTTTCGTCTACCCGCCTGTGTAGCAACCGCGCGCCGTGAAACTCCGATCTTGCGTCTCGTGGCTACGGGGGCACCCAGGAATAACACTTTTCAATAATATCTACCATCGTGATAATTACATTACACGATACGATTAAATATTTTTGGCACACATTATTTCAATTAATCGTAATTTAGAAATTTTTTTTTTTTTTTAATTTATACAATAATTTTTTCAAAAATTAAACTGACTGTGCAAAATTAAATGGAACCGTACCTTAAGTGTCTTGTTCTTCTGGGATTTCTGCGATTCTTAGTATATTCAAAAATTTCTTCGACTATACGAATTTTAAAATAATTTTTTTTTATATTTATCATTTAAAAAAAGAAATATCAAAATAACTTTGCGAAATCAAATTTGACGAGTTAATCCAGGCATAATTTTTTTTTATTCTCCCGTGGAACATATCGTTGCGATTTCCTTCGATTATAAATATTACTTTTTACATTAAACTTTTTTTTTTAAATTTATTCGTCGAATTAAAAAAAAAGTATTGAAGCATCTTTATAAAATAAAATGCCAACGCCTAATATTTCCGTATTATTTATGATAATTCTCGCATAAATTATAATTCCCTGACGTATTTTGTCATTGACGCATATTATAAGTAATAGCTGTCTCCAACTCCGTAAATTAAATGCAAAATGTGCGAATCGAGACGAGGGAGGGAGGCACAAGAAGAAGAAGAAGAAGAAGAAAATAATAAATGAAGAAAAAAAATCCTTCGAGCAAAAACATCATTTTCCTCCACGCACCCTGTCCTGATATCTCGAGAGAGGAAGAGAGAGAGAGAGAGAGAGAGAGAGAGGTGCGTAGAGAAAATTTTTCTCCTTGTTGCGCGCATCCGCAACATCTCTCTCGCAACAAATCATTCCTCGTTAAGTCCCTGCGACGAGAGTTTTTTTTTTCTTTTTTTTTTGCATGCGCGTACACATATGCGCAATCGTCCAACGACGAAGACGCTTTGCCAAGGAGACTTTTGCCAATTGCATGAAATATCAATTTATCCCTCTTCCTTCGCATCTCCTTGCGTACCTTAAGAAATAACGGTCCCGAGGTATTAATGTCTATGACGTTCGATTAATTTCATCGCGGGGACATTGACGTCGAAAATTTCACGTAATTTCCAAAATTCGACGAGTAAATAAATTTGATGAAAATATATAAAAATTGTCAACGATACTAAGCGATATTAAAAATTAAAAAAAAATAAACAAATGATATCAACGAGTCTATAATAATGTGATCGAAAAATTGTAATAAACCACGTGTGAAAATAATCGAAAGAAAAATTTCGTAGAATGCATCCGACATTTTCGAAAAATTTGACGATCTTACAGACGATTTTTCGAAAAATAAAAAATTCATCACCCAAACCGACAAATCGTCCGAACAATCGATAATTCGTGGCGTAATCGGTTTCTAGTTTACCCTCCGAAAAAAAAACAAAAAAAACGACATCTCTATCTCTTCACTTTTCTAACGTCCGTCCGTCCGTACGTCGGCTTATAACTCCCGATCCGCTCAACCGATTTTGATCCGGTTTTTTTGTCCCCCATTAATAGCCAAGCTCTTCCTACACATTACACAATATTCACTGTCACGCCGACTAATACATCCCGTCATCCCTTTTTTTACTTCCATGAAAACAATTTGATCTGAATAACTAAAAAAAAAATAAAAATAAAAAAAGATCTCTAGCTACGTACAAAACCGGTACGAGCTTTTCCCAACAAGCACCGTCGACCATTCACAAATGATAAATAAACAAAATTTGTCACAAAAACAAACAAAAAACAGAAAAAATCACAAAAAAAGGATTAGAACCTCAATCTACTATCGGTAGTTATGCCCGTTCGAACATTAACGAAGAAAATTTGCATAAAACACGCTCCTACGTATAGTACACACATCTCGCTCGTGCACTCTCGTACAATTATACGTATCCGTTTGTAACGCTGTTCACGAGAACATCTTTCACCAGAGAATTTCATAGACAAACTATACATTATATATATATACGTATATGTATATATTATATATGTATATAAATTTATACACCTATACCCATATCTTTATATATGCGCATATATGTGCTCGTGTTTAGTACTCGATTTACACACTGCGTGTATGCGCGGTACGTACACGCCTACACTCTACTTCTCGCAGGCATAAAATGTAAAAGCTTTTTCGTGCGTGCCGGTGAGCGCGTCTTATTATTGCGGATAGGCCGGCAAGCTTGGCCGGAGCTGCATCAGAGTGGAGGAGAGAGAGAGAGAGAGAGAGAAAGAGTGACCAGGATGTGCGTAACGTGCGTACATGAGAAATGTAAATTGTTCAAGCGAGCGCATATATTTAAACGTGCAAGCATATCGAGAGCATATAAATATACACATATATATGTTTAATGCTCTTTTGCTTTTTCTTCCTCTCCCGCTGTGTATATAGCTATATTTTTCGAACGCGGAAATGCGTGCGTATAGTTCGAGGACATATCGACAGATAGCGCGACTGCGCATGCGCGCGCGCGCGCGCCGGCGCATTAGATAAGCGAGAGCTATATGCCCATTGGACGAGATACGGAACGTTGTTGTTTTTTTTCTTGTTTTTTTTTTTTTTTTTTTTTGTATTTCTCGCGGCGACCATCTAATACGGTCCTCGAACTCACTCGACGGACTTTATACATACACGTATCCGTTACATATCCGTACCCGCGAGAGGGCGCGTGTCTCTCTCGTAACGCGACGTTGCCGACGAGTCTTCTTTCTTTCTTTTCTCTCTCTCTCTCTCTCTCTCTCTCTCTCTCTCTCTCTCTCTCTCTCTCTGGGCGAGAAAACGACTTTTAATGCGATGCACAGGATCTATCGGAGTTCTGGACTCTGACTCGTTTAGAATTTTCGACGATTTGTCGATGTCAAGTTACCGGACGATGTTGTGCCGTCTCGGCGTTATTCTCACGTGGGAGCTATTCATCGTCGATTTATATATATATATATATATTGATATTATAACGAGTTGAGAGATTTCTTTTTTAATACGCTCATGGACGTACGAGAGTGAGTACTATTAAAGCGAAATAGTCGATAGGATAGAGCGAATTAAACTTGTCAGATGTAGTTTTTGATACGGTTAATGGGGCGATAGAGAGGCCTGGAAACAAGATACTTCTGGTCGATTAATTAAAACGTATTTTGTATTTCGATTCGAACGAATTCGTGATTGTACGCGTGCGCTGCTTTGGCTTTATATTTGTGTGTCAGGGAGTGATATGAAAACACCTTTGGCATGAATTAATCGCGTTAGAATTAATCATTCGAAATTATTTACAGTTTTAATTGAGCTTCGAATTATTTATATATATATATTTTTTTCCCTATCGATAATGAAGGGTTCGAAAGATTTGTCTTCGATCGAATAAATCATTTTTTGAATAATAATTCAGATTTTCTTATGGTATGTAGTCGCGTGGTCGTTATAATAGAACGACCTTGACACTAATTAATCGCGTTGGAATAAATTTCTTGACATTATTTATGGATACAATTAAAGTTCGAACTATTTATATAGTTGTTTTCTTTTTTTGCGTTCGATGATAAAGGATTGAATTTCTTTTGGTCGAATGAATAATTTTTTGAATGACGGTGGAATTGATTATATGTTAACGAGAAGTTTAATTAATCTTCTAATTATCCTTTTATTTATTTTTATGCGATAATAAACAATTGAAAAGATTTCTTTTCTTCGAATAACTATTTTTAAATAACTTTTTCGATAATAAACGCTTGAAAATATTTGTTTCCTTCGAATAAATATCCGTTTGAATAACGATATAAATTCTATCGTGATTAGATTATAGAATAAGATGGAACGTTAGAATGCCTTTTTTGCCCAAAATATTTTACATAATTAAACGGCGATCGTTAATTAATCTTCGAATTATTCAGTTTTTTTTTAAATCGCATAATAAAAGACTCGAGAGATTCTTTTTTCACGTCTATATAAATAACATTTCGAATAACAATTAAAATTCCATCACGGTTTGATTCAAATTGGCAATTTTGTCTCACGAGAAGAATACGAGGCACCATGGAGAGTTTAAATCGAGAAATGGGAATATAATGGCCGGTTACCGCTGAGCGGGCGAACTCGAGTAGTAATTATCGCATTGTAATTCATTCTTCGCCCTGCTGTGACGTCGTGCGTGCACCGAGTTCGTGGCGCCTCTCGATTGTATCGAATTTTGCGCGAGGCAATTTTTAAAGGGGTTGGAAACTTTTGGGCTCGTTCATTGTCGAAAACCTTTTTCTCCTTCTTTTCATACGTAACGTTGCAAACGCTAATTATTTATTATCACACGTACGATTCAATATTCGACGAGTCTCACGTTATTGCAACGCCCAATTTCCCACAAAATTCCCACCCCTAACGGAATTTTTGTCCGCGAGACCGTAATTCAACTGCGAATTAAATTTCCATCCTCATTGACGCGCACGAGCCGTTCTGTTTAATTCTAGAGCAGTCGCGACGATTTAAATCAAAACTCTAATTATTTTTCGACCTTTTGTGTACATCTTGATATCCCTCTAAACCCGAACAAAGTCAACGTTTTCTTTCGTAACGTAATAATAAAAAAATTATGCAATTATGTGTTTTTTTATTGGCGAGAAGCTCGACAAAGAGTTTACGAAATATTGCATTTTTATAATAGGCCTTTTTATTATTTTTTTTCATTCGTATTTATCGTTACGTATTCGAGCCATTAAAAAAATGTTGGCGAGAACGTTAACGTGTTTCGTCGCGACGTGCGAGAACGTGGTGTGTGCAAATATTTCATACGGGGTGTCTCGGAATTGTCGAGTAAAGAGGAGATTCAAGGGAAATTAAAATTCGCGATAATATATTTAACGTTTATCGCCTTGCAATTAATTGATTATAAATCAAGTCTTTCGTAGACGTTTCGAGTCTCGAGCACGTTCGTATATTTTAAAGCGAAAGGTCAGTGATACGAAAATGACGAAAGATTTTTTAACGCTTCACGAGAGATAATTTTGTTTTTCGACCCACCGTGTATAATGTACGGGCGCGGAGCAGTGGTGGGGATAACGCAGGCGCGGGCTTGCGCGCTAGGGGACTCGTCGCGGGAAGTGTCCGGCAGGCCGGCCGGCCGGCCGGCCGGCTATACGCGGTCACCCAAACTCAAATATCCTCGAAAGGGTCATCCTCGTGTATTTCGCCCTCTCGCTTTGCATAAAAGGGGCTAACTTAGTCTTACGTTCAATGGTAAAAGCCTCATGTCCATTATGCGAACTGCGCGTTTTGTCCCATGGTCATTATTAGGGATATGCGCGGGGCCTCGGACTTTTGGGCCATGGGAATTTTTAAACCCCCTGGGCGAGAAAACTTTTCAAAGGGCTCGACCACTCGTGGTCTGGCCGAGTTTGCCGGAACGACGATTTTCTACTGCCTCGTGCGTTGACAGTTCGAGAAAACTAACGCCTTGGACTTTGGAAAATTTTCGACGACTTTGCTAAATATTTTATGTTTTTGAAAATATTTGTTTACGTATTTCTCAAGTAACCGTGAGTAAAGTTAACTTGTTTCTTTCTTAAGTATTTAAACCTCGGTGGCAAACACGATAAGAGGACGCGATGTTTTGAAATAGTTTTTTGATTTTTTTTAAATTTTGTTTTGGAACTTTTTTTTATGAAAAAATAGTGAATTTTTGTATAAAATTGGACGAGATCTGTAACAAGGAATAATGATAAATTTCGACGACCGAAGGGATGATCCTTTTTCGATATTATTTGTATTTGTATTTTTTTAAAAATATTTTTACAGTTGGATCGTTGTCAAATTCTTAATTTGTATTTTTATTTGATACTTTAGCTTCGTCGTAGTAAAAGATTTCTCTTGTTAACAAAATACGCCAGAGGTGTTTGTGTTACAGGATTTTTAATGTTGCCAAAAATGGTATTCGAAAAGATTGTTCAGATTTGTGTGTAAAGGGGTTGAAATACAAAAATTTCGATAACTTCGAAGTACCTCGATCGATCTAACTGAAATTTTGCTTGCTGGTAGAAATGTCAACGTTCCAACTTCCATAAAATTTTCATAAAGATTAAAGCAAGTCATTCGGATTTAACGCAATTAACGTTTTCTTCGTAAAATCCTTTTTTTTGTAGTAAAAGTTTAACTTTATACAATATATTTTTTAATCGATAGCAGATCTAAAAACTGATATAAATTTATCAAACTGAATTCTACAACGAATCATTGACAATGTGAATAAAAATTGTCCCGAACGATCTTACGACCGTTTCAAGTCGTTACGAGTTGAATAAAAATCTCAGCAACAATTCCTAACTTACAATAATCCAAAAATTCGAACAATAATTTTCCATCTGATCAAAATACATACCACACATTTTTTCAATCGACTTCTCGATTAACGATTTAGAATTATTTTACAAACTTTTCACGTCCATCGATTATTTTTTAAAATCAACCCTTGAATCTCGACCCCCTCGAAAATTGCGATCAAGGCCTATCGATGCAGACAATTATTAACGAGCTAAAAATTGTTACCTAACATCTATCGAAACCAAAAAATGAAATTAAACATCTTCCAAACTCACGAATTTCACGTAATTTCTCGTTTCTCCCTTCCAGCTTCCTTCCAAATTAGTGCTCGTTCATTCGCGATGATAAACTCCGTGCAGTGTCTTCCGCTTCCAAAAAAGCTTCTTGTCAGCGACAAGCTCGTCGATACACGAGTTAATAATATCTTCCAGACGGATCATGGCTCGAGGCCTTTTATATCGCTATAGTTGAGGGCTGACGATTTACAGACGTTGAAGTCTCCGGCACAGAAACGATCTTTTTCTCCATTTTTAAATGATTTTTTTTATTTTCGTTTCGCTCTCTCGCTTCGACTCGAGGCTACCGTATCTTGATCGATACGTGATTTTTCCCCCGTCGTCCTTGTCGTACCGCACTTTGGGTAATTATTACACCGTGGTGAAAGGGGTGGGGGGAGGGGGGGAGGTAATCAAATTTTGTTTTTCAATTCTTTTTCCTGCAATTTTTTTTATTTTTCTCTCTCTTTCTCTCTCTCACTTAAGATCTCTCACCGGATCTTGTTATTACGGGCTAGGGACTTCTCTTTTTCAGCGTTCGAAAGTACGTACGACGCACCCTTAACGATCCCCGTCGTATCGTCGGATTGCGGTCGAGAATAATTCCTCTTCTTTTATTCCTCCTCGCGCACAAATGTTAATACGATAATCGTCGCGTTACAAGCTTCTTCGTCGGCGAAACAAACCCCACGATTTTTTCCACCCCTTTTGCAAAATTTATCGTTGTTTTCTTCTTCGATTTTTCTTAACAAACGGAATTAAATAAAACAGTACGAAAAATAACACTTCGTGGGAGCAAAAATAAGAAACGCAAGAAACAAAAAATCACTTCGTTCGTAAATTCGAATTTTCACCGTTCAGTTTTCGAAATATTTGTGCACTTGGACGTCTCGTCCCGTGGTCGAGGGAATTCAATTCTCAACGACGTTCACTACACTCTCGCACTTGGAATTATTCCGTAGGAAGTAACAAACAAAAAAATAACCCTGACGATGATTTTTCGTCAAAGTTTGAGATTTTTTTGAAATTTTTTTGTCAAAAAGTCACGCTCTCCCTCTTTTCGCGGATCAAATCGACGCATTTTCCACCGTGTAATCCCGCGTGACAAACATCCGCGAGCGAATTCAGCCGCCGCTATGAGCGGCCTCACAGATTCTTTTTTCCTGTTTGCTTCGTCCTTATTTTTCTCCACCTCCTTCCATCCGGACTGTCACCTCCTCCTTCTCCCTCTTCTTTCTCCTCCACTTCGTCTTGGTCTCTCCTTCTCCCTTTCTTCTCTTTTTTTTTATATATATGTTATACCGCGCGACGTGGACTCGAGACTTATTCCCCTCGTGGACCGTTCTTCTCACCCCACCACGAATCTTTCGAAGAAAATTTTTAACATCGATCTACTTCCTCTATCGTTACAGCCTTCTTCTCGGCGTTATTATCGTCGCACGTCCAAGAATTCTCTCCCATCAAATTTTCTTGATGCGTTCTAATTTTATCACGGGTGGTGTCTCGATCGATCGGTAAAATAGACGATCGATCGAAAGTTTATCGAAGCGAAATAGTCCGGCGAAAAACGCGGTGCGCGCAAAAATTTCGACAATTTAAAAAATTCCCACGCTTTGACGATTATCGCGAAACGACGATAACGATTCTTTTTTTTTTTTAAATTAATAATTCGAATTGGATCTCGTTCACGGCAGCGTATTCGCGACGCGCATGTATTTGTAGCTTTTTTCGTGTTTTTGTATTATTTCGTTGGACGGAAAGAAATCCGCGTCGATCGAGTTCTCGCGCGTTGTTGTCAATGCGTTATTGTAATTTCAGGTTAATACAGTGTTATGTGTATATTAATTTTGAACGAACTTTCCGGTTCGGTGTCTTGTATTGGACTGTTCAGAAGTGGCGACTTCCAGTTTCTGAGCTTACGTCTTGTCAGGTAAGTCAGTTGAGCTTCGGGTAGGTATAGCGAGCGAGCGGGTCCCATGACGCTTGCCGCGCCGCCACCGTTCCCGCCACGCATTTTGCCACCGGCAGGGGCGCCTCGTCGTTCGTTCGTTCGTTCATCGTTTTAGCCGTGCTTGAGCTGCGCGCGTGTGTGCGCGAGAACGAGACAGCTAGAGAGCGAGAGAGCGCGAGCGCAAGAGCGAAAGAGGGAGGGATAGAGAGATAGAAAGAGAGAGAGAGAGAGGGAGAGAGAGAGAGAGAGAGAGAGAGAGAGATAAGAGACGATAGTCGTGCGTGCCCACCACTCGTTCTCTCTTTTGAGCCAGTGCGTGAGCTCGTGTATACGAGAGAATACGCGAGTGCGTGCGTCTCGACAGTGTACGGGGGGGCAAACGCGCGCGCCGTTGTCCCGCCTCTTCTCGGTCGTCCCCCCTCTCCGCGACGACGTCACTTCTCTTCTACTCCGCTTCTTGCTATTTCGCGTTTTCAAACGCCGACGGCAGCCATACGAGAGCGAACGACACAGGCGCGTGAAGCTCCTCCGGAGTACGCATGTGCATATGCGCGTCTCCTACTTCGAGTTGGATCCGTAGCGTCGCGACAGACGGTTTGATTGGAAGACGAACACGAGGAGCGCTGCCCGCGCCTCGGAGGCAACGAAGGCGACGACGACCGACGAGGCGTCCACGAGTGGGCGCCGAAATCGATAATAGTTCGTTCGTTCCGCCGCTCGTGGGTGACGCTGTCGCTAGATGTCACTAGGGTCGCGTTTACTCGCGATTCGAGCGACGGAGAGGTTAGGATCGATTTTTTGTTTCACTTCGCCACAAAGTTTCTTCCGTATTTTTCGGCCGATCGTATTCGTTCGGCGGATGTAAGAGAATCGTACCCGTCTGGCTGTTTTGACAGATTTTGTAATCGGTAACCGAGTCTGGAGAGTTTCGTAAAGCGGCTGGGAAACTCGTACCGGTTATGGCCGATGTACCGGTTATGCCCGGTTTCAGATTCGTATCGTATTTTAGCGATATCGGGATAGCTGTCAATTTTAACCGGCCGTATATTGTCAAACATCGAGCTAGAAGAGTTGGTGGCAGATTCGTATCTCGAAAGTATTGAAATATCGGCGGTATTATCACACTTTTATTAGCACGGCGATTGGTCGATCGGATAGCGAGGATCGTGAATGATTTCGAGTTGTGAGAATTATTATTTCTCGTTTCATATTATTGACACTGACAAGTGGAATATATATTATGAATTCGCGGGTATATCGTCTCGTAGTTGACGAACAAAATTATGTTTCACAAATCAAGCGCGGCACTCCTGACGCAACTGCATTTACGAAGTTTTTGATAAATAAACATTGCGGTGCGGTGAGTCGTGAAATTTATTTCGGATTTTTTGTCCGCGTGAAAATCTTAGTGTCTAACCTAAATTTGTCCACCTCGGTTGTCTCGCTTGATCGACAGATGGCGCGGCGGAGTAGTACGGCGTCTTTATAAAATGTTCGACATTAACGAGTTCTTTTGCTGAATGTTCGTCGCTCGATGTTTCACGTGTCAATTTTTTAAAGCTCAAGCTGCAATCGTTAATTATTGATAATCGAGGCAATATCCCCACTTTCATAAGAGCTCGTGCATAACCTCACTTAAAATTCCGATGTTTTCGAACATGCCGTAACGATCACTCGATAAATCGTTACGTGACCTCGGTAATAGAAATAAATCATCGATTTCCACACAATTTTTCAAACTCAGAGTCTTTAAAATTGTATCTAATAAAAAGCGCGTGTCTCTACTATCGCCCACGCCCGTTGACCTAACCTAAAATAATTGACTCCACAGTTGGCCCTAAATGGCGGAGACCTGACCCATTATTAATCGAGAATTAATGTATTTAGGAGAATAATGGAATAACGAATGGAACGAAGTCGAACGAATTCCATCATTAGTCGGTGAAACTTGGTTGGAGAAAAAACAAAATCGACCAGATCGTAAACTAGAACCAAACGATTCACGAGTTATCCGTAGCGACGCTAAGAAAGTCTCTCGGTTCTTGTAAATGTGAAGGGAGAGTTGGCAGATGAGTGTGTTGACCCGGAGCTCTCCATAGTTGCGTACGTACGCGTGTGTGTCTATGGGTATCATATCGAACGTATCGAATTCGAGTTTCGAGCTCTCGAGCATCGAGATCGTGGTCGCCCGATGAGAGATCCTCGGGCGTGGAAAACGGGCGAGGCTCTCTTCGTGCGGTCTCGAGACGATCTCGTTTTCCCATGAAACTCGTCCAGAGGCCGCCAAGTTTCACTTTGCGCATCGGTAAGAGATATAAATGGTAAGCTCGTGTACGTGTCTGTGTGTGTGTCGCCTTAACGAAGTCGTTCGATATATAGAGACGACGTCCGAACGTTTTACCGATACTCTTCGCTTCGGGGCTCGCTCCGAACGTTCCCGCCACTCCCGCGCGCCATCGCTCGGTCAATCGAGGAATTTCTCGAGTGACCGGATATACACATATGCGCATTCTAAAATACGTGTTTTTTTTTAAGTTTACAGACGTATAAGCGTTTGAAAAAAAAATTGTAAAATTTGAAATTGACGAAAAAATCAAAATTTATAAGTGCACGAATTTTTATTGGTAATATTTGTAAAATTGTAAAAGTTTCGCACGTATCAATCATTGACAAAAATTCAATTTCTCATAAATACAAAAATTGGTTATTAGTAAAATTTGTAAAATAATTTCAAAAAATCGTTTTTTTCTGCGAACCAAAAGACGCATCTTCAAAATTTATTTCCGAAACTCGACTCATTTTCCAAGTTACTTTTTTCATAAGATAAAATTTAACAAAAACAAAAAGACAAATAATAATCGAAAGAAAAATAATTCTTAAAATAAAAATTTAGAAATTTTACTGCACGATATCGGCGAATATTTCCTCCCGACGATAATTCGATAATTCGTCGAATAGTCGGGAGAAAAACGTTCTTTTCTCTCCTTTCAATTAAAAAGAATGCTCGTTTATTTTTATTTATTTATTTTTTCTTCGTTGAACAGAATTCCGTCCGGGAACACGAACGCGCCCGAGTAAAAGGAGGCTGAAAGCGTCTGCGAGAGGATCGCGATCATTTTTCCCACTTTGTTAATCGAGGCACGTATGTGTACACCTGGGACACGAGCGGCAGTCGAGCGTTTTCTAAAAGTGTCGAACGAAACGCGCGACTTCTCGCGGAAAAGTCGAGAGAGTAGTTCAAAACGGCAGTCAGAGCCGAGCGCATTGAACGTTTAACGTTACGAAGCTGTAGATAAAAAGAAAGAAAAAACAAACAAAAAATAAGAAAAAAGAAACGGAAAGAAATAAACAGAAGTAAAAAAAAAAGAAAAAAAAAAGAAAAAAGAAAGACAGAAAAAAAAGAAGTTTAACGAGCGAGCCGCGGTCTCTGCAGGATGCAACGAGAGCGTCCAGTGCGAGATCCAGTGGCACGCACTTAATTATCTCCATGCACACACACACACACACGCGCGCGTCTACATTTATAAATACATATAAGCCCGTGTAAGCGCAAGCACCGGGGCTTAATTATTTTTATACGATTAATTATCGTTCGTTTTATTTAACGGAAAATAATCGTAATGAAGCTTCGTCGATTTATCATTGAACTGGGGAAAAATAATGAAAATAAAATTTAAAAAAAATAAATCGAGCAATTATCGCACAGGTTCATAGGCTCTTGCGGTGAAATAATACGAAGAAAAGAAATAAATTGAAATTTCTTGGATCGAGGTCCTTCCACGTCGATAAATAAAGAATGAAAATTTTAAATTAATGAAAAAATCAAATAGTATCGCGGCAATTATCGTGCAATTCATGAGTTTTCTTACAATCAACGCACGATAAAAATAAATATAAATTTCTCGGTTCAAGGTATTTTCGCGATGATAAATTAATCAATTAAATTTTCGTGTCAACGAGAAGAAAAAAAAAGAAATCAAACGATCGTTCCTCAGTTCGTGACGCTGGCTGCAATTAATCCAAAGGTATGAAAATAAAAATGACAATTCTTTGCGATCGAACACTTTTTCATACCGATAAATCGATGAATTAGACATTTAAATTAACGAAAAAAAAATTTCAGAAAAAACTTCATTACTCTTGCACTTATAAACCCGAAGGAAGAAGAAAAATAATAACAAAATCACTAGCACAAGATTTCTATCCTACGGCTAAATAAAAATAATAAAAATTGTCAACTTTAATGAAAAAAAAAAAAATAATCGAACGATCCTTGCTCAATTCATGGCTTTCGTATTAAATGGAAAAAAATAAAACAATAAAAATTCGTCGCTTTTTCGACACCGATAAACAAATAAATAAAATTTTCATGAAATCTCGTCACGCGTACTTGCGCCGACGTTTTTCTCCGAAACTTCTCTCACACGTGTTTCTTTATTGCCACGATTAATCGGAACTTGACACGAAATTTCCACGAGAAGTCGCTTTTACATATACACAATGTCGTTATTACGTCCTGGAAGAAGGGCCATTTTACCGTGTCGTCGTTAACCGGCCGATGTCCAAGCGTGTGCACGTACTCGTGAGGGCCAAGAGAGAGAGAGGGAGAGGGAGGGAGGGAGGGAGAGAAAGAGAGAAAGGTAAAAAACATCCGTACGTTCGTCACTGTCAACGAGACGGCAAGAGAGAAAGAGAGAGGGAGAGACAGAGAACAAAAAAAAATTATAGAAAAAAAAGTCTCAAGCACCAGATCTCGGGCGCGATAACGAGTGAGGGACGAACGAACGAGTTTATTCCCTCCTTTCGAGGGAGTCGAAAAGGTCCTGTGCAGTTACGAAGATAATAATAAAAAAAAGCACTTTTTTTCTTCAATCGTCATTAGAAACAAAAAAAAAGTATTCACCACATTGTCGAATAATTCATTTATTTATTTACTCGTTCGTTTGTTCGTTCGTTCGATTTTTTCATTTTTTTATTTTTGTTTCTAATCATTTTCACCCGTGGCTTGATCGACTGATTGGCTAATTAGTATATAATTATGTAATCACTCGAGGCGCGAGAGTCCTCATGCCGCGACATTTCTGACGCTGGCTTATCGAGCCGACCAAAAGGGAACGCGAAAGAGCGAGAGAGAAACGTATAATGAAAAATAGTGAGAGAAATAAACGCTGATATATATTTATATATATATATGTATATATGCCATATATATATAGATATATATCTATATGTGGAGAGGAGAGATAGAAAATTTATTTAAATGCCTCACGTAACCTTCGAGACAGAGATACACGCCGAGGCTAATGAGACTCCCATGAGCGATGCAGTAAGCATACGTAATAAATGATCGTGCATGTATATATGATACAAAATAAAATGAAAAATATCGGTTGCTCACTTGGCTGAGTTGCAAAAGGGGAGGAAAGAGAGAAGCCCGGGACGCCAGCAGCGTCGTTTGGTAATAAGACGATATTCCTTTTTTTTCGTAGCTTCCCTCTGGGTTCCCTTGTACACAGGACCAAGAGCGAGAGACAACCGAGACCCCTCGTACTGTGCGTTAGCCCGCTTTGTATATATATATATATATACTTTTAATTCTTTTAATTTGCCTCATTAGCCATAACGTTTTGTACGTGAATGTTTTTTTATTCGTGTATGTCGAGGCAGACGTGACTCAAACCTTGTCAAACTCGTCGATTAGCTCGTGTAACGATTATCGTGATTGTTACATTTATATATTTATGTATGCATGTATGGTCAGCATGAAATATTAGCCATCGAGACATCGGACACGAGAATTTACGAGTTCAATTTTCGTGTCGTCTTTTTTTTCGTTGTGTTTGCATGAATTTTGAATCGAGAAACGTTGTCGTACTCGATATCGCCGCCATTTTGTGACATACCCAGCCCGCCGCCATCTTGTGAGATACCCAGCCCGCCGCCATCTTGTGAATTGTCAAGCCTGCCGCCATCTTGTGCGACAACAAGAGTTGGCGAGACGCTCGATCGCCAATGGAATTTCGATATAAATTATTCAAACGATAATGCAGGTGAGACATATTTATCGTGGTATTTCCACGATCGTCATTGCTCAATGTTCCTCGCGTTAATTTTTCAAAGCGCAAACACGTATCATTAACTATGAAAGTAGATGGAACAATCGACGCACTATCGCCGCTCCCATAAGAGCCCGTGTTTAACCTCACTTTTATTCTCATACTTATAGACGTATCTCGCAACGACTAATCGCTCGGCCACTATACTCGATCTCGGTAATAAGAATTAATCATTGACTTCTGTGTTATTCGTTCAAGCTCGTATCTCGATGTTCGATTTAATAAAATGCTCGTACTTCCTTAAACTTTCCGTCGTGAGAGCAATTTTAAAAACCGGAAGTCGATTCTTTTTCGGTCCGATATAAATTCAAAACAGGCGGGTACGGTTGAGAACAAAATTTCTTGGTATTTAGACATTCGTCTTTACATTCGCATGTTTCATGGCGCACGTAAACGTAGAGTGCGTTCATATTTTTATGACGATTTGGTTTCGGATGTAAAGCGAGCATTGACACAGATACGTGCTCGTACGATGAGTTTACTCACGGAAAAGACGGATACGAGACGGGCACGCGCGTCACGTTCGTCGCGAGACGTCCGATCAAAAAATTATGTATATCAAAGGCGATCTGCCGCACGGAGAAACTTTGAAAATTTCGAGGAATCGACCCAAAAAAAAGAAAAAAAAAGAAATACGACGCTGGTCACGAAAGAATTAATTCCGTAAAAATTACACGGAGCATAAAGGAAGAAGACGAGGAGTCACGAGAAAAGAGAATAAACATTATTCGGTCGGAGAGAATAATGAGATCAGCGGAAAAGATAAGAAAGAGACCAAAAAGAAAAAAAAATATGGGTACTTGACGTGACTCGATCTGGAGTTTACGGTAAAAGGAAGAAGAGTACGTTCGGCCAAAAGGTCGAAACGAAAATCTCGAGCGTTTTGTGATTATTATTATTATTCTACAGTTTGACCGTATCGTCGAATTAACGATTCTTTATTATCTTCTCATATTGGTAAAACAAAAAAGATGGTGGTCACCCAAAGGCAAACTCATATTTTTTAGAGGTTATGTTTTCTAGTCGTCCCATCTCAGGCACTGACCGCGTTCGCGAGAAAGAGCGAGTCGGAGATACGAGCGAGAGATAGAGTGAAAAAAAAGACCGAAAATGAAGAATCCCGCAATTATTATTATTGCATCAAACTCCTGAAGATTCGGCAAAGAAAAGATCGAACGATCATCTTTGTTATTATCTTGGTCAAAGCGTTTGGTTCAAATTGCGGATTTCCCGTGTGTTAGTACAGCCGGCCGAACGCGAGAGAGCGCGCGAGTGTGCGGGCGAGTGCGAGCGAGATAGTCGCTGGGCGCGCGGGGGCTTCTGGGTCCTATCGTCAGTTGCACGCGAGGTCCCGTACAAAGAAAGTTCGTCGATCCGTTGTGGTAAGTAATTCATCGTAACAAACGATACAGCCTCGTGCCTCGTGTGTAAGTAAGACGTAACAAAGTCGAAGATAAAGTAACCCCGCTGTGATAGGGAAAAGTAAGTCTGTTGAAATATGTTCTCGCGAACAATCCGCACGGGAAATTCACGTGAATAACCTGCGCCGGTCGTGCGTTCGCGATTGTCCAAGTCGATATGTCTTTCGTTGTTATTGCGTTCGGAAAATAGCGAGTGTTACGATTAAGACGTAAATCGATCATTGACTGTCCTGATTGACGCGTAGGAGACCGTGAGATGACAACAACAACGTTGTCGGTGAGAAAATAGAGACGACGTCAAAGACGCATGCGCTCAGAAATACAAAATGGCCGTCATGTTTATCATTCGACAAATGACTGTCAAATGACCATCTCTTAATCGTTTCCAACTCAGTGATCTCGTTTAGCATCATAATTCCAAGTTTCTTGGATCAATTATATCCCAAAACCTTAACTACGGTCTAACAATGTCATATGGCATCACTAGGCCTGAAAAGACTAAAATTGCTAAAAGGACTAACAATCGATGTAATTATACGAATATGATATTTTTAAATACCGTTTTTTCAATATAAATACAAATATAATAGAAATATAATTCGGCCGGAAAGAGTTAACTGTAAATCGACGAGTCAATTGACGACTTCACAATATTTTCACTCGTTACAACTTCACCAACGTTTTTCAACATTTTTCCTATAAAAGGCAGTTTATTATCGAGTATCATCGACGTACGTTTCTCGAGAAATTTTTTTCCTCGAATTTCTCGTCACATTTACGATTATCTTCAGACTCTCTTAAGTACGAAAGACTTTATGTTATTTTTTTAGTAATACACGTAAAACTGAAATTACGTGACTAAAAGAAATCAACTTTTTCATTTTCAATGAAAAATAAATAAAAAAATAAATAAAATGATATCGACGTGGTCATGAAAAAAGAAATATCGTTACATCGAAAGAAATGTTCTTGGCGCACGCACACTTTCGTTTTTATACACGGTAGGAAAGAACAAATTAAAGAACCGGGTTACAATCGAGAGTGCAAATCGACCGCGCGCATTATCATAATTCGTGTATCAGTGACGCCACCTGGTGCGCGCCAACGCAAACTCATGGTCAACGTTATTCAATCCTTAACCGGAGGGTGAATTCCAATGTAGCGCACATAAACATATATGCCTCCCTGCACTATTTTCACGAACCCAATGCGCACGAACTATATAACTATATATCTAACTATATACACATATAGTATATATGCATTATATATATATTTATATATAGCAATGGGGTGCGTCTCGCGCTTTCTCGCCCATTCGATTATCTTTGTAACCGAGACCCAAAGTAGAGACGGAAAGACAGTCGAGCATGTATGGAAAGAAAAAAAAAGGTAGACGAGGGCTTGGGCCGAGAGGCAGAGCGAGGAAGAAATTTTTGAGGTAAATAAAAGGGGGATAGAAATGTCGATAGGGTACGGGAAGCGTAGAGCTGGTGGAGGTAGGCAAAAAGAGAGAGAAACCATGTGTGCTTCGACGGTCAAACCAGTGTTGTGAGGCGATGACCCTTCGACCAAGGGATCCCTCCGATCTCCATTCTTTCGCCACTTGGGTCACTATAGTCTTTGTGTATATTCCTCGATATATTTTTATTATTATTTTTTTCTCAATCTTTCTTTCTTCCCTTCACCTTTCTCCTTCATTGTTGTTTCACGCTGAGGCGAACGTGACTCCGCCATTGAGAAAAAATAATTTCTCTTTGTCCTCGAGGATAATAATTGGGCCCGTGAAGAAAAAACATTATTTTAATGAAAAGAGGCTAAAGGTATTGATTGAAAATCGATATTTTATAAATAAATAATAATATTAGTAGTAGTTTTGTTATACGTATTTCCCATGTACAACCCTTGCGGGTGTTTTTTACATTTTCTCCTTACTGCTTTCCATCAACAAATTACCAACACTTCTGGTTCTTCCTGTGGACCTACATTTTTTCTTAGGTGGATTCCGAAGTACCGAGAGCACAAAAAAGCACATAGAAAAATTCCACTGGTCCCAGCGGGAATCGAACCCCCGACCCACTACGTGTGAGCCGTGAACGTTACCACTTTGCTACGCAATGCCTTAAACAATAATATTAATTTATCCATATATATTCCTGCATATCTTTCATTTTACGACCAAAAATTATATCTCTTCCGCACCGAGGAAAGGAATTATTCAAAATAAATGTTATTTCAACAATTTGAAAGATAACAAAGACCGAAAATTCATCGATGGAAAATCAATATTTCTTAAATAAACAACAATAATAATAATAATCAACCGTGATATATCGCCTACCTACACACACACACACACACATACACACACATATCTTACATACACACGTATCTCGACGTGTACACCTCGACCATATTTATTGACACGCACACGAATGAAAAATACGGCGCGTACGTACACGTGTCTATATATAATTCGCTGCATAATGCTCGGGAGATAAGACTTGGCGAATATAAATTATGGATTGATACGCTAATAATCGTCGGCTGCAGCGTGGCATTGCGTGCGTGTTGCATCGATGCGATTTAACTGCATATATACTTACATATATATGTATCTGTTCGTGTATATAAATATATATATATACTATTGGACAAGATGCAACGTCGCGATCGTTCCGGGATCTCGAAGGCGTAATCTCGTTGGATATAGTCTCGAGTCTCTTGACGGAGGCCGGCTACCCGTTTATCCCTTACTCCCCCCCCCCCCCCCCCCCACCTCTCTTACTACGCATGCGCTCCCCACTTCTGTTCGCCAGACCCCTCGGCCCCTTATTCGACGCTCTCGTTGAGTAATATCACCACGGAGAATGCCTATGCGAGATTTCTCGCGCCTGGCCCAAAGAGACTCTCTCGCGTTTGTGAGAATTGCGCGGAAGAAAAAAGAAAAAGAGACAGAGAGAGAAAGAGCGAAAAAACACAGATACTTCGGAACGTTCAACACCCGATCTTACGTAAAATCGTTCGCCCTTTACGGAATTTTCTCGAGGTGTCTCTTGTGGTCGATTTTTTTGTTGCAACGCGCGTCAAGAGCTTGGAGCGTTTCTCCCATCTTCGAGACGGTAGTTTGCGGTCGAAATTCTGAATTTTCGTTGATTGAATTAGAATTGTTGTCTTTTTTTTCTTGTTTTTTGCTTTTGTTTTATCGTCGCCTCGACGTCTTTGGCAAAGATCGTAACGACGTCTTTGTGGCTTGAGCGTAGTCGCTTTAAAATTGGAAAACAGTATTGATTTACGATCGTAAACAAGACATCGGACTTTTTTCTTTCCTTGTTAAAGCCTCTTCGGGATTCGAACTCGTCTATTCGTAATCGACGATAAATTTTCTACGGGTCGTTGTTGTTTATTCTTTGTTTTTTCTTTCCGCTTGGTTTTTTGTTCTTTCTTTACCAAAGTATGATTGTTTTGCGGTCGTCTTTTCTCGCGCGAATAAATATATAATTATAAGTGGTAAGAGCGAGGCTGGACCACGCCCTGTCTCCGCTCTATTCTCCCTCTCTCTCTCTCTCTCTCTCTCTCGCTCTCTCACACGTACCGCTCGACATTTTTTTTCTTCTTTTTTCCCTTTCGCTCTTCGTTTCTCGTCATATCGTCGCTCCGTTCTTTCTCTTTTTACTTCGCGCTCTCCCGACTCCTTCGCCACTGTCTCTTTGATACGCGTCTATATATACGGGGTGTCCGAGAAGTCTCGAGATTGTCTGGTACCTGCGGATAGCTGGTGGTACTACGAGTTCCCGTGCGAAGTCAGGATGCTCAAATCGCGATAGTTTTTAAATGAGAGACGATCTAAGTTGTCCAATAAGAGAGCTGGAATTGGTTGTGTTCCAATATGGGATCGAGAGAATGGCAACGCGTGTCTTAAGTTTAGAAAGACATCGAAACTATGATCGAAGAGCGCTCGTTGCTCGTATCCGATAGTTATAGTCTCCAGTCTGACCACGCACCAGCGACAACCGATGACCCTTTAAACTTCGCTTCTAGATCGGGTTCGAACGCTACCGAAGCCAGCAGTCAGATTGGGCAACTTAGATCGTCTCTCATTTTAAAACTATCGCGAATTGAGCGTCCGGACTTCGTACGTGAATTCGTGACACCACCAGCAACCCGCAGATACCAAGAGGTTGCGGGACTTCTGGGACACCCTGTATATAAGTACGTGCGATGCGTAAACGTACACTCGAGTTGACCGCGTGGTGGCGTCGGCGTTCGGAGACATGAAGTAGCGAACAATGTAGGGATGGTACACAAGGCCTTGCTAATTCAGGCGATTGTCCTCCCTTCGTACGTTTTTTTCTGCCTTTCTTTTCTTTTTTTGTCTTTTTTTCTTTTACCGTTGGGTATACGAGAGGAGGAGCACGAAGCCGGGTGGCGAGTCAACAGGAAAAAAGAAAAGTGAAACGAGGAGAATGAGAGACGAGTCGAAAATGAAAATGAAGATAAAAGTGAATTCAACGAGAGGACATTGAGAAGGGGAGTTTGCGGGGAATGAAAGAGCCGACTGCGGCGTTTCAATCTTTTTCTTGGATTTTTTTTAACTGTTCGTTGCTTGTTAGTTTTTTTATGGACCTTTAACATTCTAGAGCGGGTGGGAGAGAGAAATAAGAACACATTTTATTTCTTCTCAATGAATGATTTTATTAATGTACTTATTTATAATAATATCATTACTCCTATTTTCTTAATTGTTTACTCTGTTTTTATTTTATTTTGCATGATTACTCTGGGTATTTGTACTTATTTTGTTTTATTTTCAAAATAGATTTTATTTATTTATTTTATGTCATTAATTAATTTATTTTCTCAATTATTCTTCAATGGGAGCTTACGTGTCCGCGTGCGAGAGAAGACGCACATTAACGCCGCTACTGGCGTTGTTGGATCGAGGTCCAAATGTTCGCCGTATGAGGGCGCGCATGGAAGTGGCGGGAAACTCAACGATTACAACCTGTAAAGATGATTTACTCGCAAATCGTTCCTAATTACCGCACCGACGGTCAAGTGCGATTAAACTCGCGCGTAGAGCATGCACTGTAGAACGATTATACATCGTTCGAGTTGCCAATCAGCTCCTCGGTTAATCTTCGAGAGCTATACGATGCGCTGTTACACACAAATTTTACACCGGCGAAAGAATTTCTCGGTACGTTCGTGCGCGCTCAATCATCGAGGTTGGAGGAGCTTTCTCTCCGAGCTTCGTACTTTTGCGTGGACTTAATTTTGTAGAAGTCTTGTAGACGAACTGCAGACGAGCAATGAAGGATAGGAGAATAGAAAAAAATATAGAAAAAAAGTAGAAAACTCGATATCCGGTGTCTCTCCTTAAACCTTCTTCCCCCCACGCGCGGTTTTCGCTCGTCAACCACGCCCCGCGATATCTCTCTCCCTCGAGAGAGTAATTCATCAAAGAAAGAAATCGCAGTCGATACTGAACGAGTTTCTCAAGAAACGAGCAGCAAAAAAAAGAGAGAGAGAGAGAGAGAGAGAGAAAGAAAAAAGAAACATCGATCGCCACAGGCGTCTTTCGGTCGGTTCGATCCTACGGACGCAGAAGAATTTTCCAATGACAATTTCACTCCAGTCTTGTATTGCCATGTAAAAAAGAAATCCGAGTAAATTGAAGTAAAAAAAAGAAATTACGTACGGTCGATAATTGTAAAAAATGAGGCAACTAGACGATCTTAGACTTGACAGTTTCTTTTTGTTAATCCCATGAGAGTCTTTGTAACTATAAATACAGTTGCTAAAATCTGCAATGTTTATATTGTAAATTTGCGATACTCGATACATCAAAAATAAAAATAAATTAATCGATTTTGATACATAATCAATAATCGTCGCAGAATAATATTAAAATCAATAACCTTAATATTTTATTTTACAATTCGATCAAAAGGTTCGATCGAATCAGCAAATATCGATAAAATCAGTAATCCGAAACTTTATTTTTTTATCACACATTCGTTCCCAATTTTATGTTTTCTTTTTCGATATCACCGAGTAATCGAGAACGCGATTGAATCGCTTGTTATTATCTCTCATCGTACACGATTCCAAAGGAACGAATCCGACCAACACTCAGGATTCTCGCGAGCACGAATCAAACGAATTAAAAGTGTATTTTACTAGACTAGATCGTGTGTTACGCGAAAGGGTTGCGAGGGCTGCACGCAGGGGAGGGGAGCGGGAGAAGGAAAAGACAGACAGAGAGAGAGAGAGAGAGAGAGAAAGAAAGAAAGTACATATAAGTATATTTCAAGTACGTATAGAGAGTACGTCTACGAGTTGTTGGTGGCTCTCTCTCCGATGCTGATGTAGTTGGAATTGTGGAGAAGTGAGCTAAAGGTGGGCTGGTTGAGTTCTCGAAGTCTAGCACGACCCGCGGTAAGCAAAGCAAACGACCTTCCGTGGAATCTGGACAACCTGTCTGCCCCTGGGCCTGTGTGTGAGTTGCTCTCTCTCTCTCTCGTTCTGGCTGTCTCTCTTTCTCTCTCTCTCATTCTCGTGTTGACTTCCCTCGCCGCGCGGGAATAAGAGAGAAAGAGACAGAGAGACAAGACAAGCAACATTACTCGTTTCTTCCTTATCTCTCTCTTTCTCGCCTCGTTTTACTTCGCTCAGTCTTACTCTCTCTTAGGCATTGATCCTTTGCCATCTTTTTTTCATTCTATCCCTCCCCCTCTCTCTCTCTCTCCCTCTCATTGCTTTTAATATTACTTTTCATCCACCTCTCGGTCTCTCTCCCCCTCTCTCCCTCTTGCCCTCTTTCACGCTTCCTTTCTCTTTCTCTCGCGTTGGATACTTTTCGAACGCGTCCAATGGCCAATTCCAGTAGCGCCGGAGCTTCAATGTTGCAACGTTGTAACGAGCGCCATGCCTCTTAAACGGTCGTTCCTTTATTTTTATTTTTATTAAAAGCAGACTCGTGGATTGATTCATCGTTTGCGAAGTAATTGGGAATAGCGTGTCAATGGTGATAATAAATGCTTGTAAACTAGCCCGGCAAGCATTTTGAAAGTTATTCAGAAGTTGTCAAAATGGCTGTAATACATCCGCTTAAAAGTAATCTTTAAACTAATAATTTTGTAACAAAAATGAACTTTCTGAAACTTTTTGGATGCTACTAATTTCATTAAAACCATTCCAACAATCGCAAATTAACGCTCGTTGGCTATTGAGAGGTTAGGTTTTTCAATAGGACAGTCATCTTGCTGCGACAACTTCTTAAAATGGCGATGTGGCCGCCGTATTTGAAGACCTAACCTCTTAAAAGCCAACAAGCTGTAATATGCGATTTATAAAAAGATTTTAAGAAAACGACGAGCAAGCTATCTTTTCGATATCTCAATCTTACAATCCTAAAGAAGCATAGTCTATTCCGCGTGTCAACAATGTAATTATTTGCCAAGGCGCAATTTTTTACTCGGTCGGTAAAAAAGAGTGGATTCTCGCTTGGCCTCAACACGGACGAAATATATTCAATTTTTGAAAATTTTTGCTACCGTCGGGTACTCTCGAGTTAGAAAAAAATGTATCCTCCTGCGCGACACTGACATAAACGCGTATAGTATGATCTCATTAGTACTAACGAGCTATTTTTACGATCGTGAAAATTGATTGTCGGGACGTCCCATTGGATTATTTAATGCTCGAATTAATTACGCGTATATTAAATCAGAGTTATTGCAGTGATACGCGATCGGTTTTACCGATGGCAAAGGAGTTCATCATTCAGTCCGTAATCTGGAGCCTGACCCGTGCACTGTCTCGGCGATCGTTCGAGGTGAGCTCGATGCACGAAGAAAGAGTTCTTATCTCTGACATACCGACCTAGCGGGCGCGCATATATGCGCATTTTACGCTTAATAAATAAATCAAGCAACGTACCTTGGCGCGTGTTTGTATTTGTTGCGCGGTATAATGAGTCTCCATGGGCGATTCAAACTAATTGATTAGTCGGGTAATAAGGAGGCGTTGCTTTTCTCGATGAATGCCCCATAGCTCGTCAAAGACGACTCCTCAACGCGGTTGCAACGTAAATTATACTCAAACGGGTACTTTTTATCGCTTGTTGCGGTAGGCGCGAGACTCCCGTAGTAACGCTCGCCGGTTGTATTCATATGTATATATACATTTACATATACAGATATATAAACGTGTATGCGTTCCTTTATAGTACACACGAAGAGTGCTGAAAGCCTCGGAGCCGAGTGAGCGAGGGCCAGAGAGGACGCCTAGACGACTCGTCGGATCTTAAATCAAATGAACGAGGCGCACAGCGCCATCTCCCCCCGCTGCCGCGCACTAAAATCGAAGCGTCTTGTTGCAGCGCCCCCTCCAAGTTCCTATTTGTACTGGCGCAGTGACGCGTTCCTTTAAATCTCACTCCTTTCTTCGCCAAATTCGCACAATTTTGACGCCACGACAATTTTACTCAGGACCGAGAGTCTCATCCGAAGGATTCGAGTCCTTTAAAAAAAAAAATATTTAAAAATAAATAAATAACCATTCTCTCGCTACTTACGAGATCTCTCGCGTCATTACTATTTCGGGAGAACGATGAATCAACGAAGATCTCTCACGGAGTGTTTTACACGAATCTTTTCGATGGTACCTTGTTGCTCTTTTTCTTTTTGTTATTTAATTTAGTCATTTCTCGAAGGTTTCCTAAGACAGTCTCGCTCGGAGCGAGGGAAGTTTATCGCTCGGCTTGCCGGATTCTTTTCATTTTTCTTTTTTAACTCGTAAGTTTTTCGTCTTGTTTCAACGCTTTTTTTGTTTATCTTTTTTCCTTACGGTTTCGTCGCTTCTCTCGCGACTTTGAACGCCTTTGAGGCGCTCGCTCCCTGGTCCTCTTCGATATATAAAATACTCTCGGCTTAATTTTATTTCATGCTTTTGTTTTTTCTTAAATCGAGAGAAAAAACAAATATATTTCTTTACGGCCATGGTATTTATACGCGACGCTCGTCTACGTCGGGGTGATATAAAAATCACGTGACGAATGCGTGTTTAGTTCTCGCGATTATTTATCTCTCGTGTGGACATAAAATTCCATTGGGACACAGGTCGTTTCTTATTTTTTTCTTTCGTCGTTTTTTCTTTTTTTTTAAATTCATTTCTCGCGTTCGATACGCGGATTTATAAACAATTCGCAATGGCGATGGCAACCTTCGAGAGTTCGTTTCGCGAATGTTCAGCCTGTATGTTATTGGTACACGGCGTATGATGAATTAATTTTTGTACTTATCTCGCTTATCTCACTTGACTAATCGACGGTCGACACTCGATTCAATATTCCTTCTCGTTTTATAATGTATATTTATGTTCGTTGCCCGAAGATATGAAAAAGTTGCGCATGGGTGGTATAATGACACGTCCGTACGGAACGTATTAACGGCCAACGTTTTACCGCGATCTCTCAGTGATAGACGCCCTGATATTTCTCACTCGATTACACGGTAATCGATATAAAGCACTCTTTATGAGAACAACGATTTAGAACAAAAAAACATGCACAATCGTTAATTTAATTGATTCGAGTAATATACATTTTTATTTCTTCATTAATTAAAATTGTTTCTATTACCTCGAGAAGAAAAGTTTATCGTCGAGACCAAAAAATTTCACATTACGTATTTTCTTCCGAACGGTCATCCGCATTACATTGCTATTAAAATTTTTTTTTATCAAATATGTGTCTTGATTCATCAGCCCGCGAAATTATCGATTTATCGAGTTCAAATTTGATACACAAATGGAATATTAGTAAACATTTTTTTTTTACCTTTAACGAATTCACATTATCGAGCTCACCGACCGTTATCGCTGGAATGGGTTAATTAAAAAGTATTTGTTAATATTGACTTTTAGTATCGTATAAAAATCGACAAAATGGGTCGCATTTGATAAAATTATGATTTTTGAAAAAGCAAGAGAGTTAAAGAGGCGACCAGTACACCGTCGTCCTTACGTCTCTCATATTTATCACTCTTTTGTATCCGAAGTTTCGAGAGCAACGTTTATGCGTGCCCTGGATAAACGCGCATGCGCCTGCGCGTGCGCGCGCAGATCGACGGTGGCGGAGAGGGGGGAGGGCGTCGTTCGACATTGGAGAGAAAAGATGACGGACATCTCGCGTCGGGAATTAAAAGGAGACGAACGGAAGAGAGTACGAACCATACGTACGAATGAGAGAAAGAACGTGAAAGAGGAGGGACGCGAAAGAAAGAAAGAAAGATGGGCGATCATCGTGTGGGAATTAAAAGGAGATACGTACGAACCGAGAGGAAAGAACGATGAGAGAGAGAGAAAAAAAAGAAAATAAAAAGTAAAATAAGACGATCTCTTCGGGCATTTTCCACATATAGGACTCGCATGCGAGCTCCCTCGTTCTCTCCCTGGAACGTGGTCCAGAGAGAAAGAGAGAGGGAGACAGAGAGAGAGAGAGAGAGAGAATGGAGAGAACGCATCGCACGGCCATCTTGTCTCAATGCGAAGTCCCAACGGAGGGATCGCGACGACCAGTGGAGAACGCGTCCGAGATCGCCACAGCTCTGTCCAACAACGATATACACACCTATATACGTATAGTAAAACGTGTAGGTGTACATATATATATATATAAGCGCATATCGTCTTTCCTCTCTCAACGTTGCAGCTGCGCCTATATGTATATATATATATATATCATGGTTTTATGTATATAGGTCCCTTTGATTCGTATATATGTTTATATATGTATATATATATATATTTGGTTGGTATATTACATACATAGTCAGGCCCCCTTGGTCAGTATTCGTATACATCCAGGGCCCGTGGGTTCTCGCGCGTATAAATAAAAGAACAAAAATTGCGACCTTCCACGATTTTTCTTTTTTTTTTCTTTTCTTTTTTTATGGCCCCACCCCTTTCTTCGTTTCTCATTCGCGTCCGTCTCTCTCTCTCTCTCTCTCTCTCTCCCTCGCTCTCTTTCTCTCTTCCTCTGGGTCCTGGAGGAAACTTACAGTGAGACTGTCTCCATTTCACCATGCGTATCGCATATATATATATATATATACAGTGCGTCATTTTTTTCTTAAATCGTTACTTTCAGATTTTATTTTTCGCTTCTTATCTCGTGCAAAATTTTCGTTTTAAAATTGTACTTTTTCTTTTAGCTTTTTGGGCTTTTTAATCCATACCTCGAGATACGTGGATATACGTCGAGGCTGCTAATTAATACAGGGACTAACGAAAATTTAGATAATTCTTGGTTAGATACGTCTATTGAACCGTTATCGTTTATCTTCTCGTAAAAAATAGCCGAGGTTGTGTAGGTACGGGGGAAAATCAAAGAAACCAGATAATACAATGTCCAATATAATTATAATACATTCGAGATTCCGCGCTCTTAAGTACGCTCGGATTAATAAGATGCAGTTGTTTTCGAGGCTTCAAGGTCCCGACTTGGTTCATACACATACACACACACACACACCCATATATGTATATATACGTATATACACGTTGTGGTCGATTAATTGCGCATTGATTTTTTTATTTATCGGCACAACGAGCCAAGTGGTGGCGAAGACTGTGACTGGTTAATGGTTATTGGCTTGCAATATTTATATACGCGAGGTATATAATGGTAGTCATCAAATACATATATGCATAAATTTTAGATACGCGTGTATATACATACATATAGCCTATACTATGTTCTTCGTTATATATAAATATATTTATGTAGTAATAATATTCATACGTAACTCAAGGGTGTGCGAACGATACTCCTGTTTGTATGTGTATGTATATAAGCGAGAATTCACCTTATATATTGTACACGTGTTTAATAAAGTCTATCGAGCCACGTGACTTATTCCTGGCCGTAAAGCTGCGGGTATTCGCGAACGTGACTCTACGCGTTAATTGTTAAAGGCAGGGTAGGTATAGATAATTCTATGCGCGCGCACGTTCGACTATCCTATCGGCAAGGCTCGAAAGGTACAGTGCTTTATATCCGTTAAACACGAGAAAAGGAAAAAAAATTAAATAATTCCTAATTATACGTTTTACTTTTTTTTTACTCTATTCTCTTTTTTTGTTTGGTGCCTTGGGTATTATTGGTGTCGGAGAATGCGAGAGGCTGACGAGAAGTTTATCATTTTTGTTCTGAATTTTTTTTTGTTTAACGTTAAACCTACTATTACCGATCAAGGTTTGACCGATAGTGACCTTGTCAAATTTTTGTACAAGTTTGACACATTTAAAGGTTATAAGATCGCTGTCAAACTAAGACAGCTTTTCTTAAAACGTGCGTACAATGTATATTTTTTTCTTCTTGTGAGAAATATATGTAGCTTATCCGACCTAGCGCGGCCGATCGATTTGATCGATCGAGAAAATATGGTATTTACTCCTAAACCTATAGAATCAGTAGAAAAGAAAGGGTATATTAATGTGGCATGGTCAATTGAAAATAATTGAGCCTTCTTGTTACATTGTCTGAACGCTATCAAGTACGCATGTCAATGGTTAGGTTTGGTTAGGTTAGCGACATTATTTCATGGTAAATGTAACCGAGCCACAGAGGTGGGTGACACAGTACAATTTTATAACTCAATGAAAGATTATCACAGTGGAATAGCTGCAAAGTGATTTCTTTGCAATTTTATATTACGAGAGTTAATTTGATGAAGAAAAAAGTGAAGTAGCGATATTTTAACGTAAATTTTATATTTCGGACAAAATGCATTATTGTGTGGTGAATATTTACCCTAAAAATGGGTAGGTATGGCAAAAATATGACATTGTTAGAAAAAGTTTATAATATGGACCAAGAGCGTTTGGATTTTTATGAAAAAGAACTTTTCCAAATTAAGAACAATGATGCAAAGAAATGATGAGGTGTTTATACAATAGGCAAATTAGACTCATCAGACAACCATAACGAAGATGAGAATATTATAAATAAGAAGAATAGGAATTTAAAAGTCAATAATTATTGGACTTCGAGTGTGGGGGTGATTTAGAGGACCAACATATCATAACTGCTTCTGATGAAACAGTTTAGGAAGAAACAGACGAAGATACCAAATATGGAAGGACATAATTTCATAATAAATAAGAGTGCTTTTTTTTAATCATAATCAGAAACATGTTTATTGAAATTATGACGTGTATACGATTTGATAAAAAGAGCGAAAGAAACCAACATTCACAAACCAATTAATTCGCTATGATAACTCAAATATGGGGCCGATTTATTGTGAATAATCAAAATGGTTATAAATCAAGGGAATAAAAAAGGGCTACTAGTTAGTTCCGTGCATAACTTGTAGAAATTCAATAGAAAAAAACATCGATGCGACAAAATTCAACCCAACAAAAAAACGACATAATGCATTTAAAAAAAAATTCAACGTCGCTAAAATCTTTACTCGTTCTTCAAGACTTTCCGCCCTTATTACCTCACTTATACGCACACCTCAATCCCCCCTCCCCTCTTCCCCAGTATTCTTCGCGACGACCCGATCGCCAATGATTAATCGCCAACACGTTTTCGCGATAAAATCGTATGCGCTTCTCAACGTCGACGATTTTAACCGAGTCTAATCGTCGAATGTGACAAAAATCATCGACGCAAATTGGCTCGTATTAATTCGCATTTATCAACGGGCTTAGCGCGATTATGAGAAACGGATAACACCGAGAGCACAGCGCGAAAACGATTTTAACGAGCGCCTTCGCCAACGACGACTCTTCCTTATCTTTTTGTCTTTCAATCTCGTTCTAATCTTCCCCTTTTCATTTTTCTTTTTTCGTATTTCTGCTTAACTTGAAATCCGGCACGTATTAGCAATTTCATACACGGATATAAGTAAATGTCTATCTACCTAACATATATATATCAGATCTTTTGCTCGATCGCTGTTGCTCCGTGTAATTGATCCATAGATCAGCCTGATGAATTGATAACTGTTCCCATTTTCCGGAGCTCGGCCGAGAGAAGAATCTCGCTATGATTTATATATAAATATACACACACATATATATACATATATCGGATGATCTCTCATCCAAAGGTGATATATACATATACAAGGAGGCTTTTATATGAGAGATTGCCCGGTTTTCCTCGAACTCTGTGAGCAGTATCTCTTCCAGACGCAGTGGAAGAGAAACACCAGAGTGAGATGGACCGTTAAAGTCTGGCTCGTCGCGCGTCTTCCATCCCTCTCCCCTTTATATTCCCCCTCCTCTCCCACGATACCGTTAGTAACGAGGGCGAGGTATGGCAGACCGCCTCTCCTCTCCCGTGTTCGGTCTCGTTGATCTTTCGATTCTTGCAAGTTCTCTCACCGACGCTACGTTCCTTGCAACTGCGAGTATAGTAGTAACGTCGACGCACGACTTTGCGGAAAACCAGACGATCCTCCAGACGATAGCTATTTTTTGTCAGATTTTTGCGGATGTTTTTGTTCTCAACGGATTAGCTCGCCGGTTGGAATTATCGAGAGTAATGAGACGAACGGGAGATACGTCGGACGAACGAGCTGTGGCAATTCTTTTTTTATCGTTTGATTTTTTTTCAGATTTTTAATAGCTATATTTCGGATTTATTTTTCTAGTAAACTCATTTTTGTTCTTCATTCCATCTTTCCCTTTTTTTGCTTGCGTTTCGCAACTCGATTCGGGAGCGTCTGGAGACGAATTTCTACACGGTGCAGTTGGCCCTTCCATAGCCTAAATTATTCCTACACGGAAATCATGAAGCTTCTCTTCCTTACAGCCAATCGGTCCATCCATTGGCCCGGGACTAAGCAGTCACCACACCAAGTACTGGCAGCGCGAAACGCTGCTTAACTTCGGTGATCGCCTGAGCCCTACGCTGATTGTCTACTCATCGCTGTCGATCCGATTGAGACACTATTTTTGTGGTTGAATGTATTTTTATTTATTATGTATGCCGTTGTAGGCATATATATATATGTACGTATGTGCATGTGTATATCTATATGTGCGTTCAGTATAGGTGTATACGGCATAGCAGAGTTATATATACGACTAGTCAGCCGCAGCCTCTGCGTACAGAATAAATCTTCATTCATGTGCAGTCGCTGCCATTGAGCCTGACATTTCACTCTTTCGTTTAACGTTTGCGGGAACGACCTTAGACTGAGCGCACCCTTGACTTGTCGCGTGGGCGCTTTCCTCACGTGGTATATAATATGTATACGCGCGTATGTATTGTTGCATATATATATATATAAACATGACGTGTCGTCACTACTTGGTGTCGTCGTAAGTATTTCACGCGCGCAATTTCCATGACCTTTACTTTCTCTTGGCAATAACCACAAAATAGCTTCAAATAATTAAGGAATAAAAAAGAAAAGCGAGATAATGGGATAAATTGGAAAGTATGTTCAATTTAGTTGAGAAAACGAGGATGTATGATGGGCTCGCATGAGAATTTTTGCATGCGTGCTGGAAGGGACATTTCTGACAGGCACAGGTATCTCTGCTGGACCGTAAAGCTATTTTGGGAGAACAATCAGATCAGACTTCAGATTTCCCGTATTTTGGCCCTTGACGAGAGGCAATTTGTTTTTTGTGCTACTTCGCACTCTATAGAGCACTTGTGGTAACAGAAATAGGCCGTAGAACGCGAAGATAATATTCTTGTTTCCAATTTTTAAGGATTCATCGGTCAAAAGGTTTCAGAACGTGAAAATTCACTGTTTCCAGCTTTTGGCCGGCAAATTCCGATAAATCAAGAATAAGAATACCTATGAGATTTGTGGTCGGATGAAAATTTACTTTCAATAGAAACCTATGTTTCCAAGTTTTGCAGTAAGGAATAAAAAAACACCAATGAAACACACAATTTAGAAGAAAACGGGAATATTAATAAAAATTAGTACTCACCCAGCTCTCATCGAGGCCGCAGCTGCAGCGGTCAAGGTCATTTGTTCAGCAGTAACGGCATTCGTGTCAGGATCAACGGGCACCAATTCGGACAGCACGATGATAGGGCCAGTGTTATTGGTGGTGACATTATTACCGGCGGTCGTTACGACTCCACGTGGCAAATCGTCGTCATGCTGTAACTGAAGTTGCTGATAGTGATGAAGATGAAGAACCGAGGCGGTGGTACGACCGCAATTGCTGGACAACAGTGCCGACCTGACCGAGTTGGTCTGAGGCGGCGGTGATGGCGAAGGAGGCGGCGGTGGATATTCGACGACCTGAACTCTGTCCGCCTCGCTCTCGTAGATGATCTCCTTGTCGTGGGTGTACATCACCGTCTTTTGACCATCGTTGTAGATCAGATCGATCATCTTGTGACCGGCGACACCGAGAGACGTATTACCGGTACCGACTTCCGGCGTCACGCGGCCATTTTGTTCGTCCTGAACTCGCTGCGCCTCCTCGGGATCGGACTGTTGATGCAAATGCTGTTGATGATGATGATTGTTCTGATGATTGTTGTGATGATGGTGATGGTGGTGATGATGATGGTGATGATACTTGTGATGAAGCCCGTGGTTCGCGGGCTCGTGAAGATCAAGCACATTTACCGGTTGCATCGTAGCGAGCAGTACCTGCTCGTTTTCGTTTTGATTTTGATTGCTCAGTGACGAGGACGCCGGCGAGATCGGACCCTCCTGTACCTGAAATCGATAGCGTTCGTGTTTATGCAAATTATGGAAGAATATTGGGATTCCGCCTGAACGCGTTTGAATTTTCCCGCTATTTTTTCATATGCCATTTTCGAACAACCAATCGTTTCACAAACAAGACATTTCGTTTATCCGAATGGGAACCGGGACAAGATTCGAGTTGGGATTGACAAATGGCGAGCTTGAAATTTATTATATCCTCGAATTTTATTTGTAAAAACGACCCCATTTTTTATTTCCCTCACCCCTTGGTTCTTTCATTTTGTCAAAAATATAAGGTGACTTTATAATAATGTTTATAATTTTGTTTTTCGATAGAGTCGCGAATCTATTCGACGCTTATAGCTTTCTTTATCGTACGAGCTTTAACATTACACTTAGGCCCCAATTTGTAAATAAACTTTTTAGTCTACTCATTTTCGATAATTTTAACGAATATTTCAAAACACTTCGAATTCGAAAAATGACGAGTTTTCGTTAAAAGACAAAAACTGTCACACGGGACTGTGAAAAACCTAATGTTCTATTATTTAAAGATGGAGTCGCTCATTGATGAGTCTTATCCGCCGATTTATAGATAAATTTTTCTAGTTTCACTCATGACAGTCGATCGATTGAATAACACATGCAAATGACACACGCGATGATTCATTCGTCGATTAACACGTTTGAGAAAGTATCAAAGCTCTCGACCCGTGTGCAATGACAGGCCAAGATTTTTTCTGCGTTTTTTTGTTTGTCTCATTTTATTTCTATCTGGATTAGCCTCAGCGTGAGGTGGCAAAGTGTGTTTTCCTGAGCGCTGGAAAATTCCAGGAAAGGCTACCGCGAGACTCTATGAATATTATAGTATCGAGAATTTAATATAAATCTTTGACGCCCCTAATCAATGAGTCAAGTCCCCACGGATTCGTATCTCCTCGGTTGGCTCTGCCGATGCACACGGTATACGGGGAACGATTATAAAACGTAATATCGATGGCCGTAGCGTTCGCATTAATTGATGCATAATTACACAGTTTTTCCATTGCTTAATATTTATGTCCCAACGCCTACTAAACGCCCGAAGAGTCTCAATCTTCGAGTGCATCGACTACGTTGCCGGAGTTGCATCAATAGCCTGCCTCCTATACAGTCCCCGATGGCTTTTCCGTCCGTAAAAGTACGATACGAGAGTCTCTACCGCGGCGATCTCAGGAAGACACTTTGAAAATATTCATCGTGTATCGCAGTTTATCGTTGATCAATCAACGAAAAGAAGGAGAGGAAGGAGAAGAAGCAAAAAAAATACGTGCGAGCTATAATCGAGCGTATAACAGCGGCTATGCGCGCAAACAGCTCGTATACGTGTGAGGCGTTTAGCTTTTGCACGGCGAAAGAGAACCCCCGGGGCCTATAATTATGCGCGTCCCATGGTAATTATGCTGTTAGGAACCACGGCATTAATCGCGAATGCAGCGTGCTACTCGCGCATGAGCGCAATCATGAAGATTCCGTTCTCGAACCGATAGAGACTTGGAGACGCGAGCTCCAATAAATGACTATTGCTCGTATCATCGTCGCGAATCTTTGCTCCACGTGTGCCTTTTTTGAATTATTCAATTTGATTCGAATTTAAATCGGGTCGACTGAAAAATGCGCGAATAAATCATCGGTTTATGAATGAACGGTAAAAGTAGTGAATGCGCGTCAGTGCATTCATCTTTTCGAGAAAAGTTACGTTTGAAACTGTTTTCACTTTATTTCATATAATACTGCATTATAATACATTGTAGTTGATAAGTGAGTGGAAATTTTGAATGCGCAGCCGTAGGAGATCGCGCATGCGCAGTAGACAGCGCTCTCGTGGTAGATCGCGCACGCCAGGTAGCCCGTTCACGCTCGCCGGATCGCGCATGAGTCGCTGATCGCGCATGAGTTGTAGATCGCTCGTGAGAGTGGATTGCGCATGCGCAATAGATCGCGCATGCGCGACAGATATCCCCGAGCGTCAAAGTATTTCTCCGTCGCGACATTTAACATTTTTCGCGAATGCTAATCGATTCGATATCCGCGAAGGGACGCCAGAGTTGTAGGGTAAAGATGCACGAAGAAGACCTGCTTAACTGTGAGATGCAAATATTATATCACCATCATCATCATCAACGTCATTTCAACGATCCCGAGAGAGATGAAAAATTGCCAGAGACTTCGATGTTACGTGCATACACTCTGTCCCAAGCACTTCTTTGCAATAAATTAATCTCTGTGGGTTGCGAGCAGTAAAGCAATTCCTTCAATACGCAAAGATCAAACGCATCGATAAGAGCTTTAAGTACCTTATTTCATTTGACTTTCTAGCGCGAGATGCGCCGAGGGGAAGCTGCCAAGCTGCCGCAGAAAGAGAGTATATATAGCTCATTACTATATACATCTCCAATGCATCATGGGATTCTTTTTTTGTTGATGAAAAACTTAGCGACGATGCTAAGAGTACGCGATGCAAAACTTTCGCAATTCGATCATAAATTCGTAAGATGCGTAAAGTTTATGATTGAGTTGTGTATTACATTCTCTCGCTTTTCTCGAGTTTCATTTAAATTTGTGTTAAATACACTTCGGCTAATGTATCATTTCATGGTAAATTAAATGGCCGACATTTCGTTCTACATTTTGGAAAAAATGCAAAATAAAACATTGTGCGAACAAAATGCAGAAATACAATGCAGGAAAAAACCATAATCAATTGTCGGAGTTCTAGGAGTAATCGATGATCCAGTGAAAACTTTTTTTTGTCGCTCGTTATTAAGGGTACATGTATACCGAGGCAAAATTTTCAGCCATAAATAATCGTGGAAATTCACCCTCCTTTTCCACAATTTATATGGATGTAGTCCCTTAAATTTCGACCCTTATAATTCGATCGGACATCTTGGGATAATTTTTGACTCAATTTTACTCGAAAGATCAGCAGCTACAACATTCTGCCAAACATGTTCATCCATTAAGATACACTCTGTATAGAGAAGCCTCTATCGCCACGGTCGGCCGACCTTATCGGGCTAACGGAGTTTTACCGCTTATAATTTTATGTACATCGTAGAGGGGAAAATAAGAGCTCCGGGCTCGCATACAGACGCCTACGCACGATATATATACACGCACTCGGCAAAAGGACCATTACGATAAACATCGTGTATACGCGTTCAAATAATTGTGCGCTTATTTAAATATGTATCTCTATCCAAGAGGATGTTGGATCGTCGCATGCTGATCAATAGATAGTCATTTGAATATTTCAAGGCAATTTTTTAAATTCCAGTCTATCGTGCGATATTAATTTTCAGATCGAGAGATAACGAACGTTAAATACGAGTGTGATAATAAATAGAAGTTTCGTTTTTTTTCCTTTTTTTTAACGACATATCGTTTCGAGGATCTCGAAGTTACTCGTAAAAGAAGAAGAAGAAGAAGAAGAAGATTGAACACGGTAAATGGCTTGAATCGTTGATTAGCTTCAAATCCAAAGTTGTCCTTGGCACAGGCGAGGAAAGATTTGAAAAAAAACGCGTGTACGATCTGACCGAACGTTAGGTAAAAATTGAAAATTCATTCTGTTTACACGTGCCAAAGATGCAGCTGATTAATTCCTCGAGATTGCGAAATAAGAGATTATAATGTAAAGCTCGCGCACGCGATGACACACGATTCGTTAAGAGACATTGAAGATGATTAATAAGCCGTTAATGCGAAGACTGCTCGTGTCTTCGTGAGCATGGACGGTTTAGATTGATAATTGTTAACCTCAGCATCGTCCATTCTTCCACAGCCGTCTTAACTAAATGCAATCACATGGACGCCGATCGTACGGGTCATCTCCTCTCTTCCGTTGAAATCGTGAGAATAGCTCGATAAATACGCGAGTATGAACGAAGCGAATCGCGCGGGTACGAAAGATGAATGTGAAAGATCGCGGCGTTGAGAATAAAATCAAAGGAATATTGCGGTGAAACTGACCGGTGAGAGGGCCTCCTGCTTATGAATTGCAGCGTTGTCAGCTTCGTCCGTGCAAGTCGACATTTTTCCAACGTTCTCGTCTCAAGTCTTCTTTATTCTCCCTCTCTTGGAAACAAAAGCAAGTTTGTTTATCCACTCTCGGAGAAATTCCTCTCGTTTCTTTCTCTCTCTCTCTCTGTCTCTCTCGTTTTGTATTCTTGTTCAGGGATCAATCCTCGCGTATTTCCTTCACTTTCGTACACGTACAATTTGGAGTTTGCACAACGGGAGATTTTATCACAGGTTGGTGTAGATATGGCACGTATGAGTTGTCAAAGTTTGATACCTGCCGGTGAAAAAAAAACGTCAAACACAAATATATTAGGAATTCTAAGTGGAGAAAACGATAATTTACATAAATAAAGACAGCTTAGATCTAGGATCTAATCTAAATGGCGCGAATGTGACGAGGTTTGAACGCGAGGTGAAAGGTGTCCAATGTTACGCACGAGTGCAATTTATTTTTGAGATAGGGTTATAGTTTAAGATAAAGACTGAGCCTTGGGTCCTGCAAAGTTAACTGACAGTGGCCCTAATGATTTGCTTTTGTTCCATACGTCCACTTTTATGAGAAGGTTTTGACTGATAATTTCTGAGGTTATGTTAACCTTTCACTTTGCCTTGAGTGCCATGGAACGCACGAATCCAATTCAAAATCAAGGATATCGCGCCTCTCGCGGCACGTACTCCAATCAATGCAACGCACACTATGAACACTGTATATGTGGGTATTGTGTGTGCTACTACGCAGTTTGGTTTGCGCATAACGCGAGACTACAATATGGCCGCTCACGTGTGCCTGCCGCCTCCACGTTTTCACAGATTATTGCCTTGTTTTTTCGCGAAAAGTCGCAGCATTTTGTCCAATTACATATCAAAGTTGCACTTATCCATTTCCGGTACGATAAACAGTGATGCTCGTGCGTGTAAATTCATTTATGCGAAAAACACAAAATTCATCATGGCGGTGTGCCTCCACCTCAAGAATTCGCGGATTTATTGTGCACTGAGAAAAACAGATTCCAACGAAACGAAAGTACAAATGGATTTTTAGTGATGGAACCAATTCAAGACGTATGTGCATTTGTGGATTTCTATTACATTTTGAAAATAATCTATGAAGACAGATTCTTAGTTCATTATTTAGCCACTTGGCGCTACACACGCAATGATTCAATGACTCTTAATCGAAGATTTATCATCATCTTGAAGCGGCCCATGTATTCAAAAACCTCTACACTACACAGCTTCAATTTTATTCTGTGACGTATCAAGGAAGATTACTAATCATCATAACTAGTAGCTATCCGGTCTTTATCGAGTCATTCAAGGCTTCTTCCGCAACCGAAAAGAAGGTCATATTATGTACAGTTGTTCCGTTCTTTCGGTAATAACCAGTCTCCGACTTTCCCTCTCTCTTGGGTGGGTCGCCAAAAATTTCAAGAAATCATTGCCGGTATATCGGGATTGAAACTGGTATAGTTGATTTCTGGTGTCGGTGGTAACAGGAAATTCTGGAGAAGAGTTGACTGTGGCCAAGAGGCGCCACAACAAAACAGGGAGAGGTAGGAGGCTAAAGCAGGAATATATAGCCAGAGCAACGAACAGACAGGTGTAATAATAGACGTGTAACGAGGGAAGCCGGCACTGGGAGTGATCGAGAGTGGCCTGACTCGCGAGAGTCTGGCGAGTTCAGGCACCAGGTATTATGCCATCTCGCTTTCTTTCGCTTCTGCATCCTCCTCCCCTCTTTCTCTCTCTCCCTCTTCCCCCGTCCCTCTCTCTCGCGCGCGCTCTCTCTCTCTCTCTCTCCCTTTCTGTCTCGCTCTGCGATGGACATTCATCCATCTTGAGGGCACTTTGAGTCTGGTCTGTCTGGTCGAAGCGGTGAACGAGACGCGTAAACCGGCAGAGCCGCGGGGAAAGAGACTCGAAGAACCTGAACCCGTACCAAGCGAGGAAGAAAACCAACAGGGGAGCACAGGCCAAGAGAGATGAAAGAATCCCGAGAAGCATGAAAGAAAAATGCCGAGTTGAACTTGGCAAGGAGAACAAGCAAGCGATGTACGCTCGAAGACATCATGATGTCGGTGTGACTTATAAATGGTTTAACGGCTAAAGAATTCGGAAAACGATAAAAAACACAGGAATATTTCCAAGAAGCTGGAATTCAATCCATATTTTTCGTGACTAAGAAGCTTCGCGAGCTATATTAGGTAAGATATCGATGATTATACTTCTACGAAGGTAAATCCGAGTAAATATTTTCGAACGTTCGAAACCGATGAGTGACGCTTTGCGTTTAAATTGAATCGAGTGGGGTAAAGGGAAGCGAGGCGAGGTTCCGACGTACGAGATTCTGGAGACTCGCGTTGAAACCTGGGATCGACAGGAGGCTTAAGAGGAGCAATTAAGGGTACCCTGCAGGGCACAGCAGGTTCTCGATGGCATCGAACTCTACAAATAAGGTATGTTAGCATCAACGGAGAGTGGCATTTCGAGCGTTACAAAGGAAATAGGTTCTGGGGCATTCAAAGACGAATATAAATTACGACTCAGGAAGGACCTAAAATGATGATCTCTTGCGCGTAAAACTGGTAGTTGCGAGTCACGAGACTGGAGGGGCTACACGCGGAAGACGAGAAGGAAGAAGTCGAGGTTAAGGAGGAAGGAACGAGTATAGATTTGGAGTGAGGAAGAAAAGGCAAGGTGTTTCTTTGCTGACGTTTGGGCCACTTCTCTCAACGTTGGCAGCCACCGAGCAAGTCTTTCAAAGCCCTCGTGTCAGGCTGGTGTTGTATATACAGTGAAAGAGAGAGAGAGAGAGAAAAGAGCACATAGCTGAGAAGCAGGTTCGGCCGGTCTAACCTGATTCTCAAAGTGAACCTCACAGCATCCAAGATTGGACCCACCTCCGTTTGTATTTCATGAGTATACCCGGTTGATCCGGCTCGTGTGTATAGCCCCGCGAGTTGGCTTGCTCGATGGCTGAACGCCCTCGCGAGAACGTCTCTCGCGGCGTACTCTCCGCGTACGAGAAACCGCACGCCGAGTGCTGTAAGAGAACTCGCGAGCGAACACCGACAGCAGTTGGACCGCGCGATCTACTCTCCTCGCTCGTCAAAGATTATCCTAAAGAAAACGCGATAAAGTCAACGATACACATCGAGGTTCGCGGAAAGAGACCCAAATTACAAAGTCCAATGGCTAATTCGGTGTATGATAAGAAAAACAAAAATAACTGAAAAGTGTCTCGCGCTAGAGTGTTGGACGACGTAATCTTGAAAAGTAAGATGGAAGGAACGAAAAAGAAAACGATCTCTTCGAGTCACGGCCCGTTTTCAATGTCAAGGTAAAGGAACTTTATCTCATTAGAATGACGAGAAAAATAAGTACGATGTACGCGAGCGCTAAGAAGTTACGACGAAGGAGCACGAAGGGTTTGAATTTTTGTTTCTCTCTCTCTTTCTTACTTATTTTTTTCTCTTTCGCAAAGAGAGTGGGTGAAATTGACACTCGACGATATCGCGTTTCGTATCGATTCGCGAGACGCGAAGTGTTCGACCACAGAGAGAGAGAGAGAGGGGGAGAGAGACGAAGGAGGGAAAGAGAGGGAGAGAGAGAGAGAGAGCGCGCGCGAGAGGATGAGTTTGGCGAAGTGAGAGTTTGCACAGTGTCGTCGAGAGTCTGTCGTGTCCGATACAACGAGAAGATCGAAAGACACCGTGAGGTGTATGTACCCCGATGTATATAACTATACACAGAGACACAAAGATATATCTATATGTGCATAAATAAGCGTACGTACACATGCGAGAAGTTCCGTGGTCGCGCTATCAGAAGAAGCCAATTAGCACCGCGTTTCGTTCACCGTAGAAGCGAGAGAGTAATGGGCCAGACGAAATGGCGAAAGAGTGAGAGAGAACTATGGGACAGGAGAGTCTGTGAGAGAGTGTAAGGGAGTGTGAGAGCGAGTGAGTGAGTGAGTGAGTGCGGCGAACGATCGGGGGAAAGAGGACAGACGATTGGCGATAAGAAGAGGGCGGAGCGTCGATTCTCGATAGGGAAAAGGGATCAGAGCGTCTCCTCAGCTTCCCTCAACTTTATATGTTATATGCATACGTTGAATTAGTCGGTGTTTCAACGATCGTTGAAAATTCAATGAAAAATTGTTCGCGTTCGTCGGATTTTTTCTAAAATATGGAAAACAACGTTTACGTACCAAAAAAACACCATTATTCCTTGGGGAAAGGCATATTTCAAAAGAGATAAGTCCTGCGGTCAAGTGACTGTGTGTAGGGTGAAAAAAATAGGAACCCCCTATTGCGATCGTGAGAGGTTGTCCCGAGCAACGAGGGACGAAACGGTCGAGAGGAATGGATGATCATCGGGGGAAAAATCTTTATATATATACATATATACACGTCGTATATCGGGATGAGATCTTGGGAGATGGTGGAAAATATCTTCGCGACGAGAGGATCAAGGAGACACGGTCCCGTCTACCTGACGCCACCTGCCGCGAGCTCGTAGCTCCCCCTCCCCAGCAGGTATCCTACAATGTACGTCACTCTGGGATAAAGGAAGGAACGAAAAAAAGGACTTTCGACGTTACACAGGTCCGGTCGGTGCACGCGTGTGACGTTCGGATGAAAAGGGAAGAGATATTTCTATGTTATCCATGGATTTGTTAAAAATAAACCAACTAAGATGTCGTAGAAGAGTTGAAAAGCAAAAAAAAACACGCACCATGACGTAATCGTCATTATTAGAAACATCGATCATATACTGTTCTATCGGTAATCATTTTGCTCGTGAACCTCTAGGCTCTCGAAGGAAACGTACTGGGACCTTTCACTTGTATCTATTTTCGGCAACATTCCAGCTATCATTTATCAATGAGCATTCTTATTTCAACCTTGAAACACCGTGCCTTACGACTATTCGGATATATCATCGGCTCTAGCTCGACGGCAAATATTAGAAGTGGAATCTTCATTGCTTATCCGACTATCGTTGGGTTTACCGCTGATGATCTAGCCGGCTAGCGAGGGGAGGGGATAGTTTGATTGACGATTAAAAACAGAAAACAATCAAGGTTATTGAATGATAAAGCAATGAATGACGATACTCACTTGACGAGGTTGCATTAGGGGATCGGTGGTGTATGGTAGCGGATGCTGCATCAGATCGAATGTGGATTAAACGGAGTTGGGGATCGAAAAGACAATCTGATGACCACTATCGCAATCGGGCAACGCCGGTCCGATGAGATTTAGGGTGAATGAGCGAGTGTGACTAAACGATTCGATGATTCGACCGAATGTGCAAACGTTACCGTATAATTGGAAACGAATGGAAAAGCGTAGGGAGGAACAAACTACAAACTACCGAGGGACAACGGACCGTTCCGAATCACATTTCCGAGGCTGTTATCACCATCGGCCACCTCCGAGGCCTATCGACACTTAAAAACCAAAAAAATCACTCTCGGATCTCCGTTGGCTGTCACGAACGATGGATCTCTCCCGCACCGTGAAGTCCCTGTGGACCGCTTATCACAAACAATTCATAAAGAAAGATGATAGAGGGCGAGAGAAAACAACAACAACAAATCACGTTGCTTCCAGCCTAAGCCGAGAGGTGCCCGGTTTCCAAGATGGCGGTTATATCACTGTTTATGTTTTATTTGATTCGGAGTATCCGCGGGGGCGACAGGGGGCGGACTGGTCTGGCTCGAGTGGTGGAAACGTCACGTTTTTCGCGGATTTACGAGGCTGAAATCCTCTTTGGGCACCGGTTGTCCACTGGCGTCAGAGGGCCAACTGGCGGGCTGTGGAGATCCAGCGACGACGGTGGAGCGTAGAGGCGTCGGGAGCGCGCACGAGGTTGCCAAATATACCGCGGCACTTCTTCGACGATCCCTGCTCGTGTTTACAATCGGAACGAAATCACGATTTTTCCTCTCGTCCAACTTTGGTGTCCTACCTGTCCCTCTTCTCGCACCTCCCGCGTTTTGTTTTCTCTTCTTCCTGCGTTTTTTGCCTGTTTTCTTCCCGTTAAACTTCTTTCACCGTTGCACTTTTGCGGTACCGGCGACCGGTTTTTCGCTCGTTTTTCGCCACGAACACGCACGCACGCACGCACTCGGACACTCACACTCGGACACCCCCGCGCGCGGCTTCCTCTCACGGGTAATACACTCCGCGGCGCTCTCGCACGTCACGTTCGCACACGGTAACACAGAATTCGCTTCTTCCTTGCGCCTCCTTCTCACCTTTTCCTCCTTTATTATTGCCTCTCTTCTCTTTTTCTTTATTACCTCCGGCCTCTCCCCTGCGAACAATGTTTGTTCCACGTTGAAGAGCAAGTCGCGCACAGTACGTTTTAACGATAAAGTTTTCATGCGCTTAAAGACAAGCGCCACAGCAAGAGAGCAAGGAACAAGCGAAAAGCCTCGTCTCACGGAGCCCACGGAGTTCTCTTCTCATCGGGATAGAGGCAACATGGCCGCCTCTCCCAGCATCCAGCAGCAATCCGCCTCCCCCTTTCTCTCTCTCCTCACTCACTCACTCTCTCTCTCTCTCTCTCTCTCTCTCTCTCTCTCCTCACCGCCTCCTCCTTCTCCTCCTTCCTTCTTGGCCTTCTCCAGATCCTCTCTCGCTCCTTACAATCCTTCGTCGCTCAGCCTCTCTTTCCTTCCTTCGCCGATTCACGATCTTTTCTTCTTCTCGAGCCTCGCCAGAGGAGAGACGCAAACGCACTTTGGGACCCTCTCGTTCTCACCAACGCCGAGTACCTGATCTCTCCGTCTCACCTGCAGCCTCCCTCGCACCTCTTCCTCCTTCTCTCGCTCCCCACTCGGTATCTCATCTGTCTCTTTTTCTTGCCTTTCGCTCTCTCACCTGAGCGCCCTCTCACTCTCTCCCGCTCTCTCTCTCTCTCTCTCTCTCTCCTTGTCGCTCTTTCTCTTTCGATCTCTTACGCCCCCTTACATCGGCGTCTCGCTCACCCCGCTCTCTCGCTCCTT